>NW_020769362.1:6642583-6661717 GCF_900518735.1 Pseudonaja textilis
CCCTCCCTCCCTCCCTCCCTCCCTTCCTTCCTTCCTTCCTTCCTGCTCACCTTGGCAATGAGATGGTTCTGTAGCATGCTCTCTCTGGCCACCCCCAGCCGCTCGTTCTCGCAGCCTGGGTAGAGCTCCGCCAGGGTCATGGGGCGCCGGGGGGGTGGGCAGATCTGGCTGACGCTGCGCCGGCGGGGGAGGCCCACCTTGGCAGGGGGGGCATTCTTGGCCCCGGCGGGGGCGGCCACAGCTGCCATCCGGCTGCTGCTGCTGCTCTCCAGGTGTTCCCTTGGCAAGCCAGAGAGATGCTGCTGGGTCCAGCCCTTGAGGGACGTACCACTCGGGAGAGAGGGGGGCCTGCCAAGGACACTGGGGGGGGGAGAAGGTGGACTGGCCCCACCCTGGGCCTGGCAGGACCCTTGGAAGGAAGAAATGGACGGTTGGGTCCAGCAGAGTGAAAAATTCAGCCGGTCCACAAGTCTGGTGGCATCACATCCTTTGGATGCCAGTTGCGAGGCTAACTCCCCCCCCCCGCCAGGGAATGGAGAGGCTGGTTGTTATGGCAACCAGAATGCTAACAGTGTTCTGGGAGCAACCTCCGTCCAACTGAAAGTCCGCAAAGGCATCTCAATGGCCACCAGCAATGCCAGCCAACCGTTGCAGGCTGGGAAACAGCGTTAGCTCTGGAGCCGCCTCGCTCGCTTTGCCTGCAAGAGGCCGGCTTCTCTCTCTGGGCCCCCTTCTTTTGGGGGGGAGGGGGGAAAATATGCAACCAATGGCCCCCTAGCCTGCATCTTTCTTTCTTTCCTTGCACCAGGAGTAGCTCGACTTAATCGAGTTTGCATTTCCCCCCCCCTCTAAGTGGGGAGGCGCCTTATTTACTTATGCAGTGGATTTTGGCCCCCCCAGTGTTGGTTATTTTGTCATGCAAATTGGGGAGCACATCTAACGCTCCTTTCTTCCTTCTCTCCCCCACTCCAAGAGCAACAACACTGTGAGGTTGCTTGGGCTGAGAGCAAATCACTCAGCCAGGTTTCCTACCCTTATAAGGTAGGACTAGAACTCACCACCTCCTGGGGATTGACCCAAGGTCAGCCAGTCAACTTCTAACATCTGGATCAGACTGGATCAGTTGTATTTCTGACCCAACCGGTGCAGACGGCAGCAGGATCGGAGAGTGAGGGTGAAAGGGAACCAGTCCAGGAGTCTGACAAGGACTTGGACGAGGGTCTTGCGTCTGACACAGAGATGGGGTGCTGACTCTGGAGCCTCTGGAGTCTGGCAGCAGCGAGGAAGAGGAGCGAAGGGAGCCTGTTCCCAGTGTGCGTATGCACGGAGCTGCTAGAAGGCAAGAGCAGCAGAGACAAAAGGGGCAACTCGGGAGTAAGGCTGGGAGGTGATTGCCCCTCCCATAAAAGTCAGATCTTGATGATGTGCTCTCTGCAGGAAGCAAAGAAGCTCAATAGATTCTGATTCCTCACTGAAGCTCTGCAAACTGCGGTTTGTCTTTGCTGGAATTTCTGTCGGTTTATATTCTAAGTAATTGGACTTCTGTTTCTTGGCAGCCTTCGACAACCCAGAAAGGCACAAGCTTATCTCAGAGAATCGTCTCTCATGAGTTTTGGCTGGGAATGCAAGAAACTCCCAGCGTCGCATTAAAACAGGGTTGATTTTATACTCAAGTTTGTTTCCTTAATTTGAACGAAGCCTGGGTCAGACCACCACTAGGTAACACCATCAGTCCGAGAAGGGAGTGCGACTTGCTCCGTTTATCAGTAGTTCTGAGTGAAGTTGTTTTCTTGCAGACGTTTCGTTACCCAACTAGGTAGCATCATCAGTGTGAGTGAGCGCGATTTGTTCCGTGTTATATACAGTAGCTCCGAGTTTGGTTGTTTTGTTGCAATGTATCACAAACCAACATAAGGAAGTGAGCTAGGCAGTCTGTCTACAAGTGGCTCCCTGTGCGTACCCATAACCTAGTTTGAGCACTTTCATGGGTTTGATAAATTTCCATTTTTTGTTTGTGCTCAGTAATGATGTCATTTATACGGTGGCCAATTCACCCAAACTTACTCAGTCTGGACTCAAAAGCAAAACGTGCCACACGATCAATTTATTGGCAGCTCTATCCTCTATCCAAATTAAAGTTCCAACAGGTTTTGTGCTTTCAACGCGGAGCGTGTACGAGAAACAGGCATTCACCCTGAAAAGAGGCTTCACAAAGTTTTACAAGAGAGAGAAACGGACTTGCAATGAAAGGAAACCCTTCACCGTCAGAAAATATCAGGGCTAGCCAGTTGGCAACGTTGCATTTTAAACCTGCACTGAGATGATTGGGGGCTCTCAAAAAAGCCACTTGGGTACCAGACAAAAGGATCAGAGATGAGACACTCTTTCGTTGTGTTTTTAATTTATTTTTTATTTTTCTAAAAATTAAAAACCCCACGTACAAATAGTTTTGAACCCACCAGGGGAAAAAAAAACCACACAACCCAGCCCTTTTAATAAAATAAAAATGGAAGTCAGCTGATAAATTCAAAAGACAAAAAAACGACCCAACCTAGGAAGAATCCCGTTGCCCTGTGTGCAATTTTAGCATTGCTTCTTGTCTAAATTAAGCAGCCAAGAGCCATTTCCCTGCGCTGAGAACTGAAAAACTTAGCAACAACTTTTTTGGGGTGGCGGGGAAGGCACCATTGAAACTTTAAAAAAAAGACCCCTCTGCTTTCCAGAGTGAGAAACACGGAGAGATCGTCGCATTTAGCCTTTTTCTGGGAAGGAGAATCGCTTATGCTTTCAGACACACGAAATTCGGGATTTTATTCCTCGGTGAATGCTGCGTTGATTGAAAGCGGAGAGGGTTTTTTTTTAAAAAGAAATCATCTTCACCTTTTGGAAACAACTCCAGAAGGAGAAATCAGCGGCTTCTGGAAATAAAAATTTAAGCGAGGCAAGACGGGAATGTCCAAAATTTAGAATAATGGAGCGGGACTTCGGGAGGTCTTCTAGTCCAACCCTCCTTTCAAGCAGGATGTCTGGGGATGGGGAAATGGGGT
Organism: Pseudonaja textilis; assembly: GCF_900518735.1. The sequence continues at coordinate 6,645,631 of NW_020769362.1, forward strand.
ATTTTGGTCCTGAAACGTTTCTCATTCCCAGACAAAAAAAAAAAATTGAGTTTGTCGTCTGCAGATGGGAGGAAAAAAAGTCTCGCCTCACTTAAAAACATTCTTTGGGGGGGCTCTGTGCCCTTGGAACCAGCCGTGAAATCCCTGGGGGCGGGGGTTGCCCAGGAAAAGCCCATGTTCCGTTCCAAGTGTGTATTTAATGGCTCAAAATCTTATTTTAAGAAGGGCTTGAAATCCTTCCGGATTGGGCAATCCGAAAGGCGGCCTTCTGAGGAAGGCCGGGAAAAGTTTGGCACTTGGTGGGAGGAAAAAAATGGCTGATGGAGACAAGAGACTCCGTCGTCCCTCTTAAGCGGAGGACTAAGGTAGAACGTGCGGCTTCGGCGCAAAGGCTGACACCTCCTGGGAGGATGGCAACTGGCCTCTTCTGCGTCGAGAGAAGCTGCTTACATCATTTGAGGTCCCTGAGACTTCCTGTTGTGGCCCATCGGCCGCTGGCCAGCAGCTGAATCGGAGGAGGAGGAGGAAGGAGTCAGGATCAGCATAAGGCAACCTGAGAGAGAGAGAGAGAGAGAGAGAGAGAGAGGCAGAGCCTGGGCCGTCAACAGCCCCCAGGGCTCAAGGTGGCTGATGAGGAAGAGGAGTGCGTGCCCTGTGGATGCTCAGAAGGCAGAGGAGAGGAGAGCAGAGGAAATCTATGGGCTGGTCCTCGGGACGGAAGAGCCACCGCTGCCAGCGAAGCCCCGCCCTAGTTCTGGGGATAAAAGGCAGCGGGCGGAGATGAATAGATGCGGCAGACAATTCAACATCGGGCTTGACACAGACGACGATTCCTCTCCCGGATGGAAGGCAGGCGGCCAAGGAGAAGGTGAATCGTTTCCCATTCCGCAACAGCCAGGAAGCCTCCTCCTCCTCCTTCCTAGCGTTCGTTCAGGATCTCAAGCGCTGGCCTGACTCGGTTCTCCGCTCTCCTCATCGCTGAGGTCTTCGTCGTTTATCAGCTCATCTTCCAGCATATCTCGGAAAATGTCGTTGAAGCGGAAGGACGTTTTACAGCTTCTTTCCACCGGAGGGGCCCCCTGTCTTTGGGCCAGCCTCTCGTAGGTTTCCTTCAAGGTGGGCAACGTCTCTTCAAACAGGTAGTCGATAATTTCTGCGGGAGGAAAAAAAAAAGGACCATTTTTGGTCAACGGCGATTCTCCACGGAGGGATGAAGGTTCTGGAAAGAGGAGCCCTCCCCACTCCCCCGGGGACCCGATTGGAAGGGCTACTCGGAAGACAGAGGAGAGACCACTGCCTCAAAAATGGCCCAATAAGAGACTGCTGGGCCCACAGCTGCATAACGGACAGAGGAAGAGGGATAGGAGAATCCCTCAGGCCGTAAAGACGACAGCGGGGGAAGCTGTACTTTCAGACCTGCAAAATGTGGCTCACGCAGCTTGATACTACAGCACAGGGAAAAATAACCGACTCCTGGATGTTTTTCGCGCTTAACGACCGTTGCAACGTCCCCCACTCGGTCACGCAATCAAAATCCAGATGCTCGTCAACGGGTTCATACTTAAGATGGCCGCCGTGCCCCAGGGGGCACGTTCTGTCAAACGTCAACGGGGAAGCCAGATCACTTCGCCATCCTAGTTGCACGCTCAACAAGCGTGGCAAGGGAGGTTGTAAAATGGGGCACAACTCATTTAACACATGCCTCCCTTGGCAAGATGGACTTGTGAATCAACTGTGGCCATAAGTCCAGGACTATCTTCCCCCAAACCACCTGTTCTTCCCCCGCTTAACGACGGTTATTTCTGTAAAATTCCACATATACAACGAGGATCTGGAATGTGCATTGCGTGAGGCTCTCGGCCACGTTTTAGCCCCGGGTTCTTTAACGTTTGCACAACTACGTGCGCAAACCGTCCCGTAAGCACAACTGCTAGCCGGCAGAAGACAGGGGAAGATTCTGTTCCCCCATCGAATTGCCGTCTGCTTTTCGTGAGGCCGGCAGGAATTAAGGGCAGGATCCAAAGAAACTCACCTGGGAAAGTTTTCTCATACCAGAAAGGAACGTAGGTTGTCTTGATTATGTAAAATCTGCTCTGGACGTAATCTGGAGGAGCGTTCCTGGAAGGAGAGAATGAGAAAGTCGCCCCCCCACAAAAAGTGACAAAGAGACCAGGTAGGATGGATTGCAATTCCCAGACTTACATCCATTCTTGAGCAACCGTTTGAAGATTTATTTATATCCACTCATTCCGCACCCCCCAAATAACTCAACGTGGCTAACACGCCTAATACTCTTTCCTCTTTTCCCCCGAACAACCCTTCGATGCCTAACACGGGACTAGAACTCCCAGTCTGAGTTGGGGGCTGTTTGGAAACCGAAACAATATTTGCTGTGTGAGCAAGGAGACAGCAAGGAGCCTGGGCGTGGCTTAGCTCAACTGTGGTGTACTAAAGCTGCTGGGTGCTGTGAAAGCTAAAACTGAAACTGAAATTCCTCTCCCCTGCTGGTGCTTTGCATTTGGAAGAGATTTCTTTTCAGGTGGGATGTGGAGGTAGAACTCCTTAGCGTCAGAGTGTGTTAATAGTAATAATACAGGAAATACTCTAAATGCTCTGATGGTCATTTCGAAGAATCCTTTCTTAGCGAGCCCCTAGAAGCCAAGAGGAACGTACGGGCCAAATTTCAAGTTTGTAGGCTTTACAGTTCTGGAGATTTTGTGATGATGCGTGAGGGGCATTTCGCATTTATATAGATAAGATTCCACTGACGTGGATTCCTTGAGACTTATTCTAAGCCATTTACCCAATAACGCCAGCGATGTGCTCCCAGTCTATTTCACTGGTGTCTGCCACGTTCAATTCATACAATCTGAAATTGGCAAAAGAAGTCTTTATTAATACCTCAAACTTAAAAAAAGGGTTTTCCCAAGGCTATCTGTTCATCTCCTAGTTTATCTTCCGCTAACATTATCTCCAACATTGTCTGTTTATTGCTAGGCGTCCATAAGCCGCTCATTTGAAAACACGGGGTTGCTTAGAACAAAAACATCAAGAAATTACAGTGCTTAAAAGCCTTCTCGCACCTTTCGATGAGGTCGATCTTAAACTGCAAGTTGTTGAGTCCGTGGAAGTGCGATTTCCCCATCATTTTCTTCGTTAGGATCGACATCCTTTTAAAAGGAAGAACATGTGAGTTATCACAAGCAGCAGTAAGCGCGACGGATCAGGGCCAGACACGAAGTTCCAGTTAAACTGCTGTACTACTCGTGCCTATAGACGAGAATCCAGTCAACTCACGGTCCACACTAAATCGGTGCCGCCTAAGGATGAACAGAATTCAAGGGTTGGACTTGTGGCAACGTAACGATGCCAGGCTAATCCCTCTCTTGACGCCGCCTCCAGTTTCTTTTTGCCTGCCTTTCTTCTACAGCCCATTTCCTCTAGGCAAAATCAAGATGGGCCTTGCCAACTGAGGATGTCAGTCCCGTCCTGATGGCTTATGCCCTTCAGTAAAATTTGCTACCAAGGTGTTAGTGGACTCCCTCCCGCTTCTGGGTTTCTGCGGACCGACAGGGCCATCCGCCTTGACGAAAGGTGTCCTCAACGCACCTTAGAAAGGAAATGGGAGGCCACCTCCCTTTCTCTACCTCTCCTTGAGGCCTGGATCCCGTCTCCCGTGAAACCTCACCATTTCCTTTTACACTGTCGCCAACTCCGGGTTTCCACCTGGGCTGCCACTTTCATCCAGCCGATGTTCTTGTAGAGGTTTTCTCGCAGGAGGGTGAGTGCTCCGTTGGAGTCCCTGTTGTCCAAGGCCGAATCCAACCCCTTCACTTTCGCTTTCAGGATATCTCTAACTGTTTGAAGGAGTCTGTAAGTCTCGTCTTTTGTCCAAGGGCCAAGGTTGGAGTCTGCGCACGTATTTGGACAGACACACACATGAAAACAAGATAGAGACAGAGGTCAAGATAAGATTGGGGCACGATTTGGGAAAAGTTTGTTAAACAACAAATATCACGGAACTATTCTCCATCTCTCTACTATCTTCTTTTTCTTTTCTTTATTATTTATACACAGATGACTTACCCTCTGGAAACAAACACTGTGGGGGCAAGACGCCTCTAACACTCCTGGGAGGGGGTGTGTGTGCCTTAAAATGGCTTCTACTGTACAGCATAGTGGACTTGCCATGATAACGGCTTCACAGTACTCCACAAGGGGGCTCCCTCTTGTGGAGGAATAGAAGAATTGCAACACTGCGCCAGAGACAGTACAACAGCGTGAGTCCCGACTACAGGATTTTCCTGTCTAATACAGGGTTGGGATAAATAAATACCTGGGCCACGCCGGGTTATCGGCTAGTGGAAAATACGAGGCCATCATTTGGAAAGCTGTGACTCACAATTTTTAAAGAAAAACAAAAGTGTTAAAACTGGAATAAACTCTTTATTATCAAGAACCGATTGAAGGTACAGGTAGTCCTTGACTTATGGCCATTGAGCCCAACATTCCTGTGGCTAAGCAAGACAGTGGATCAGTGCCTTATGCCCCGTTTTTAAGGCTTTTCTTGCCACGGTTGTTAAACTAGTCGTTGCGGCTTTTTTCCACTGCTGTTTTATCCTTGAAGGGCCAGTAAAGGGATTATTGTGAATCGAGGACTCTCTCTGCAGAGAATTTGGCGTTTAGAAGAGGGGCTTGGAGTAGGGGGGGAAGAGAGGCCAACCTACCTTCTACCATCTGCGAATATTTCAAGGCGATTGAGTGACTGCTTCGGTTCATAAGCTCTGAGATTTTTTTCCATCTATTCCCATACATGGCGTGATACTTAAAGAGATTTTTCTTCTCTTTCTCTGTATACCTAAAAAGATGTCAGGAGAATTTAAACCCGTCAGTGCTAAAAGGGAGTGGGGTTTGGGAGGAGGAAGAGGAGGAAAAGGAGGAGATGATGATGACTGTGAAGTCTTGGGGCTCTGTCTGCTTGCTTGTTTTTTTTTGCAGATGTTTCATTACCCAACTAGGTAACATCATCAGTGCTAGAAGGGAGTCGGGTTGCTCTTACAGATGCTTTGGCTGGGCTGTTTACTGATGGCTCTATGTCCATTTCTGGACTGGGGTATTTGTTTACTTGACTGTTGCTCTCTGGTGTTCATCTTGGGAGTTAACCTATGCCGATCCAGCTACCAATGGCTGGCAGAGAGGCTTTTGTAAGTGTGCAAAGCGTTCATATCCCCTTTTCCGGTGCCGTTGTAACTTTGAAACGGTCATTCAACGAATGGCCGTAAAGTCGAGAACTATCCGTAATTGTTCTCACTGTCAGGAAATTTCCTCTTAGTTCGAGGTTGGCGCTCTCTTTCTACACCCCGGAGAAAATTTGACTTCTGCTAAAGAATAAAGTTTGGGGGTTTTTTTCCCCCCCGTCCTTACCGTCCTTTATAATTCTGAGGATCAAACATTTTCCTGGCTCGATAATAAACCAGCCTCCAGGGACGGGCAATACCCCGAGCTGTGGACAAAACGATGGGAAGTATTAGAACCACGTTACAATGACCTGAATAAAGCAAGCAAACACGACTTAGCTAGCCCTTGACTTACAACTGTTCATTTAGCGACGGGTTACTAAAGTGACAACGGCACTTAAAGTCTACGGAGATTCTCCGTTATCCATCAGGTCGCAGACCACACCATTCACGTCGCTCCCGTATCCTCTCTTCCCCGCGTGCCCTAGGATGGAGAGGGGATGGGCCTGGGTCTTCCTCTGACTGCCCAGCCGGCCTCTGCCCTTCTCCAGCCTCTTCCACAACAGAGTCGGCTACACCCGGGCAGTGCCGGACAGTTGAACTCCCAATAAATCCTTTGGAAGTTTTGGAAGTTTGGCTGGAGACTCAGGATTTAAATGGGGTGACTGACATCTTGGATGAGATTTCCCTTCTGGCTAACCAGGAATAAAGCCGGCAAAAACTCACCGATTCTTTCACAAAACAAATATTTGCATTTCAGCCTCTTGATTTCAGCTTCCTCCTCTGGAAACCGGTTGGAGAAGAGGAGTTTCTCCGCCGTCTCAATCCCGCTTTCTTCCAAAAAAGCCTCAATGTTTTCGGTTAATAAGTTGTTTTCCGCTTGGGAGAACACGCCGAACCTCACCGCCAAGCCTGCAAAGACAAGCAACATGAAAAATTGGGAGAACGAGATCATTTGTTGGAAAACGTTGGAATTTTCAACACTGAAAAGCTTTGAGGTGAATTTTATAACGGGCCAGCCCTCTTTTCTAAAACAACAACTGTTCTCTTATACAGGTAGTCCTCGACTTGCAACAGTTCATTGAGTGGCCGTTCAAAGTTACAAGGACACTGGGGAAAAAGGGGGGACGGAGGACCTTTTTTCACACTTAATGACTCTTGCAGCATCTTCGTGGTCACCAAAATTCAGATGCTTGGCAACTGACTCATATATATGACGGTTGCGGTGTCCCGGGGTGTGTGTGTGTGTCACATGATCCCCTTTTGCAACCTGCTGACGAGCAGCGCCAGTGGGGAAACGAGATTCACTCAATAACATTATCCTTTAACAACTGCACTGATTCACTTAACAACAATGGCACGGACGTTCTTAAAATGGGGCAAAACCCACTTAACAAGCATCTCGCTCAGCAGCATAAATTTTGCTTCCAATCGTGGTCATTAAGTGGAGGACTAACTGTATTATAAGACCTAAGTAATACATTCTATTATTTTGGTACAGTGGGATGCATGCAATTTTGCTTAGAGAAACTATTTGCACTCTAATGTTTAAACTTTTAAAGACAGAGGCGGGGGAAAAAGAGAGATTCATTTCAGTGTTATGACCTGAATTGCTAATGTTAACAAGCATTAAGTTTATTTAAATTGTCCAGAGAGAAAGATCAGGTCCTTCACATGCAAAGTCCGCTAAATCAGAATCCGTTAAATCAGAATTTCCCAAGCATCACATTTTACAGACTGAAATTCCTATTTCTCCTCTCCTCTTCTTCCATCTGCCTCCTCCCTTCCCCAACCTAGTTACTTTTACTGTTGCACTCACAACGGTAATGTTTCACCTTTTTTCTTAAGCTCCCGAAACCTGGCTAGATCTCGTTTGGCCAGCTGCCTGATCGCAGAATCTGCCATTGTCTTTGCCCGAGGGATGAATTCCTCCAGTTCTTTTCGGGCATTCTCCAGCTGTTCCCTATCCAGAGCATACACATCCTCTTCTTCCTCCTCCTCAGAATATGTTTCGGGAGGGGACCGCTTGCGTGAAGATCGGAGTTTCCTACCCGTTTGGGATTGATCCAATCTGTTGAGAGATCAAAATTGGGCGTGGCTATTTATTTAAAGGTAGCCCAGTTGCCCCATTCTGGGACATTAGTAGCACAGCTGAACTCTGCCTGACCTTGGTCTCTAAACTTGACAGCGGAGAACTGCCATCGTTTGCCAATCTGCCATTAACTATGGGCAGGAGGTGGAGAGAGGTAGCTGGGATCGAGCTGGATGGGAGAGGGGGCCTGGCTAACAACTCATTGTACCTTCCCAGGGTCTTCCCAGCCTGCCATCGAAGAGGCCGTTCCCAAGACAATTTACTCAAATTTAATTGGACAATCAAGAACCGGCGGAGGAACTGGACGAGGGAAAGTTAACCGTGAAACTTTCAGTTCTGGCTTTGCTATCCTGTGCCCCAGTTGACTTTTAGTATAATACACCTTGGAGTGGAGGATCTTCCTGGCCTAAAGGACCGAGTTGGGGCATGGCCTGACAAACTGTTAAGAATTAGCCTCCCAACCTGCCTCCTCCTTTATCGCTTCTCCTCCATTCCGCTTTGAGCGCAAACCCGCAGGCGTCTGCTCCCAGACTCAAAAAAGGGCAAACGAAGCCTTCCTTAGGGACCTTCTCCCTTGGAAAATCCAACCCATTTCATCCCACGACTTCGGCCTAACCTTCTGCTGAGTTCAGAGATGAGTCTTTCAGGGCCGGAGTTATCCAGAGTTTGGAAGTAATCAACGGATCAAATCAACCCCCAGCAGGCTAGGAAGTCCTCAGTTTCAACCCGATCCCCACCGATCTGCAATTCACTACAAGCTTAGTTCAAGGACTAGAGATAAGTGACAGAGCAAAAACTCCACCCCACCCTCTCGAACGTGACGGGCCTAAGGAGCTAAGGTCCACCCCTCCCCAAAGACATTCTTTCACATCCCAGAGTTCTACCCACACTTCTAATCTAGATGAGGACGAGTAAGAGGCACTAGAAGAACCTACTTGGTGTTAACCCCCGAAGTGGGCAATTTGGGTTGGGGTTGTGTCTGTTCATGGTCTTCAGCTGATGTTCCTTCCACCTCCAGGTCCACCTGAGTAGCCTCAGAATCCTCAGCAGTGGGAGAACAGCTTCTCTCTTGGCCATCCCCCGGGTGAAGGTCCACTTGTGGTCCCTCGGAGAAGGAGAAAGGCGAGGAGCCAAAGAGATCCATCTGCGTGTCTATCGTTTGGTCAAGGTCCACCTGATCGTCTCTCTGTGAACTTGTGGCCTCAGCCTTCTCCTTCTCAAGTTCACCAGGGTCATAGCTACCCTCCCTTCGCTTCCTTTTCTTCTTCTTCTTTTTCTTCTTCTTCTTATGAGATGACCTGTTACCATCAACCACGCTGACATTCCCCAAGTCCTCCTTCTGAGATAGTTTACTGGATTTGTTGGGAGTTGATGAGCTCCAAAACTCATCATCATCAACACCCCTATTTGCCAAGGCCTTTTTGAGGGATGGTTGACTGGATTGGTTGGGAATTGATGGGCTCCAACCCTCCTCATCACTACCCTGTTTAAGTCTGTGTTTCATCTTTGTTTTCTTCTTCTTGGGCACAAACTTATTTATTTCGGACTCATCGCTCAGCGGAGTCTCGGGGATGACCCAGGAAGCATCAGAAGTTTCCAAACTGGATTTTTTCTTCTTATGTTTTTTTCTACTAGTCCCAGCATCTTCTGTATCCTGGGAAGGTGTCTGATCAGAGGACACAACTGGCTGTTCGACTTCTTCTCGGCTGCGCTTCCGTGACTTTTTTGTCTTCTTTTCATAGCTAGGCTGTTGCGTGTCCTCTACCAGCAAAATATCAGCCTCGTTCATCATTGTCTTTAAAAAGCAAGGAAAGAGGTGGGTTAAAACTCACATATTAAACAAAAAACCAAAAAAAAACCCACCCCAGGTAGCATTAAGCTTATGACCACAACCGAGCCTCAAACTTCTGCTGCTAAGTGAGAGCTTTCATTATGGGAATTTCCCCCCCTTATTTTCCTCCTCAAAAACTAAGCCTGACCTCATAGTTTCATAGCAAAGCACAGGTGTCGAGCTAGTAGTTTATCAAGGTGGGAACACAGCAGGTGAAGGAAACCATCCTTCCTAGTGTTAAATTTAAATTCAACACAAAAATACTTTGTGGCGGGAGCGACTGCCTGCGAAAGCTCCTGGATTAAGGCTGAAAGGCGAAAGCAGTTTGTTCCGTCCCATATTTGGGTAAACCAGGTTTCCACTGGAAAAATGCGTCATCCTTCCTAGCCTGAATGCAGTTGGGAACTCTGAATGCTTCCACGTCTGCAGAGGCAGAAAGGTGCTTCTACTAGAAATTCTTTGGAAGAGGCCGCTTAAGGTAAATACAGACAGACAAAAGAGGTCCAAGGTTGCAAGCATTGTCAGGCAAGTTTCCAATTGATATGCAAAAGATAAACAAACACCAACGCATCAAGAGCTCAAATGTATCGAAAAGAGCACTTAAAACACCAGCGGCTCTACTTGATCACATGGTCAAAATCCAGGTGCTTGGCAACAAGACTCATATTTACGACGGTCACATTGTCCCGGGATCTCATGATCCCCTTTTGTGACCTTAGTCAATGGGGAAGCCAGGTTCACTGAACGACCCTGTTCCCAACTTAACAACTGCGAGGATTCACTTAACTGCCCCCCTTTGAATGCCCCCTAATCGTCGTACATCAGACTGAAACTCCGTTGCACGCAGCTCTCGAGAGGGTCTCCACCTCCAAGGCACACTACAGAAACACGACAACAATAAATAAATACAAAATTCTGCAAAATTCTGCAATCACGAAGGTCAAGGCTGGCTCTGCAAATTATAAGACTGCCCCTTCGCAATTGCAAACGTTAAACAGCGATCATTGCAGACACTTACACGCTGGCGGGGCGTTAGGATCGCCCCTCACTCAAAATAATGATAATAATAATAATAATAATAATCCCCTCTCCCCCGCAAGAGAGAGAGAGATTCCAGCAGGCGAAGGTCCCCGGCTTCCAGCTCCACTGCAAACATGCTGCTTTGCTGAACTTCCGGCTTATACCACTTCCGCCTTCTCAGCTGAGGGGAACATAGAGGAGGCAAGGCAAGAGCGTCCCCCTCTCATGTGGTTTTTTTTTTTTTTTTTGCCCTCTCACTGATAGAAACAGTTTGAAGATATTGGAAAGTAGCCCCTTTCACATTTCATGAGCCCCGGCCTCCAAATAGGGAGCACGTATCCCCTTTAGGCTCTAGGCCTCGGCTTGGAAAAGGCCGCTCCAGTCACCTGTAGGCCTCGATTTTTTGAAAAAGGGCTTGTCTAACCTTTTCATGCATCTACGGACATTGTGGGAAAAGCATTCCCGGAAGTAGGCGTTTCTACCCGACCTCCCCTTCTCTCAACGTTCCTAGCTCTATGCCCTCCTCCGCCGATAAAAAGCGGGCGTCGCCGGGCGTTCCGGGAGGGCGGGGTTTACCGCGGCGGAAGCCATGCTGGGGCGGGGCCTGCCGCACCGGAAGCAGCGCTGAAGCGAGCCGGCGGGAGCGAAGCGGCGGCAACGAGGAAGAGGAGGAAGAGGACGGCCGAGCCTGCGGGCGGGCACATGGCAGCGCTGCCCACCCGAGGACCCGGAGGGAGAGGTGAGGCGGGGGCGACTGCCGGAGAGGCTTAAGGGGGCGGGGCTTCCTCGCTTTCCCCCTCCCCCACAGCTTAGAACATTTCCGCCCCCCCCAATTTACCTCAGAGGGGCTGAGGAAGGCCTTTAAAACGCCCCCCCCCCTCGCAATATAGAGGTTATTCCACACACGCGCGCACCCCAAACCCGGCTTAACCCCCTTCCCACGACGCTGCGTTCACGTGTCTTCACGGAGAATTTGGGGAGGGGGGGCAAGGAAAGCGGGCAGAGCCTCCCCTCCCTCCTAGGTTGTGTTTAACCCCCTCCGGTTCCCCTCCCCCTGGAGCTCCTCTCATGCTCAGGGCTCCCTTGGCTGACCCCTCCCCCCTCCTGGCACTTTGCAGGGAAGGGACTTTGGGGGGGGGGCTTCAAATGCAGGGGGAAAAAGGCGAAGGGTCCGCCCCCCCCCCCAGAAGTGGAGGGTCTTCCCCCCCCTCAGGAGGAGTTCAAAGGCTCCCAAGTGGGTCCCTGACACCAATACACACACCAATATACATGCTGTATATCTAGGGGATACACACACGCACATATATATATATAGTGTGTAGGTGTAATGTTTGTGTGTATATTACACCTATATTACACACACAGGCACACAGAATAGAATTTAGAATAGAATGAATAGAATAAGGAATAGAATAGACAAGAGAGTAGAATAGGGAAGAGTAGAATGGAATATAGGATAATATAGGATAATATAGGAATAGAACAGAATGAGGAAAAATAGAACAGAACAGAATTCTTTTATTGGCCAAGTGTGACTGGACACACAAGGAATTTGTCTTGGTGCAAATGCTCTCAGTGGACATAAAAGAAGAGATACATTCGTCAAGAATCGAGTACAACAAGTAAATAGAATCATAGGGTACAATCAATAATCAAATCCTACTAGGAAACAGCCAAGTATAAATTGTACTGATACAAGCAACAAAGTTACCGTCATACAATCACAGGCGGGAATTGGATCTGCTAACTACAGGTAATCGTCAACTTATGGCCGCAATTCGGGTGCAAAGTTTCTTGCTGCTAAGCGAGACATCTGTTAAAGTGAGTTTTGCCCCCAATTGGGGATCTCTCAGCTTGGTGGTTTTCTTGCAGACATTTCATGACCCAACTAGGTAACATCAGTGCTATCTAATGAGACGTCGGCAAGAAAGCACCCAAGCTCTGAGAGCACCAAGGACTTCACAGTCGTCCTCTTCTCTGCAAATCCCATCTAGCACTGATGTTGGTCCCTAGTTGGGTCATGAAACATTTGCAAGAAAGCACCCAAGCTCAGAGAGCGCTCAGGACCGCACAGGTTTGAGCCCTGAGCTACGAATCTACTCCCACGGGAACCTTTGTCCCCTTTTTCTCCTCCCTGTAGAATGAGTACATGTTGCTGGTGTACACCAGGTGGTCCCGCTACTACCAAGCTACTAGCAAATTACGCCTCTGCTGCCCTGTCTTCGGAGGATTTTGCTGCCGCCAACGATGACCTCTGTTACTGTCTGGAATGCGTGGAGGAGTACCACAGAGCGAGAGATGGGATTCCATCTTTGCACCAGGTACTCTGATCCAGGGCACCGGTCTGCTTGGGCGAGGTTGGCATGGTTTTTTTCTTATAAATAAGAACGGATCTCAATCTGGGTACTTAAATCTTGTATCTTGGCAAGGTTCAGACAGCTGCGTAGTTGATACTTATGTTTATTTCCTGACATTGAGAACAATTACCTTCTGGCTTGTCTCCGTCATTGGAGGCTTTCAAGAAGAGGCCATTGGTCCAGGGTAGGATACGGTCTCTTGCGTGAGCAGAGGGTTGGACTACAAGACCTCCACGGCCCCTTCCAGACCTAGGAATCTCTGTTCTATAGTGCTGTTCAATTTTTTGTTATATTTATTGAGAATGTTCCTATAATAAAAGGCCAAAAGAAAATAACTGAAGTTAGGAAGTGTACCAATGACTTCTGACCTCCCTTTCAAGTGATACTCATACTGTTCCTCCCACCTCCTCATTATTTTGCAGGTCCCTTTGCCCAATCCATGTCTTCCTTAAATCTTCAGATCTATAATAAACCAATGGTTATTTTTTTCTTCCTTCAACAAAACAAAACAAGGCTCCTCCTGAATTTCCCCTTTGCTTTTCCAACTGCAGATCCTGTGGGATTTGGAAGTTATCCGTCTCGTTGACCACTTTGAGAAGTCCATGCGAGTGGACGATGAAAACGACCTCTACTTGGTGGAGGAAGACAGAGTGAAGCCCTGGACCTTGTGTTGCACTGGTCCTAATTTTGAGAAGCGCCTCCGGGTGCCCTTGCTGGAAGTCCTCAAGTATCCGTACCTGCTACTTCATGAACACCTCAGTGAGTTTTGAAGGGGGGGGGGGCGCTCTTGACCCACTTGCTGAGCAGAGATCACCCCAATCCTTGGTGCTCTCTGAGCTTGGTTGCTCTCTTGCAACCAACTAGGACCCAACTAGGTAACATCATCTGTGCTAGAAGGAAGTGCGGTTTGTGGAGTGGAGGAGGAGGAGGACTGTGAGATCTTTGATGCACTGGTTATGTTATCTAGTCTGCTAGAAAACAATCAAGCTCAGACATACTATAATGCAGCCTTGTGAAACAAGACCAGGCAATAGCAAATGTTTTAATTGTTTTACCCCAAAGCACTTTACCTGTCATTTCCTAGGCACTATTTGTTTACCTTTTCAGACCTGTCCAACTTCTATCTTGACAGCTGATATCTGTTGTCAAACATCTCTGCACTTTGGCAGAAGTTTTGAGAACGTGACTTAGCTCCCCACCCCAAAAAAAATTTTTTTTTATTGTAGACAAAACAGTTTCAGGGGTCTCCAAAATTGGCAACTTGTGGGCTTCAACTCCCAGAATCTCTCAGCCAGGAAGTCTTAAAGTTGCTAAATTCCTGATCCTGATCTAAGGACCGTAGGAATCAAGTTGTCTAAGGCTTCTCTTCTTAGCTTCCCAAATTGCTGGATTCAGGAGACTTTTTTTTCTGAATCCAGCACCAAAGATTCCACCTGGGCATTTTGCCAGCTTCCTGCCGTTATATCTGTATCTAATCTATATCTAATTCATATCTATATATCTATTTCTACTTATATCTATATCTATCTATAATATATATATATATATCTACCGTATTTTCCGGACTATAAGCCGCTACTTTTTTCCCACGCTTTGAACCCTGCGGCTTGTACAGCAATGCGCCGTATCTCTAGATTTTTCTTCACTAACTGCCATCAGGGGGCTCAAAAACGTGACAGACGCAAGAGGTCAATGCAAAGAAGGCGCTGCCGGTAGTTTTTGGCGCGCTCAACGCAAGCAGCACAACCACACACAAACGCAAAATATTTTTCACACCCTCAACATGGAAAGTACACGAAGAAAAGCATCCGATGCAGCTTTTAAGTTGAAAGCAATCGATCTGTCTATCCAGGAAGGGGACAGAGCTGCTGCACGTAAGCTTGGCATTAAGGAATCAGTGGTGAGACGTCAGAGACGTCTGGCCGCAGGCGAAGAGCATTCTTCTCTTTTTGTGTAAATATCTCATATCTTCATAGCATCCCTTCAGCATTCTGATCCTCCCTTTTTTAGATAAACTCACCTTGGGTTCGTTCACACCTGGCGTAAAAATAGAGCTTGCAAAATGGCTGCAACTTTCTTCAGCCAAGCAGACTGGAGGTGTGAAATGACAGATAATATTTCCGGTTCCCCTCTGGCCTCTGTTTCCATACCTCGCCTCCCTTCCTTTCAGCAACCCCGTCCATTGAAACACAAACTTTTCAAAACCTTTTTTGTGTGTGTGTGTGGATGTGGGGGGGGCTGAAAAAAGGAGCTTTCTGTCTTTTGAAAAAGCGAAGATCTGGGAGCTTTGACCTTGGAGAGACGAAGATGAATTTTTTAAAAAAACAATGCCTTAAGCCGCAGAAATAGCATTTTTTTCTCTCTTCCCCCAAATGTGGCTTTGATCTCCAAAAGATGCATAACATCTTGTTCTTTGGGTGGCCTGCCTGCCTGACTTCGCCCTTCCTCTCTCGCTTGCAGGCGAGCTGTGCGTAGAAGCTCTCTGCAAAATGGAGGAAATGAACTACTTCTACCAAGTAGTTGGCAAGCATCCCGGTATCTAT
Source organism: Pseudonaja textilis (assembly GCF_900518735.1). The sequence goes on from NW_020769362.1 coordinate 6,660,711, forward strand.
TTACTCCTGGTGCACCCCAATGAAACGGTGAGTCACTCGGGTTTATTTCCTTTCTCTCTCCTGACGTCGTCGTTTGTCGTCTCCAGAGCTGAATTCTTTGCATTTCTGCAGCAAACGCATTGAGCCAGGTACCCAGTAAGTTCTTAGTGCGGTAAACCTCTTCCTATTTAAATACTTGAATCTGCAAGGGTTTTTTTTGGGCGTGGGTGTGTGTGGTTGGTGATGGTGTTGTTTTGCCCCTGAACCAATTTGGATCCATAGGCCAACATCAAATCGTGGTTTGTAAACCTGGCTTCCTTGGGAGTGACAGCTTAGAATTCAAGATTCTGGCATTAACAGTGAACGTTTAAAGAGGGAGCATTATTTTTGCTGGTTGCACTTGCAGAAAGAGCGAAAAGAACATCAGATCTTGCTTGCAGTAGGCTACAATTTTAATTGAATGTTTAAATTTAAGGCCGTTATTGATTAACCGAATAACACAATAACAGAGTTGGAAGGGTCCCCGGATGAGTTTTATTCTGCATTTTCTTCAATGTCCACAAGCCACCTTATCAGAGTCACCTTATCAGACCCACCTGCTTCATAAATAAAATAAATTTGGCTGCACACGTAATGCTTGACTTAAAACCCATTCATTCAACAACCTTCAAATCCCTAGATCCGCCAGTGGGCCATCCTGACCGCCAGGAACCTGGGCAAAGTCGACCGAGACGATTATTATGACATCCAAGAAGTGCTGATCTGTTTGTTCAAAGTGATAGAACTGGGCCTCTTCGAAAACCCGGATATCTATAGCTCATTGGGGGTTGAGAAAACCAGACTAGTCCTGTTGCCTCCCCATCTGTATGATACTGGCAATTATAAGAACTATTGGCTTGGTAAGGAGAGAGAATGGCAAGGTTATTATGGGAATTGGGTTTTAGTCTGTTCCCTCTTTCTTTTTCCTCTTTCTTTCTTTTGTCCTTCCTTCCTTCCTTCCTTCCTTCCTTCCTTCCTTCCTTCCTTCC
>NW_020769362.1:6661727-6704358 GCF_900518735.1 Pseudonaja textilis
CCTTCCAGCTTTATTCTGATTTAAACTTGTTTGTAATGAAGGTGCTTGTGGATTACGAAGCGGCCAGTTAATGTCTGATTTCGGGGGGTTTTCATGCAGGTCTCTGTATGCTGCTCTCAGTGCTGGAAGAACAAGCAATGGATTCATTGATGCTCGGACCGGACAAACAGAATTTCATGCAGTCTATCATGCACATCATGAAAAAACAGACCGATGGTAATGGATGAGTGAACTCTGGAGGCTGTGATGGAAAGAGTCAGAGACCGGGGACTGTTATGCCTTTATGCCCGAGTGGTTCATATAATAGTATGTAATCTTTGACGTAGGGCCAAAGTCGAGCCCGGAATTACAGTTGTAAAAGCCATGATGGTTTTTAAGCAGGTCATCGTCATGTCTGCAACCTGGTTTTCTGACATTTTTGCAGCGGTCACGAAAGGAGTCGCCATAGTTAAATAAACCCATTGTTTGCAGTGGGCAGGTTTTTGTTTTTTGTTTTTGCCAGAAACATGACTGTGGGATCTGCAAACAGTTATCAGTGCAGCTATCACACAATCATGTGACTTGGGGGGGGGTGGTAGGTGGATGTCAGAACTTCACATTTGGGTCAGAAGTCTTCCATAAGTTCAAAGGGTGGCTATGTGGCAGGATGTTCACGGAAGGTTGATGCAAAGACATCAACTTTCTACGGTGTGTTGGCAAAGCGTTTGGTCATTTATACTTTCTGGTCAAGTTTCTGTTGTCCAACTCGGGCACTGAACCCTCATGTAGAGTCTTAGATAGTACAGGTAGGACCACAGCCGAGCCCAAAATTTCCCGGGCGAAGCGAGACAAGTGTTAAATGAATTTTGCCCCATTTTACGACCTTTCTCGCCCTAGTCGTTAAGTGAATCGCTGCAGTTGTTAAAGTAATAAAACCCGGTTGTTAAGCGAACCTAGCTTCCCCCCATTGACTTTTGCTTCTCAGAAGGTCACAAAAGACCACACACACACACACACACACACACACACTGCAGTCGACATATATATATGTCAGTTGCCAAGCATGTGAACTGTGTTCATGTGACCACGCAGATGTTGCCGTGGTCGCAAGCGTGAAAAACGGTCGTAAGTCACACTTTTCATTGTGACTTTGAACGGTCGCTAAACAAAAAGTTGTAAGTCAAGGACTACCTATACTCCCACCTTCGAGGTGAGGCTGACTCCCTTAGCCCAACCTGCCGTACGAGGTGGGAATGCTCCGTATTCCCACTTCAGCTTCCAGAAGGAACCAGGATTGGAAGTTTTAACAAACAAACCAGGATCATCATTATGTTTTTTTGTTGTTGTCGTTGTTGCTCCAGGTGAAATCGATGACCCCTTTTGGCCCGTCCTCCACTGTTTCATGGTGATCCTAGATAAGTTGGGATCCAAAGTGTGGGGTCAGTTGGCGGATCCTGTCCGCGCGTTCCAGGCAATCATCAATAACGCCAGCTATAAGAAGGAAATAGAGAGCATTCGACAAAAGTGCTCCAGGTCTGTGTCTTTTTCTTCACTCTAATGACAGGAATCTGGAAAGGGGGAATTCAGATTTAAGCAACGCACCCCTGTCTCCCTTGGAGTTGTGTCCTTGCTCTTTCTTAAAACTATTCTCAAGCAGTTTTTCTCTTGTTGTTGCATGCACAGGGTCAAATTTTTAGAAGCCTTTTTCTCTTCTCTAGTTGTCCTGGTCCCACTCAAAACAATATCATGAAAATTATAGTCACGAGAACGTATATTGAATTATTCATGTACTAACTGCAGCTAGAATTGTATTTGCACAAAATTGGGAAACTGTCTGACTGAAGAGAATGTGATAAGAAAAAAATATTAGACTCTGCAGAAATGAATAGGTTAACCCTAGCAATCCCAAGAGAAGGAACACATTGAAGACTATGCAATATGGGATTTATTTTATCAACAATATGGAAAACAAATATGGAAGTTAGAAATTAAAGAAGACCAGTGCAAAATAGTAAATGTAAGAATTAAAAATGTTGAGATGGGGAACGTTATAAGAATTAGATATATGATGTAAATTAGTATTAAGAATAGAGTACTAAAGCTAAGCAATGAATATGTATAAACTATAATGGTTATTGCACAAGATACTTATACCCAGACAAATGAACACACTGTTCAAATGAAAGATGGAATGTTTGTATAAATGAAAATTATGAAAACAAAACATTTTGTTCTGCATCGAAAACAAAACTGCCTTCGGTCCATATGCAGCTTGTCTTTTCTGATCTATGAATAATCCGAACCCTTTCCCCGACCTCCCTAAATTTCACTTCTGGCAAATTGAAAGCCAGTTTGGTTTAGTGGTGAAAGGCTACAAAACAAGGGACCGGGAGCTCAGGCGTGAAAGCCACCTAAGTGACCTTGGGCCAATCCCCAGGAGGCAGTCAGCGAGTTGTAGTTCTGCCTTAGCCATGAAAGTCATCTGAGTGAGTTCGGGCCAAAGACCAAGTGATGGTGAGTGTTCTAGTTCCACCACAGACACGAAAGCCATCTAGGTGAGTTTGAGCCAATCACTGGGAGATGGTGAATTCTAGTCCCACCTTTGCCAACTGGATAACCTCGGGACAGTCACACGCACCCACCCAGTTGACCAATAGCCAGGGGCCATCAGTCTAATCTTTTTCCAGGTGTCAGGAAGATGAGCATAGTTTTTTTTTTTATTGCTCCTGGTTGTAAACCGGGACATGCTGCTTTTGGGCTTTCTTTGATTTTCTTCTTCGTTTTTCAGCACCAAATCAGAGCCACCATCCGACTACGAAGATGTAATTACCTGCAGCCAAATTGTATATAACTACAACCCAGAAAGGCTCCAGCAGGTAAATTCTGAATATCCTAAATGGTATTATTTAGTTCAGTACTTAGTAACTGTTAGAAGTTATGACAAGCTGCCACGGTTGAGAAACACGCGGTCCAGGAATGAGTGGAAGTGTTCAGTGACTCTATCAGACCTGCTGCCACTTAAACCTCTAAATAAAAACGATCCTTGGCTCCATTTGTTGAGAAAGGTGTAATTTTATTAGAACTCCCCTGCGTTGCAGTAGCGCTTAGGCAGAACTGAGAATCGTGCACCAAAAAGTTCCCCTTTTCCCTCCCTTCATTGCTCCAGTCGCTGATGCCCCCTGTGCCCAATGTTTTCAAAATGGGCACTTCAGGATAGGTTGGCATGCCGCTGCCCTCTTTTCCCAACCTTGAAGCAGCTTCCTCGGGAGATAAGAGTAGTTACTTTCGCCTTCCCCCAAATAGTCCCTCTCCCATCCAGCCTTCCCCAGAGTCCGTGGCAGTAGTCCACGTCACCGCATGGTGGCAGCTGACAGACTGTCTGGATTATCTTTCAGGACTCCAGACTGAGGACTGCTGCTTGCTTGGACTACTGCCCCAACTTTTATGAAGACATGCAGACCCTGACCGACATATTCCAGTATGACATCGGGCGGGACATGCGCCTGCACTACAGCACTTTCCTCTGGTTCATTCCTTTCTTCCATTCCCTGATGGACCTCAAGGAGCTGGGTGTCGCCTACAGCATAGTGGTCATCCAGCACCTCTGTTCCGAAGTCAAGGAGGTCCTACACCACGCCGACCAGCCATGCGACAAAGTGTCTCAGTTTTTCATCTGGATCCTCGTGGCGGTGGTGGAGCTCAGCCTGAAGAAGAAGTGCTTCAATGCTTTGTGGGCCAGCTCTCAAAACTGGGTGGAGGTGGTGGTGGTGTGCGCCGGGCTTCCAAGCATGGCGTTCGCTGGCGGAGCCGAGCGGGACATGGCCAGGAATGGACCCAGGCGCCTCACAAAAGTGCCCTCATGGGAACCAGATTCCATACAGTCTGTTTGCATGAATTTGATCCGGGTTCTCCTAAAGGAAGGCTACCAGATGGGACAGAAGGCCTCCCTGTTCCTGGACGAGCTGAATTTGCTCCGGCGTAGTCACAAAGACTGGAACCTGAGCCCCCAACAGGCGCAGGAATTACAGACCTGCTTGATTGACATCATAGGAAGCCTCTGGGCTAAGTCATCGAGCGCTTCCTCCCACGGAGAGCATCTGACCAGCCTCATCAGAGGACCAGAGGGCAGAAGTCCAGGATATCTTCCTCAAGAAGAGAGTTTATGCGAGAAGAAATATAGCTTGGATGAGGAAGCCAAGGGGTCCATTTGTGGAGAGCAAAGCCATCAGAAAAATTCGGAGCTCCATTTGACTGACTTTAAGCAGGAAGCTAAACAGGGTTTAATGCATGAGGAGCACATCTTGCATTCTACCTCAACGGGGGGACCCAACCAGAACAATGGAAGCTTCCACTCGATCCTGGTGAACCAGGATAGCTCCCTAAACCAAAGCAGTTTTGACAAAGACTTTCAGAAGAAAGAGCCCAGTGGGAAGGAAGAGAAGCTCGGAATTGCCAACGCTGACCTCCACCAAAAGCCCAGCAGTTCTGCTGTGGAAGAAAACCAGGTTCCGAAAACAATCCCTGAGAAAATTGAGTCAAACAAAGCAGACTTCACTTTGAAATTAAAACAGTTTGTGGAGAGTAGGAAGAGGCTGCTGGGGCCGGAGAGCGAAAATCAGCAATCCTTTAAGGAGGAAAAGCAAGATCACCAGGAAGGAACGTCAAGAAGCACCTCGAGGGATGGTAGCAGCACGTCCAGTTGGCTTCCCTGCAGACCATCGCAAAGTTCAGAGAACGGCTTCCAGGCTGAAATCCTTTCCATAAAGAAGGAACCCAGAGACAGCTTGGCAGAATTTAAGAGAACTTGGACAAGCGGGGAATATTCAGAAGAAAGTAGCACAGATGATGACATGAATGTCTCCTTGATGGATATTAGGAAGGACCTGATGAGAAAGAAATCGGTGGTCCAAGCAACAGAGCCCGAAGTAGACAGAGAGGATAGATTATATTTAGCTGATCGTCAAGAAAGTAACTTGATTCCTATTCAAAGAAAAGTTCAAGGGGCGTGTAGGTCTCTATCTGAGAGCAAAGGTCCCACGTTGCCCCCTGGAACAGGTGGGCCTTCAAGCCAAGTCATCATCATTTCGGACACGTCTTCCGACGAAGAAGAGAACAAAGTGAACTTGAGCCGGAGGAGCCAAGAAGACGACGTTAGCAGTGGGTCCCTTCAGAAGGACCACGAGGCCAACAAACAAGAGGTCATAACCGCTTCCAGTTCCCCGTTGTACGGGGAATGTGAATCGCAGTGCTTTGAGTTTGAAACCGAAGACGAGATCTACTCCGTTTGGCGAGACAGCCAGTTGGACGAGACAGCGGAGGCAGGTGTTCTTCCAGGGAAGACCGCTGGCAGGCGCGACTTGGCATTGGCTAGGTGCCTTAGCGAGCAGGATGATGATACAGACTGTCTTGGGGATGACGTTATCGAAAAAGCCGCGCAAGAATTGGAACAGCAGGTGGAAGTCGGTAAAACCAAACCGAAACTTCCTGTCCAAGCCAACGAGGAAAATGTCAGCGAGGGAAGCACCACTGTTTGTTCCAGGTATTTCACAGCCACGCACGACGACGACGGCCGGGAGTCTCCCAGACAGAGGTCAGCTTCCGCATCCCCTACGCCACTATCACCACCAGCATCTGGTGGATCTTTGACACCGTCTCTGGAACCAGCTCCCGGACCAAGGAAGAGTTTGGCCAAATCCAAGTGTCTCAACACCGCTCCACCAAGTCCTGAGGAAAGGAGGCCTTTGACCGAAAAGGAATCGGCCCGTGAGACGCTGCCTGGATTGCCTCGTCCTTTCGTGGTCCCCCCCAAGAAAGTCCACCATTTCCCCGAGCCGACGTCCACCGTCGAAAAGCTGGGCCTGAAGAAGAAACCCCGCAAAGCTGCCGAGCTCTCCCAGCGGTCTCACGACACCCTGGCCCAGTTGCGTAGCCATGGAAAAACAGCCGGGCAGCTTCCCCAGAAGAACCAGAAGAGGAGGAAGCCCAAACTGATTGAACCTCGGCGGATGCTTATCCGGAACAAAGCGCTGTTGGCCAGCCAAGAACGCCAGTTCTTCAGGCAGTCAAGGTCCAAGGAGAAGAAGAAGAAAGGGGAGGAAGTCCCCAGAGCAAAGAAGCCTCTTCCCAAGAAAACGGTGGAATCTACTGGTAAGAAGGTGGTTGACAATCCAAAAGGAAAACCAAGCCAGGGCAAGAGTTCTTCTAACCACCTGAAGAAATTGCTACCGCCGCATTCGCGAGAGGACGATGGGTCCCATTCTGCATCTCTGGAGAGAGAGGGTCTCCCATCATCAAGGCAGGAGACTTTCAGTCCCGATTCAGCCGTTCCAGGGTGTTCCACCTCTGCTCCAGGGAGTGTCTGCTCTTCAAGTGACGTTAGCGGGGCCAACTCGGGTTCCTCTTCTGATTGGCGCAACAAGAACTCGAGCGAGAATGCGTCTGGGTTAAAGGAGGACTTGTTCCTAACCCAGAGAGACCCGGTAGACATGGAGCTTTGCTCGCTAGACGAAAGTAGCAGTAGCTCAGAAAATGGAGATGATCTCCTGACCTTGCAGGATCAACTTCAGGCCGTTGAGAAAGGCAGACACCCCGGATGTCCCAAAACGGCAGAAGTAGCCCAAGTCCACCCTCTGCCTCACCCTCCAGATCACATCTTTGCCAAGCCCTGCATGCTTGCCAAGCCTTCCACGAAGAAAACCTTCACCTCTGTTGCTTCCTCTCGGATTGCCAGCCTCTCCAGAGACATTGAGAGCAGCTCCGTGCAGGTGGCCAAGCCCAAATCCAGCCTGGCCCACTTTGCTGCCTTGAAGGCGGACGACCTGAGGCCCAAGCTGACTCTGGTCAATCTCCTTGGCCCTAGGAATGGAAATAACCTCTCAACACAGCCCTACGGTGTCCAACAAAACAGCCGCCTGGTCAGTACACGCTCCGACACAGGTCAGGAGACATGCCCGTCCTTTGCCCGAGTCACCAGTTCTCACAACCAGCCTAGAGACCACAGCATTTTCACCAAAGAAATCCTGAAGTGGAGCTATGATATGTTTGCCAACTTCAAGGAGCTGGGACCACCAAACCATCTCTTGCAGGCAGTTGTGAACTCTGTTCCGGTCAAGTTTCAGAACTACGATGACTATTTTAAGACTTTCTTCCCTTTGATGATGCTCAATGCCTTTGAAGAGGTAAGCGGCCTTCTTTGTTCCAAGACCATTCAGATGTCTCAAGTGTCTGTGTGTTTTATGTATACTGAGAGCTTATGTACCGAAGACAAATTCCTTCTGTGTCCAATCACACTTGGCCAATAAATCTATTCTATTCTTATTCTATTCTTATTCTATTCTTGTTCTGTTCTGTTCCGTCCCGTCCCGTCCCCTATTCTACTCTACTCTACTCTACTCTACTCTCTATTCTATTTTCTATTCTATCCCTTAATCTGCTCTGCTATGCTGTACTCTACTCTACTCTGTGGAGATTCTCAATCCTCCAGGTCATGGTTGTTCCAAAGGTGCTTTTCCAAAAAGCAGCCAGACTTTCTTGAGGAGCTGTGGCTCATATTTATGACGGCCGCAGTGTCCTGGCATCACGCAATCCCCACGTTGTGACCTGACGAGCGAAGTCCATGGGGGAACCCGATGCGCTTCCCAACCATGGGACTAACTTAACGGCTGCAGCGATTCCCTTAACCGCCGTGGCCAGGAAGGCCGTAAAGCAGAGCTAAACTCGCTGAACCGTCTCGCTTAGCAACCGAAATTTGGCGCTCGGTTTTGGCCGTAAGTCAAGGGCCATGTGCCTTTTAGTATTGGCATTCTTGTCCTTCTTCAAGCTTCCCACCCGGGAGGGGGTTTCCTTGGAGGCCTGAAACCTTAGAGGGAATAATAAGTGTTTCCACGTCGGAGCAAAACATGGTGTCGCGGATGCACTGAGGTCTCGTCCAGAGACGATGTTAAACTAGTGTCATCGTCTTCTCCCCTGTTTCCAGGTCACATGTGAATGGCTGGACAACCAGAAACTGAAGAAATCAAAGCCTTTTCATTTGACCTTACTGAATTTCAACATGGACTTAAACAAGGCAGATTTCACAGGTCAGAAAACAAAGACGTGAGCTTAAGAGACGAAGACAAACGCAGCTTTGCGGCCCCCAAATTGAGCCCAAATCTGATGGCTGCGAAGTGAGAATTTTGATGGGGGGGGGGGCGGGGGGGAGGAGAGGAAAAAATAATCACGAATCGTTAGCAAAAACCGCCTTACATAAAATGAACAGACAAGCACAACCTAAAACTTACGGCGCGTGAGCAATTATCGGCACGGCAGCCAAAAAAGGTTACCCACCACTGACCTAAAACATCTCCTTTTGGGATCCAGGGGTGTTTTGCAAATCTAAAGCGTAGCTTACATTCCCGTTGCAATGAGAGTCAGTGGGACAAGCAGCCGAAAGGGACTGCTTGAAGCCGGTTGGCCCTGAGCCGCTCTTCACATTCACATTATGTACTCTTGAAAACCACAAACACTTAATGACTTTCAAGATTTTGCCAGGTTGCCATGATAACTGGGGCAACTCCTCCTCCTTACCACAACATTACACCACCGCCATTTCAGCACATACCGTTAACATCCGGCTCCTCGTTTCCCACAACCTCAGCTCAGCCCATCCTGAAGAACCGGGAACCGAAGGCGCATGGCGCCAGGTGGAGACATGCTTGCAAGGGTTATGATTTCAACATACATAAAGAGAGCAATACAAAAAACAATTTGTATTTTAAGAGGTTTACTTCATGAGCAATTTGGAACATGAACAGCCATCATAACCCAACTTCTATCTAATAACCCATTGCCATGAGGTCCACTGACAGAGCTGAGTCCAGCAAGGAGTAGCTATGGCCAGCGGCCCTGAACTCATCCCAGGACATTCTTTTTATAGTTTTCTGCACACATTTCACAACTTAGTTCCTTGTCCTTCCTGACTGACATACCATCTCCACATATACCCCGCGTACACCTCAAACCTCTCTCCATCGGCTGCTTTCCGTTCCTGATTTCTCGCGGCTTTCAAAACCACCTACTTTTGCAAAATCACATTTCGCAGCAGCAGCTTAGCGGGATCACAAATAGTTCTGATACACGTTGAAATCTTTCTGTCTAAAACTTTGGCTCATGTAGCTGTTGGTGGGGGTGGGGGTTGCTACCCTTCTGAGATAGGGACGTGGTGGCTCAGTGGCTGAGATGCTCAGTTTGTCAATCAGAAAGGTGGGCAGTTCAACGGTTCGAATCCCTAGCGCCGCGTCATGGAGTGAGCTCCCCGTTCCTTGTCCCAGCAGCTTCTGCCAACCTAGCAGTTCGGAAGCATGTACAAAAAATGCAAGTATAAAAATAGGGACCCCTTTGGTGGGAAGAAGGGAACAGCGTTCCTCCGTGCGCCTTTGAAGGCGTTGAGTCCTGCTGGCCACACGACCACAGAGACGTCTTCGGACAGCGCTGGCTCTTCTTCGGCTTTGTAACGGAGATGAGCAGCGCCCCCTAGAGCCAGGAACGACTAGCACATGTGCAAGGTGATCCGTTACCTTTACCTTGTCCTTCTGACACCTATAGACTCTGGTAGTCCCAATAGGTTATTTTTCTGTTTCTCACAATGTTAATTCATGTCAAGAGCAACAGCCTCCGAATGTGAATCCCTGCCGTGACCACGGGGGATGCTGCAACGGTTGGTAGGGCGAAAACGGTCGCAGGTTTTCATACTTAACAGCTGTTGCAGCATCCCAAAATTGCAATATGATCAACATTCAAACGCTTGGCAACTGGCATGTACTTACGGCGGTTGCAGTGTTCCCGGGGTCACGACCTTCTGATGAGCAAAATCAACGCAATGACCCCGTTGCTATCACTAGAGTCATTCATTCGCTTGACCAGAGGGGTGAGAAAGGCCACAGAACGGGAGAGAACTCACTTAACGTCTTGTCTTACTTAGCAGCGGAAACGTTGGGCTCAGTTGTGGTAAGCCGAGGACTTGCCTGTAGAACTGGGTGATCATCCTGTATTTTGTCTTCTTTGTTTTTCCCCCAGCTAAGATTTCCCAGCATGACCTAGAAACTCAGCAGTACCCCAAAGAAGATGATGTGGTTTTCCTGATAGTATCTGACAAACGGTTCTACTACGACGAACGAGACAGGGAGAGCCACGTCGTTCGGCATGTTGGCTTCGTGACTCGTTTTTCTCAGCCTTCCAGTCAGAACATTAGTAAGTATTTCGGGGTTATTGCTCCGAGGAATGTTTTTTAATGACCCACGAAAAGTCTATTCTGGAGGCGGTCCAAAGAATTGTAATTCATTTCTTTTTAGCCCAGTTTTATTACGAGTAGCTCAAGTTGGCCAACATCCCTAGTTCTTCCACCCCTAAAAAATGCCTGCTTGGAAGATCAAGCCATGATTGTGTCCTAATGTTGATGAGTTCTGACTAAGCGCTTAGAAAATCAAACCATGATTTGTGTCCCAACGCCAGGGGGTTCTGCCTAAGTGTGATGCCTGAACAAATCATCTTTTGTTGGCCTGTTTCCCCAAAACAGAAAAGGAGCAACAGGTCACCTGCCACCTCTCCATCCAGACTCAAGGAAATCTCTCGCGCGTCGAGAAGAATGTGAAGTGCATGGTGGTCAGCTCTTTGGCGACAACCCACCGGAGGTTCCAGGCCCTCTTGATGCTGAATCGCAGCCCGTTAGCCGTGCCCATCCTGTCTCCAAGTGCCTCCTACTTCTCCCCGAGAGATTTGAACACCGAGTCTGAGAAATCGGTAAGAATGTGGATGGTTGTTCACAGAATAACAGGGTCGGAAGGGACCCTGGGGGTCTTCTAGTCCAGCCCCCTGCTCAAGCAGGAGACCTGGCTTATACCATCCCGGGCAAATGGCTGCCCAGTCTCTTCTTAAAAACCTCCAGTGTTGGAGCATCCACAACTGCTGCAGGCAGGTTGTTCCACTGGTTAATTGTTCTCATTTTCAGGAAATTCCTCCTTAGTTCCAGGTTGCTTCTCTCCTTGATGAGTTTCTACCCGTTGCTTCTTGTCCTGCCCTCAGGGGCTTTGGAGAATAGCTTGACCCCCTCCTCTTCTTTGCAGCAACCCCTCAAATACTGGAAGATGCTATCAATCCTTCTCTTTGTTAGACTAGACCTACTCAGTTCCTGTAACCTTCGTATGTTTCCAGCCTCCAGTCCCCTAATCATCTCTGTTGCTCTTCTCAGCACTCTTTCTAGAATCTCAACCTCTTTTTTTTTTTATAATATCGTGGCAATATCAACCTTTAAGCCCTAGCTTTCTCTTCTCATCATCTCTGTCTGAAACGGGACACTCTTTTTCCAACCTTGACTTCTCCTGCCCTTTGGGGAAAGGAGGGATTCAGACCTGGGTCCGTTGTGGGAGGAGAAGAAGAAGAAGAAGAAGAAGAGATCTAGAGTAGGTCATGGAGATGGATAGTGTCTTCTGGTGACCTGGTGTGATTCTGTTCCTCCTCCTTTCCCCCCCCCCCCCCCCCCCCCCCCCCCCAGCTTCCTTACATGAAGGACTTCAATGAAGGGCAGAAGCGAGCTATTGAAAGTGCTTACGCCATGATAACCCAGCACCCATCTTCACCCAAGGTCTGCTTGATCCATGGGCCACCAGGGACAGGAAAGTCGAAGGTGATCGTTGGGCTTCTCCACCGCATCCTTGATGAGGTAGGCCATGCGGACCCCTTTGAAGGTTCTGATGGTCGTTTTGAGGCGAGCTGAGGGTGGTGTAGCAGCTGACCGGGCCGAGGCCGAGGGAGGGGTCAAGCGCGCCATCAGTCATGAATCCCTGCACGCCCAACAAGAGGCCTAAGTCCAGCCTGCCTTGAATGCCTCCCTTATCTCCCGCTCGTTTCCCATTGGCTGTTAGTTGGTCAGATTCTTGAAGCGACCTCACGCTTGCCATAAATCTTTATACTCATGGGAACTGCCTTAATCTTGGACACTTGGCAACTGGTTCTTATTTATGACGGCTGCAGTGTCCCAGGGTCACATTAATCCCCTTTTGCGACCACCTCGCAAGCAAAGTCCATGAGGAAGCAGATTCGCTTAAGAACGGTCTTCCTAATTTAACAACCGTGGTGACTGTCTTAACGACAGGGGCAAGAAAAATGATAAAACAGGGCAAAGCTCACTTAACCAATTTCTCACTTTGGCCGTATAAATTCCGGGCTCGATTGTGGTCGTACACCGGGGATGGATACAGCCATAGGCTCCTTGGCCACGGTGCTCGAGTGGTTTGCTATTGACTTCCGGCGTGAATGTTTGAAGAGCTGCAGGATTTCTTTACGTTTGCCTTCCGAAACCGAGACCACCTGGTGTCCTTTTGAATCTCCAGAGATCAGGAAAAGAGAATTCCATCCAGAGGCTGAACGCCAAGATCAAGACGCACCGCATTTTGGTTTGTGCGCCTTCCAACGCTGCCATCGATAACCTCATGAAAAAAATTATTTTGGAATTCAAAAAATTCCGGGAGAAAAACGCTTTAGGTATGGCTGCCTCCCTTTCCCCCATTTTAATTCTATTTACTTGTGGTCCTTGTCCCCGGGAGACGGCAGGGAGAAGCTGCACAAGGCTCAAGGCATTTCAAACCACCAGAGGCCTTGTAATACAGGTACACCGTGACTTTTAAGAACAGTTCGTTTCGTGACTGTTCAAAGTTGCAACAGCGCTGAAAAAAGCCACGGCCCCCTTTTCATACTTAAGACCACTGTAGCACCCCCACAGTCAAGTGAACACAAAATGAACACAGCCAGAAGTTCAATCCTGACCATCTCAAGATTGACTCAGCCTTCCATCCTTCTGAAGTCAGTAAACGAGGACCCAGATGGTTGAGGGCAAGAGGCTGACTCTATAAACTGCTTAGAGAGGGCTGGAAAAGCAGGATATAAGTCTAAGCACTGTTGCTATTACTACTGCCCTCCCTCCCTCCCTCCCTTCCCTTCCTTTCTCATCCCTGATTACAGAATCTTTCAATCCTTCCTTCCTTCCTTCCTTCCTTCCTTCCTTCCTTCCCTTCTCATCCCTGATGTCAGCATTTTTCAGTTCTTCTCCTTTCCTTTCTTCCTTCCCTGATGTCAGCATCTTTCAATTCCCTCTCTCCCTCTTTCTTATCCCTTTCCTGCCTTCCTGGTTAGAATACAGTGCTATTGCTATTTGCTTAATTATTTATACATTTCGATATCTCGGCAAACAACATAGGATTTGGTGTCTGCTAACTTGAGGAACGGCACGACTCTGCCTTTTGTCCTCACCCTCTAGGGAATTGTGGTGACATCAACCTGGTCCGTCTAGGACAACAGAAATCGATCAACAGCGAAGTCCGGAAATTCAGCTTGGATGATCAAATCGATCACAAGATCAGTGAGTGTGAAATTGTGTTGCCTTTTTTTCTCCTCAAGCCCCTTCCTTGGGTTGGGAATTGGGAGGGTGCCTATTTTGGCAGCCCTGTTTTGTTTATTTTTTTTTGTTGTTTTATTCCCTCCCAGCTGAGGAAGTATCAGAAAAACAGAGGGAGGTTAGTTAGTATACAATACTCAACCAAGTGGAACCTGCTGTTTAGAAAGACCATTAGAGATCCTGAAAAAGGACCTCGATCCTTAAATCTAAATCAGAACATTCCAGAGGGAACAGAAAGAATAAAGTGAAAAAAAGGGGGGAAAAATCTCTTACCCTTAAGAGGAAATTAGAAGGGGAGAAAGCCGGGAACGGATACATTTAGGAATAAAGTTAGGGATGAATTGGAAACCAGCGTTGCATGTAACCCTGGCTTGGCTCTTGAATGGAGGTAGTCCTTGACTCATGACAATTCATTTAGTGACCTTTCAGTTAGAACTCCACTGAAAAAAATTGACTTCTGACCGTTTTTCACACTTAACACCCGTTGCAGCATCTCTACAGTCGCGTGATCAGAATTCAGGTGCTTGGCAACTGGCATGTACTTTACAACGGTTGCAGCATCCCGGAGTTCACGTGCTTTGGCGACCTCTTGACAAGCCGAGTCAGTGGGGGGAGCCTGGTTCACTTAATGACCAGCTTCACAACTGCAGGGGTTCGCGTGACAACATCGTAAAATGGGGCGACGTTCACTTTAAGCACCGTTTTATTTAGCAACATCCATTTTGGGCTCCATTGTATCGTCGTAGGTTGAGGATCACCTGTATACATTTTACTTCGCTTCAAACCATCTGAGCTTGAACCAGATTCTGGGCCGATTCTGAACCAGATCTTCAATCTGGTGTCCAAAGGCCAACCTCCCTGTTTTGATTCCGTAGATAAGGCCATGCTTGGTAAAGATCAGGATCTGCAGAAGAAGAAGGAAGATTTAGATCGGCGGTTGGACGCTCTGTCTCGTCGGCGGGCCATGGACAGAAGTGAGAAGGGGGAGAAGGTAACCAGCAGATCCCAGGTGGAAAAATTACCTTTGGGGTCATTGTGGCAGTAGAGGGGGGGGGGGGGGGGGGGGAGGCTTCTGACTTCATCAGCAATCTCGTGGGAGAAGACCACTAAACCACCGAAACTGAGCTATGTGGTGGTTCCAGTTAGGTGGGAGAAGGGATTTGGACTGTAAACGGAGGAGTCTGCCAGGCTGGTGAAAACAGCCTTTTGGGGAGAGCTTCGGGACTTTCAGACCTGGTCATTTCTTCATCTTTCCCCTAGAAAGCTAAAATCTGTGGGCTCCTTGGTGCTCTCTGAGTTGGGTGGTTTCCTTGACATTTCATGACCCAACTAGGTAACGTCATCAGTGCTTAGAAGGCAGGGTATTTGTTGAGAGGAGGAGAACTGAGGGGTCCTTGGTGCTCTCTGAGCTGGGTGGTTTTCTTGCAGATGCTCCTCGATGATGATGATGATGTTACCTAGTTGAGTCATGAAACTGTGGTTTGATCTGAATAATACGGAGTTGTGCAGGATTTGGGCTGGCTAGAGGAAGCTGACGTCTCATAAGGGAAATGCCTGATGTGTGAAAGGTTTGCTTTTTTCTCTCTCCAGAAACAACAATTGGAGGATGAAATTTGCCAGCTCTCGAAGGAGAGGGAGCGCTTGGGTTCTCAACTCAAAGAGGTGACACTCCCCTAGGATCCATAACAGTTCATCATCCCAATAGAAAAATTCCAAAATTCTTTGTTGCCCGTGGGAGAATTAGGAAGTGGGCTGGATTTTTACTGATTTTGGCCTTGGTTGTGCCTCCACCACTGGACCGGATCTACCTTTCTGGCAATGGTGAGGAGAGGAATCTAGGCCGAACTGAATCGCGTGGAACCTAAAATCACGTGCCTGATTTTATGGTTTAGCATATAATATAAGCTCAGGAAATGGAGTTGACCTGCAGCCACTTTGACCTAATGGTTAAGGCACCAGGCTAGAACCATGGAGTTGGGGAGTTCTAGTTCTGCCCTCCGCACGAAAGGCAGTTGGGTGACTTGAGGCCGATCACCCAGAGACTGTGAGCCAGCTGGGTGACTCTGGGCCAGTCCCTCTCTCTCAGCCCGTCCCACCTCACAGGGTGGTTCTTACGGGGAAGGTAGGACAAGGAAGTTGTGTCGGATGCACTCAACGCCTTGAGTTATTTGAAAAAGAATAAAGCCAGGATAGAAATAAATGATAATTGAATCGGGTTGTGTCAATACAATCCAAGTGGCCTCCGAAGCGAGAAAGCTCTGACGGATTTTGCTCTTTTGGGGTGGCGGGAGTAGACCCATTCGAGTTTTAAGTTCCTTCCATGAAGTTGAAAATGGACAGGATCTAATCCCGGACCGACCCCCAGGATCCTTTTCCATTTTAGGCTCGCAGGCGATCTCAGGAATTGAAATCAAGCATCATTTTGGAATCCCATATCATCTGCTGCACCCTGAGCACGAGCGGAGGGGTGCTGCTGAAATCGGCTTTCCAGAGGCTGGGCGGGGACCCCGTCAGCTGCGTGATTGTGGACGAGGTAAGGCGCCGGCGATGGGGCCCCTCTCCCTGGGAAAAGTTAGCAACCTCCCATGGACAGGCCGTCCTCGTCTTACAGCCAAACCATTTCCACTGCCGAAGCAAGACGGCGGTCAAAAGAGGTTTGCTCCACGTTGCCACTTTCCTCGCCAGGTTTTGCGAGGAGAAGGAAACTGGGCTTTGAATTTGCCAAAATTGCCTAGGCCTCAGGAGGACAGCAGGCCTGAAGTAAAATGCCATGTATTTAAAGCTAGGAGTGAATTTTCAAAGGATAACGAAATATTTGTCGTCTTCTGGGCTAAGCTCAGCTTTGCAATAGGAATCTGCAAAGATTTGAGAAGTTGTTTTTGACTAGGGACATTAAAGAACGCCCCCTTTGTTTCCGCTTGTGGTGGTTCCTCATTTCCTCCTCGCAGTTTCTAACCTATTTTTCCCCACCCTGGTATTTTATTTTATTTTTTATTTTTGGTTAAAAGGCGGGGCAGGCGTGCGAGGTCGAAACGCTCATCCCTCTGATTCATGGCTGTAAGAAACTTGTCCTGGTTGGAGACCCCAAACAGCTGCCTCCCACCATCAAGTCCCTGGTACGTAGCTGCCCCTCGAAGACGCCTCCAGGTGTGCAAGAAAGCCAGATGTTTGCCTCCAGAAGTTGCCAACGCTCCAACCCTGGAAGTTTTTTAAGAAGGGGTTGGACAACCCTTGGTCTGAAAGGCTACAGGGTTTCCCGCCTAAGCGGGGTTAGGCTAGAAGACCTCCAAGGTCCCGTCCAACTCTCTTATTCTCTTCCTGGCCAGCAGCTGTTTTCCTGCAGGCTGCTCCGTCCAGCCCACCTCCCAGATGTGTCGGGCCTCTGGATCCCGCTTCTTATTTCCTAAAGTGGCCAGTTCTGCTTTTTGTCTCCATGACACGAGTGGGAATATATATATTAAAAAACGGTGTATATATTACAAGTTTTTTAATCAGCTAACTGTCTACAGACCGCCTTTGTGGCTGCCTTCTAGCTAATTGCGGGATTAAATTCACCGCTTGAGTTCTTTTGAGTTCTCCGCCTCCTCCGTTAACTGCCACGGGGTGTGTGTGTGTGTGTGTGTGTGTGTGTGTGTGTGTGTATACTGCTTCCTTGCCTCCTTTCTAATCAAATCAAGGATACGCTAAACACGCAGGGGAATTGACAGTCTGGAATTCAGGGATACTTGACTTATGAGATCATTTACAGGAGCTTTTTATAATTTCCCTGGTAGCGGAGCAAACAGGACAAAAAAGCTTTCCAAAATGCCTCAGCCATTTGGGGGGAAGTTTTTTAAGGTGGAAGAAATTAAGGTTGACTTACTCACGGCCTCCCAGCCACTGTGCCTGTGGCATCTGGAGCTCAAGGGCCTTTGAAAGCCTGTCCTGAACCCAGCACTCTCTTTTGGGGGGGAGGAAAAAGTGACAGAAACTTAGATGAAGAATGTTTGCTCTGGGCCGACCTTGGTGCCTCATTCGATTGAGTGGCTTGCCTCTAATTTTCCCCACCTGTAAAATGGGCGCAATATAACCTGGCCTCCCACGTTGCTGGTGAAAGATGGTGGGGATGAATTCCACAGTACAGGCAAGTCCTCAATTTACAACAGTTCATTTAGTGAAAGTTACAACGAGCGACTTACAACCGTTTCCCACAGTCATGTGATCAAAAGGCAGGCAGTTGGCAACTGGTTCATAATTAGGGTGGTTGCAGCATCCCAAGGTCACATAATCCTCTTTTGCGACCAGATTCACTTAACAACTCTGTCAAGAAAGGTGGTAAAATCCACCTAAATGGCTCTTGGGCTCGGTTGAGGATTGCCAGAATATATTTTTGAGCTGGGGCAGCCCTTCTGAATGTCTTGTCTTCTCCTTTTGTCAGAGAGCTCAGGACTACAGATACGACCAGTCTCTGCTAGGGCGTCTCTGCAAGCATCTCAAGGAACAAGATCAAGAAAATATCTCCGGAAAATTTCCAGTCCTTCAGCTCACCATTCAGTATCGGATGCACCCAGAAATCTGCCATTTTCCATCCAAATATATTTATGAACGGCTCTTGACCACTGACAGGTAGGCAGTTTTAAGAATCTTCCTTAAAAGCGTTAAAAAGTGGGCCTTTGATGCCCCTTTTATTCCAGATCTTTGCTTCCTCCGCCAACAGTGGCGTTTTGTGCCTAAGGGGTGTTTGGACAGCCCCAAGGTGCCTTCCTTTTTGTGACTTCTCCCACGACAGGAAAATAGCGGAGGATCGTTTCTCCTTGGCGTGGCCTTTCCAACCTTACATGCTTTTCGATGTCTTAGACAGCCGCGAGGAACGAGAAAACGAGTAAGTTGGCTGGTCTGTATTGATTAAGTGGCTTTGAGGCTGCCTCTCACTAGCTGCGACGACTAACCCAAGTTAGCAATCACGGATGCAACCGCAATGAAGCAGAACCTAGAATAGAATAGAGCTGGAAGGGACCCTGGAGGTCTTCTAGTCCAGCCCCCTGCTCAAATAGGCCGATAGTCATCTTTGTCCAGGCATAGGTAGTCCTAGACTTACCACCATTCGTGCAGTGGCTGTCCTCAGAGATCATGTGATCTAAATCGGGACTCTCGGCAACTGGCATGTACTTAATGACAGTTGCCAAATCCAAAGCCTCACCCTTAAAATAAGACATACTACAGGACATGAAGTTTAGAATAAAGGCCTTCCTGGACTTGGCACCATTCGTTTAGCGACCATACGAAGTTACAACGGCACGGGGGGGAAAGGGGACTTGCAGCCTTTTTTCACATTTACCACCATTGCAGCATCTCCACGATCCAGTTTATCCCTCCCTCCCTCCCTCTTCTCCCCTAAATCTCCTTTCCCGCTCTTTGTTCAGCTCCTATTATAACCCCCAAGAAGTGACGCTGCTGGCAGAGCTCATGAGGGTCATTAAAGGGTGGAAGAAGGATATCAGCTCGCGCCAAATTGGGATCATCACCCCTTACAACGCGCAGAAGAGGAGGATTCAGAAGCAGCTGGACAGAGAATTTGGGGAAAACAGGTGAGGACCGGACAGGTGAACGGTGGCCACTGCCCCATCCCCTCCGTCAGCTGTCCCTGTCACCGTGTGGAGCACAGGTGGTCCTCGACTTACAGCACTTCATTTAGTGACAGTTGAGAGGGCCGGCTTCCAATCCAGCGAAGTCAGTGGAGGAGCCCCGGATTTGCTTAATGATCGCGCCATTCATTTCACAAGGGCAGTGGTTCGCTTAATGACCTTGGTTGAAAAAAAAAAAACCCCAAGTGGTCATAAAATCGGGCGCTTGAACAACCTCCTTGCTTCAAGGCGACGAATTCTGGCCCCAGTTACGTTCGTAAATCAAGGACTACCTGTGATTTTTTTTCCCCCTGCCGGTTGACCCTCTGCTTCTTCGTCTCTCCCCACCCCAGGTGATTGTAAAATCTCTTAAATTAAGATTATTCCTCATCCTTCCTGCATTTCCCCTCCCAGCCCTTGTTTTCCAGGAGGCTGTTTGGGTTTTGTTTTTTGATTTATTTTTTTTATGAAGGTGGGGTGTGGATTAAAAATACCATCTTGACTCATCTTCCTTCCTGTCCCCGTTTTTCCCCCCCACCTCCCAGCGTCGGGGAAGTTGACACCATAGACGGATTCCAAGGCCGCGAGAAAGACTGCATTATTGTCACCTGCGTGCGGGCAAACAGCCCGCAAGGATCGATTGGGTAGGTCTCTGTCCGTCCCCCCCGTTTCCCCCCCCATGTTAGGCCTGACTCCTGGCCAGCTGGGGGACTTCAGCCCCAATTCTGGAATAGACTGAAGCCAAACTCTCTCACCCTTGTATGTCCAGAGTGGTGTTTCTCACGCTGGAGCACTTTTAAAACACGTGGATTTCACCTCCCAGAATTCCCCAGCCAGCATCCTTTAAGGTGTCCCTTTGACATCCACACCTCAAAAGTTTCCACGGTTGGGAAACACCGGTTTACGCTTTGCAAGGCCAGGCAGATCCCAAAGTTTCATTCGGTCCCTTCGAACCCCAGACAGAGTCTTCCTCTAAACAGCTTCGGTAGTCCAGCGTTCAGTTCGGCTGCTTTTAGTTTAGTTTTTTCAATTTTGTCATCCGCTTGAATGGTGCCTGACACCCCTCAAAGCTCTGTGCAACTCACCCGGCTCAAAACAATTCCAATAAAACAAAATTAAGGGAGGAAAAGGATTCAAAACTGGAAGAGAGGAAGGGCAGACTGGGTGGGAACACAAGCATTTTTAAGAAGAGACTGGACAACCCTTGGTCTGAAATGCTACAGGGTTTCCTGCCTGAACGGGGTTGGACTAGAAGACCTCCAAGGTCCCTTCCAACTCTATTCTACTCTACTCTACTCTACTCTACTCCTGTTCTGTTCTGTTCTGTTTTATTCTAAAGCAAATTGCCTCGTTTCCACCTCCCCAAAGTCCTGAGTAGACAGCTCTTGCAGCAGAGTGGAGACCCTCCTGAACAAACCAGGGTTTTCTGCTTGGGCTCCTCAAGGTCAAGAGATCTGCCCTCCCCTCTGTGCTTCCAGGGAGCGCTCCGTCCCCACGTTTCTAGGCTCCAAAGCGCCCTCTCTGCCTTCTCCCGTAGCGATCCAAAGCAGCCGGCTTGGCGGTCACCAGGGGGCAGCTAAGAGCGGTGGATGAAACGGGTAGCTGGGCAGCCTCTCCGTAGAAAGCCTTGTTTCTCAAATCGAAGGGCCTTCTGGATGGGCAGACGTCAACTCCCAGAATTCCCTAGCTAGGAGTAGAATTCCCAGTCTCCGGTGACAGGCGCAGAGTCACCCAGCCGGCTTTCATGCTTAAGGCAGGACTAGAACTCGCATCTCCTGGTAATAGGCCCCAAGTCACCCAGCCAGCTTTCATGGCTAAGGGGGGGGGGGGGACTAGAATTTATTGTCTCCTGGTGTCAGGGTCCTTCTCTAATCTGAAAGTTCATACAAGCCTCTGGTTCGTCTCCCCGCTGAGCTTCGGATCCATCATCCCCGCCTTCTTAGAATCCAGGGCTTTAAAAAAAGAATCAACCTCCATCCCGAGGACCTCGTTCCCTCAGGCCAGACCTAACCCCCGTGTTTCGAATACAAGTCCTTGCCTTTTAGCTTTTGGTTTAACAGCTTTACTCCAAGGAGGAGGAGGCTGAGGGGTGGGGAAGTCATACTCGCCTTCCTGGCGTGTTCCCGTTTCGCCAGTCACCTTTGGAACGAATGAAATATTCAGGCCCCGCGTGAAATATTAATCAGAGTGTTTGCGCTTGAATCAGAACAGCGTCAAGCTTCTAGGTGGGTCGTGCGGGGAAGGTGTTTCAGGCGCCTTCCTGCGCTCCGTTTCTCCTCCTCCCCCCCTTCTCCCTGCGCTGCCGTCTCCGATCAGGGCGACCCGGGTTCGAAATTATTAAGTATTATTATTGCCTTGTGGTGCCCTTTTCTCCGCCCCTCTCCAGGTTCCTGAAAAGCCTACAGCGCCTGAACGTAACTATCACCCGAGCCAAATACAGCCTTTTCATTCTCGGGAAGCTGGAAACGCTCGTGGTAAGGGGGGAAAAGGGGGGGGGGGGGCAATTTCTTTTGTTCCTGTTTGGGAATAAATGAGAACCGGATAACGGTGTCTGGCTTTGGAGGTGGCTGATGGGGTTAGATACTGGTAGTCCTTGACTTACGACCACCAAAAAATTTCCCACTGCTCAGCGAGTCATTCGTGAAATGAGTCTCTCTCCCCCCCCCATTTTACCGCCTTTGTTGCCACTTTCTCATTAAGTGAATTGCTCCCGTTGTTAAATGAGTTGGCCACGCCCAGCCAGGTTTCGAGGCTCCCGGCGTTTCCTTTTCTGTGGGAAACGGGTCCAAGTGGCTCTTGGGGTGTTGTAAGGCTGCAGACCCCTTTGCTCGACCATTGGGCGGTAAAGGGGTCTTGCCTCCTTCCAAAGGGCTGGGTGCCCCGCTAAGGTCAGGGGGCCGCCCCTCCCTGTTTCGGAGAAGAGCCCGAGGATCTGGATTTAGGGACTCAGCTGGGCTTGGAGACCCCGCGACCAGGCGGGGAAGGGTTTCGCGTGACCTTTGCCCCCCTTGGTTCTTCGCAGGAGAACGGAGACTGGAACGAGATGATCCAGGACGCCAAACGCAGAGGGAACATTGTCCACACCGCCGAGAAGACTTACAAAACCTACGCCACGGAAATCGTCAAACCCAGGCTGCTTTCCCGCACCGGAGTGGCGGCCACCCTACAAAGAGATGCCCACGAAGTCCCGGCGGCCCTCGGCAGAGCCAAACCCCAGGCGCTCCTCCCCAGCCCAGTCTCCCCCCAGCGCCCTCCCGTCCCCCTTCCTACTCTGGCCGGCCAAAGGACTCCTCAAGAGACACTCAACCATCGGCCGCCCCCCGTGGCACAGGTCAAACCCATCCAGGACAGACTGCAGGACCCCCGGCTATCCAGGCGCGACGAGGCGGCATTAAAAGCCCACAACCGCCAGGAGGGTCGAGCTCCTGCCTTGCGAGCTTCCTCCGCGCCGAAATCGGCACCTTGGGCCCTTCAGAGCCATAGCCATTCCGTGGACACCCTGGGGGAAACTCCGAGCCGCGCTACACCCGTGCCTGTCCCCCCTCTGCCCAGCAGTGCCCCCCCCTCCAGCAAGACCTCTGACCAGAGGCGCCACCTCCTGACCGAGCGAAGAGAGACCTGGAAAAACCACCCCGCTTATCCCCGGCAGATCCCGGAGGCCTCCCGGGAGAAGGACGGCCCCGTTGAGGCCAAGAAGAGGCGCACCACTTTCTGACCTCCCAAGGCCGCCCCGTTCTTGGCCAGGCGTCTTGCGTTCGAGTCTTCCCACCACCTCTTGCCTGGAAGACTTAGAGGGAGAGAGAGAGAGAGTGCGTTTCTTTGCACGCCTGGGTCTATATGCATCAATACAACCCCGACACACGAGGAGGCCGCTGCTCCCGGAAACAGCCGTCTCTTCAAAGGACTCCAAACTCTGTGAAGGCCTCGCGGGGCCCCGTGTAGATTTGTACAGCAAAGGAAAGATTTATTTTTTAGAGGCAAGGAAACCTGAGTGCCCATTAAACTCTTCCGTGCCTACAGCGTCCTATTTAGCGGTGCAGGCGCCCATCAGTCCAGGACTTCGCCGGTCACCCTCCTGATACGCGGGGGAGCTGCCCCCTCCTCCCCACCCCGCCTTCAACAAGCCCCTCCTAGAACCCGGGCCTGAAACCCGGCTTTTATTTCATGGCTGATTCTTCGGGGTACAAAACGGGATTTTTTTGGGGGGGGGAGGATTTTGCCTGCTCAATACCGGGGGGCCTTACCTGGCCGGGGGGAGGAATTGCGGTAGCGACATCATCCATTTGCGCAACTAGCAAAACAACTTCCTGTCTCCATGAGTGGTGGAGAGATTGTGCAGTAACTTCCCTCGCCCGTTTTCTGATCAAAGTGCCTCTGATTTTTTTTGTTTCGTGATTCATTTGGATTTTTTTTGCAAAGATACGGAAAGATTTGGGTTACTATATTAAAGTCTTGCAATTTGGCAGTTTGCAATTTTGACTCCCCCCCTCCCCCGGTGTCTTTTCCTCTCAAATATTTGGGGGGGGGGAGGATCCCACGCACAAGGGGTGGGGGGGCAAAAACTGCTTAATTCTCACTGCTACTCAACTCTGGGCGTTTTCACTTAGGTTTGATAAAAAGTTGTGTTTATACATATACATACATTATATATATATAAATATATATATATATAATAGATATATCCTTTACGTACATCCCTATACCCTTCTGTTACGAATCCTAAATGTAAATACATTAAAATGGACCTTTTTAAAAAGATCTCTCCCCCTTCTTCCGCTAAATAAATAATTCAGGTTGTATTTTCAAACGTACCCTTGGCTTCCTCTGATTCGTGCTATGGAAGGGTGAGTTAGGGACCTGTGAATTAGAGTGAGAGCGAATTACGTGAGGATTCCCCACCCCCACCCCTGGGTTTTTTGGATCAGGGCCTTGTTTCATAGAAGGGGGGAATTAGCTTCTGTGTGCCAGTTTTTCCCCAAGCAAAAAAGCTACACCCAGATCCCCCGTCCTTTGCACTGCAAATGGAGAAGCTCCTATAGATCTGGAGTCCCAGAAGTGCTTCCTCCACCCCCTACTCAAAAAAAAAGGCCATTGTTTTTTCCTTGAAGACGTTTCGCTTCTCATCCAAGAAGCTTCTTCAGTTCTGACTGAAGTGGAAGATAGAAGGGTTTATATTCCTTGCAGAGTAACCCCCCCCCCCCCGTTGCTTCAGTCCTACCCATCTGGATCGTCCTTTGTGCGTCCAAGAGTTTGTTTTTTTCCTATCCAAAGACAGCCAGTCTGAAGGAGTTCTCCTCTCTCGGCTAAAAAGAGGGTTGGTTCCCGGTTTAAAAACTGAGAGCACCCAACCATCATGATAAGGAAAGCAAGTCTGTTTAAAGGAAAGCCCCGTGCAAACTCTCAACAAACCCCTAATGCCATTTTTGGCACCAGGAAGCGCAAAGTGGGTATTACTTGTTCTTTTCACAGTCGTTTTGGGAGCGTGCCCACCAACGGATGAGTTCAATCTGCAAAGCTGGGAAGAAAAACTAATTCGAGACCTAACAGCAATTAATAAGTTGCTTTTATGTAATGGATTATAACACCATAATATTTCAGGTAAAGTGGTTTTTCTTTTCCTAAAGGCTGTAGTAGTACACCTGATCGGTTTTGTTTTTATCTCCCCTTCCCCGCTCTTCTTTAGAACATCGATAATTCCAACGTATATAATTCTCTACCAAAAAAGAAAGAAAAAAAAGAAAAGAATTGAACCGTAATCTATCCGGCAAAGCCTGAAGGAACGTGGTGTATTTTTGGCGTGAGAAAAAGTGTTGAAAGCCAAAGACTCTTAACCAAAGAGTAAAAACTGAAAAACAAGTCCAAAGATGATAAAAAAGAGAGAGAGAGAGAGAGAAATGAAAACTGAATAAATTCAGCAACTTGGCTTTTTTTTAGGCCATGTTATCCTTCGGGGCCTGAGCAAAGGAGGAAAAAGGCCCCGGAATGTTCCTTCTTTTAGCCGAGCCTAAACATCTTCCTTAAAAAAAAAAGGGAAAGAGCAGTGCAGCATAAATGCAAGATAATCGATGGCATTTTGCCCCAACCCCCCCCACCCCTTTTTGGAAGCTACCCCTGTGCAAAGGAGAGCTCTGAACAATTTTCCCCTTGAGAAAATAGTTGGAAAATTGCAAACGCTTTGCAATTTCCCCCCAAGTCCTGTTGAGGCGTCTTTTCCTGACTCGCTGGGCCCCACAACAGGTATCCCTTGTGTTCTTTCAACTATGTCCAACCGAAAATCTGCGAAGAGCCGGAACTTCTGTTGAATCCTTCAACGCTTGGCCAACAAGGACCAAGAGACAACCAGTTCGGCTGGATGATGGCTCTTCTGAGCTCCCAACGTTTTCAGGTTGTCCTTAATTCTTTCTTCACTTCCTCTCGTGGGATTTGGACGACGCAACTTCCCTCCTCGTCCTTCAGAGGTCCAAGAGTTGCTGTATGTGTAGGCTCACCGCGCTGGCCACGAAGGCCGAAAGGCTGAGATACGTCCCGGAGACCGAGTCGCACTCTGTGTCTTCCCCTTCGCACTTCGTTTGTTCACACAGGAGGCCCTTGGTTCCCGGCGGGCAGAGACACCGCTGGTTCTCGTAACAAGTGCCTCCGTTTTGGCAGATGAGGAGCTCGTCGTCGCAGACATTCGCTGTGGAGAGAGGAGAGCATCAGTGCACCAACGCCGTGCCTGTTGTTCCCTGTCATTGTATTTTTATTCTCTTCTTCTTCTTCTTCTTCTTCTCCTTTTTGTTTGACAAATTCCAATAAATAAATAAATCCCCCAGCCAGCTTACTTTTAAGATGCGTGGCCGGGAAGTCCCAGAATTCCTTAATCAGCGTGTTTGAAAGTGTGCGGATTTCAACTCCCAGAATTCCCCAGCCAGCTTGCTTTAGGATATACGGACTTCAACTCCCAGAATCCCACTCATCTCAAAGCCTGCTGGCTGGGGATTCCTGGGAGTTGAAGTCCACACGTCTTAAAAGTCGCCAAACTCGGAAAAACTCTGCCATAGGGTTCAATCTCCATCCGGAAAGAGAAAGATACTTACGTAAGCAGCCTTGCCTCCAGTAATAGCCGGGCAAACAATCGTCACATTTCGGCCCCGTCACGCCGCCATCTTTGCATTCGCAATAGCCCGTCTCGTTACAACGGTTGGCCAGCGAGCCAACTCGGTTGCAGTTGCAGTCTGGAAGAAACAAGGAGACCAGGAAAGTCAGGGCTGCGGTGGGAAAAACCAGGGAGTCACCCCTAATTCTTACAGGGATGAGACTGGGAGCAACTCTGGAAATCCTATCTCTAGGGGCCTCTTCCTAGGTCCTGGGTAACGTGGAGCCACCACCCTACATCTCCCTTAAGGTGTTTGGGGGGGAGTAAGGTCCCCCCAATTTCAAGTGAGGAGCAACAGTGATCCTGGATAGATTTGCTGGTCCTTGACTTATGCGCACAAAATTTCTGTTGCTGAGCGAGACCGTTGTTAAGTGAGTTTCCCCCCTTTTGGGACCTCCTTTGCCACAGTTGTGAAGTGACCTTGGGAGACAGGAGGAAGAGATGAAGACTAGACCTGTTATCCTGTTCTTCTCCAAAACAACTGAAGGCGGGAAAAGGAGCAACAGATGGAAACTCACCAGTGAGAGAAGCAACTTGGAACTAAGGAGAAACTTCCTGACAGTCAGAACAATTAACCAGTGGAACCACTTGCCTCAAGAAGTTGTGGTTGCTCCATCAGTGAAGGTTTTTTTTTTTAAAAAAAAAAAGACTGTACAGCCACCTGTCTGAATAGGATCTACTGCTTGAACCAGAGGGTTGGACTAGAAGACCTCCAAGGTCCCTTCCGTCTCTCTTCATGCAACCAGAAGTCAACCATGGCTCTGGAACATTGCCAAACAGATCGGAAGCTACCCTGGGTGTCCCAAAGGGGCTTCCCTTCCCTCCGAGAGGCAGCTGGGCTTTCTGGCTTTTTGTCTTTTTTCTTTGAAGACATTTCGCTTCTCGTCCGAGGAAGCTTCTCCAGCTCTGGGGCCTCCCGCGGCTACTCACCTACGCACACGTTCTCGTCGTCCAGCTCCGCGGAGCTATTTCGGAAGTAGCCAAGCCGACAGTACTGGCAGTGCTGTCCCCGAGTGTTATGCTTGCAACTAATGCAGGTGACCAAGTTCAGGAAGTCGATGAAGCTGCACCGATTGGAGTGTCCGTAGCATTCGCAGTCTGCGGGGGGAGAGAGAAAGGACATTGTCTGATCCGTCCGGCGGTATGAAAGCTAGTTGAGACATCAAACCAAGTTTCCGGAGCTTCGACAACCGAGCGCTGTAGAGACCGCCAGCTTTGCCATCCCGTTGGGTGGCTTCCTTTCCCCCAGAGCTTCACTGAGAACCGTAAGGGAAGAAGAAGAAGTGAGGCAAAGAGGAGAAGACACACACACACCGGGGAGGCACCTGAGGGAGCACGCAACCAGGAGGACATGCGTGTGTGTGTGTGTGTGTTTTCTCCCCATGGTTTGCAGCAAAAGACGGATCCTATCAGCCTTGATTTGAGGAAGACGGTTGAAAGGAGCAGCCTTCCCCATCCCTACCCAACGCTTCCCCCGCCCCGGGGGTCTTCTTAAGATGGGGGAAATGAGAGGGGCATCTCAGGCTGCAGCCTGGGACGGTGTTTCTGGTAGAAGACTGGTTGTCCTCGTCCACAAAGAGACCCAATAGGGCCAAGTTGGCTTGAGTAGGTGGCCCATCTCACCCACAAGGATATTCCACCCCTGTGCAAAGACTCGGGTGTCAGCAGGCGAAGTGTCCTTCCTCCTCACGCTATTCATTTAAAACAGTTTGAGAGATGTCCCCTTGATGGTCTACACCAATACTGCTAAGCTGGTTGTAATTTGAGGACCTACCTGAACATTTGAGGTGGAAAAGATTGATTTTGGAGGAGTGCAAAAAAAAAAAAAAAACCAGGCAATTTATGCAGAGAAAGGTGTGAAAGGAGGCATTTAAAAGAAAAGATAGAAGAGAATAGACAGAGTTGGAAGGGACCTTGGAGGTCTTCTAGCCGAACCCCCTGCTTAGGCAGGAAACTCTGTAGCATTTCAAACAAAGGGTTGTCCAATCTCTTCTTTAAAAAAACTTCCAGTGTTGGAGCATTTACAACTCCTGTTCAGCTTTCTTGTACATTTGGGGACGTCTCGGACAACCATTTGTCTGAGACGGTGTGGGGGTTGGACTAGAAGACCTCCAAGGACCCTCCTAACTCTGCTATTCTGTAACTGCGCTGCTGGCACAGGGCGAGGGCCAGTGACCCCGGCTGTCCTCTTCTCCTGGCAATGCCTGCCTTACATTTGCCACCTGAAGCAGTTTTGATGACCGCAGTAATTCCATTAGAGTCCGGTTCTGGCACACATCGGGCCCTAGAGGTGCCAACTTTGTATTCTATTTTCTATTCCATTCCACTCCACTCCATTTCTTCAGATCAACCTTCTCATCCCCCTGCAGGTTTCTCACCTGAGATGTTCTAAGGTTCTCCCTTACAAGGGCCGAAATCTTACCCATTTCAAAGGAATCCCATCGATTTAGCATTTCATTGAAAGTTAGGGAAGAGAGGAGGCAGCCAACGGTCTTCGAGGAGCCTCTTTTTTTTTTCCCCCCCGCAACGCAGGGACCGTGACTGCCATGATCATAACCACCCACCCACCTGCCTATCCCCGGAGGGGGATTTGGGAAACAGCTCCACGCAGGAGAGAAAGCCGGGTTAAACATTCAAAGCATCGTCTAATTAGGGTTGAGTGTGTCAAACCAGGATGCCAAGGTGCTCAATTACAAGAGTCCTTGGATCACTCCCAGAGTGTGTGTTCGGAGTCAGCTCCTTGTGAAATTGCTTCTAAATAAAGCATATTTGCTTGCAATTTGAACACCTGGCTGAGTTGCAGCCTTATTTTTCCCCTTTTTTAAAAAAATCTTCTCTGTCACTCGTGAGTTGAAAACCTGGGATAGATAGGTTAGATTAGATTAGAACAAGGCTAAATATAGAGGCATCCTGTTTAACCGTCTAATCTAGCCTTCACTACTCCTACCCACCACTAGAGGGCATCATTTTATAGTTCCCTTGCTGCCCTCTAGTGGACATTTGCAATCCCCATGTGGTAGCTCTACCCGAATCCAGGTCGTCTTTGACTTACAACCATTCATTTAGTGGTTGTTTGAAGTTATAGTGGCACTGAAAAAAAGGGACTTACAACTGGTCCTTGTGCTTATGACCATAGCAGCACCCTCACATCTGGCCTGCGATTCATTCTCATTCTCTCTCTCTCTCTCTCTCTCTCTCTCTCTCTCTCTCACACACACACACACACACACACACACACACACACGGTCAGTGCTTGCTAAGACATCTCTAATTGAGATGTTCTCAAGAGGTTCACCTCAAGAACAGACAGGTTTAAAAACAAAAGTTGTAGAAAGCAAGGAAGTGCCACCATTAATAGAAGTGGCATGGATGAACACGTCAGCCCTGAGGGGAGGAGGAAGGCCTATTCAATTGAGTTAACCTCAACCTATTTTTAGTTTAGCCGTCTTTAAAACCAGACAAGCAGAAAAGCTGCCCCATCCTGGTTTATGGCTCAGCGCAAATCCGTACGATGAGGATTCAGTCATTCATTTCTAGTTGAAACTAGCCTGTTTTGGGGTCTACATTGTGAGAACGAATGGGTTAATCACAAAACATAGCGCACAAAGCAAGGATGGATAATAGCAGGTGGAAAGGAGAAAGGAGCTATTTTGCTACAAGATACAGTTCCTACAGGAAGCTAAAGTTGGCCGTAGCATAGTGTTTCTTACCTTCTGAGTTCACATCAGTCTTGGCTGGGGTGAAGTTATCTTCCAAGGTTACCACAGAAGAATCGGTCCTTTCTTGCAAAGACAACACAAAAATCCAATTATGGCAAAGTGATTGTGCCCCAAACCATGTTCCTGGCATTAACTCAGGACTTACATAGCCTATTTTTTTAAGCTAATGAAATCTTGACTTGATTCCGATGCAGCGGCCTCTTTCCACCTGGAAGGATAAACCTCCATTCTTCTCCAACTTCTTATTCATGCAAGAAAGTGTCCGGCGTAACTGCTTTCCATTAAAAAGAAAATAGAAACAGAATTGCGTGGGTGTGCGTCTTTTAAGTGTGGTTCCCAACAAACATCCAGGAAAGATGCTATCCTTTTAAGAGAAGCTGTTATATAAATAAGCAACTGTAACTTCCTAGTGAAGGAGACCTGTCATTTTAGAAAGAAAGATGGCTAGGAATATAATCAAGAAATCTTGAGCTCGGAAACTGTTCAGTTGCTGGAATTCTTAGCTTCCCATCTCTTTCTTCTCAATAGATCTTCCCAAAGAGATTCAGGGAGAATTGGGTGTAGAAAGGAACTGCTTTTAGTTTCAGCAAATCCTAAGAAATCCATCATTTCCAGGGATAGGAGCAGATGTAGGATTTAGCAGATGTAGGGGTTGGTTTTTTTTGACCTGGTTGGTCTCCAGGTGTCACCTGAGATATCCTTGAGAACAACTTAGCTCTGGATTGCCCATCCCCAGCAGAGATTTCCATGAAATGTCCAAGAGGCCTTCTTGAATTTGACCATCCTGATCTGTCAGAAATGTCTACTTTCCAACAACTCTTCTTTTTCCATCAAGCACTGCCAATACAGTTGTTATTCCTCCTCCTCCTCCTCCTCCTCTTCCTCTTCCTCCTCCTCCTCTTTTTGCTCCTCTTTTTCCTTTAAAACCGTATTTAAAGAACTTGGATAAATGGAAATGGCGACACATGGATATTAATGGGGCTTTCAACTAGAATAGGAAGAAGGCCCAGTGCAAATTGGCAAGGGCTTAATTAGAGTCACCATAAAAGAAGCTGCCCTGAAGGCGTTTTGCCTTTTTTTGCATAGATACACCTTCCCCAGTTCAGCTTGTACAGAGTCAAAAGCCTTATTAATTCACCTAGTCCTGAGCTGCCAAGCCAGGAATCTCATAGACATTTATGGATGCTTTTTCCATCACCTCCAGAAGAGTGGGAAGGAAAGGAATCCGCTACAATTCAGCCGCCATAAAGGTTGGGAAATTTTTTTTAAAAAAAAAGTAGAAATCAAAGTCTCTGATGATTTGGAATGGAAGACACCACATTTTTTTTTAATCCAAATAGGGAATAGGAGTAGCACATTCGAGTGGTCCTGCTCCTTCCCTGTTGAAAGGTATCAACCCATATCATATAAGCCCGCCGTGTGCTGCAGCTGCCCCAAAAGCCAATGCGATCCTAGGCCGCATCAACAGAGGGGTAGCGTCAAGATCCTGACAAGTGATAGCACCACTTTATACTGCCCTGGTGAGGCCACAGCCATGACCTGGATGACTGAGAGTCTCCGTAGGCATTTATCAAAGAGGGATCCAACCTAGAATTAAGGAGAAATTTCCTGAAAATGAGAACAATTAACCAGTGGAACAGCCTGCCTCCAGAAGTTATGGATGCTCCAATGCTGGAGGTTTTCAAGAAAATGTTGAGCAACCATTTGTTTGGGATGGTATAAGATCTCCTACCTTTGCCAAGAAGGCCTACAGAAGACCTCCAAGGCCGAAATTATAATTTGAGTGAGCATCAAAATAGAGCAAGCCATTCCATGACATTCCATAGGACCAAAAGTTGTTTTGAGGACCATCAGAAGACAACAGATGCTTTGGGGAGGTTGGAGAAACCACAAACCGATGGTTCATCAAACCAATCATCCCAGAGTTTTGACTTGAAGCCTAGATAACCAGACTCAAATTATCCAATTAAAGACACATTAAGTGAAGACCCTGCCCTCTGGAGAAGGCAGCGATGCTAGGAACGATGGAAGGAAAGAGAGAAAGAGAACCACCAGCAGTAGAGAAGTTGTGACGGCTACGCAGGAGGAAGAGGTGAAGTAACAGTTAAGGAACAGGTGGTCCTGATGAAAATCTACCTTTGTGGTTACTGCGACTTAATATCAACTTGATGGCACATAATCTATCAAAACTAATTTGCATGCAATATTGGAGCCAATGCCTGCGACTTAATGCGTCTTGCAAGATGCAACTCCGTTA
Organism: Pseudonaja textilis; assembly: GCF_900518735.1. Next base: position 6,693,847 of record NW_020769362.1, read on the forward strand.
GCTGGTAGATAAATCAATTCCACTTCAGATGATTAATGGGCAGGGACCATTTTTTTAACCACCAAAGCTGAGGTGTGATTGGTTGAAAAATAGAGCTAAGGATTAATTTTATCGATTGAGCTGTAATTTGAGTGTTGGGTTTTTATATTTCACCTTCTTTCCGAGGCTTTGGAAAACAGCTGGTAGCCTGATCTAGTTTGTGTTATTTCAGAAAGAGGCATCTCTGGGGGAAAGACATTTTATAAATACCACATTCAACCAACTTATGCTTCTTTCTTCTTCTTTCTTTCTTTTCTTTTCTCCTTTTTTTGAATAATCGGAATGCTGCATCCTGGTTGAGAGAGATTTGACCATCACAAGTCCTTGCTCAATGGACGGTTCACCCCCCAGTCACTTAGAAGAAGTACAGAAGGAAAGACTAATCCCATCTATTTTGGATCACACCTTTGGAAATTATGAGCAGGTGATGGAGATGCTCTCAAAATGGCTTCCATTTTTGACCTTGGCCAAGGACAAGGGTTCCAGTTGTCAAAAGACCAACTGATCAAGATCCACTCGTTATCTCGGCTCACAAATTGAACTTCTTTTTCTTGAAAAGGTGTCTCCATTTCTACTGTCTTGGGTAGGTATTGATGTTACCAAACATCAGGAAGCAACCAAGCTCAGAGCTATTTTATATAAACAGGGAGCAAGTCATACTCATAGCCCTGATGATGTTGCCTAGTTGGGTCATGAAATGTCTGCAAGAAAACAACCAAGCTCAGAGACCACCAAAGATCCCATAGTCCTCTTCCTCCTCATCTATCTGTCTGTCTGTCTATCCATCCATCCATATCTGTCTGTCTGTCTGTCTCTCTCTCTCTCTCCCTCTAGCCAGCCAGCCAGCCAACCACCCACCTACCGACCTACCGACCTATCCTTCCTTCCACTACTTATAAAGTCCTTCCCGGAGAATCCTGCACCTGCTACCCAGCAGGGGAGGGTTGGGCCCATTATGAATGGGGCCTGTCCCATGGATGATCTTCCCTTCATTAATTAGCTGGGCAAATGCACCAGCTCTCGCACCGACAAATGGGAAGCCTTGCGCCTGCGAACAGCCTGATTTTTTATCCGGGCTCTCCCATCTAATCTCCCTACAAGGAGGGAAGAGACTAGCAAGCCAGGGGGGGCGGGGGGGTGTCAGCATCTTCCCATCTTACCTGTCACCGACCCGACAAGGGTCACGGCAGCCAGAAGCCAAAGCTGGCAAGAGAAGCGCAGGACTAGGCTGTCTATCTACTAGGGTGGGAGTCTGCAACTACGTTCAGCACCCACCTGGCCGCCGTGTTGCAATGAGGGGAGTGGTGGGCACCCAAGAGGATTCCGTGGCGTAGGTGGTGCTAACCGTGGTTTTGGAAATGCTAGTTGTGAGGATGATAATTTGACGATTAGTTACTGGCCTGGGTGGCTCCTTCGCTACCGAGAGAGAGAAACCAAGATGGCAGAGGCGGGAAAAAATAAAGAAAAGGAAAGAAAATCAGAATGCCAATCCCTTAAGAGAGACTTCTCAGATCTAAGTAGCTTCTGTGACCGGGGGAAATGAATCAACTAATCATCTACTCATCTACTACAGGTCGACCCCCTCCAATTGCAACCGTTCGTTTAGGGGTCGATCGAAGTTACAGCGGCACTGAAAAAAGTGACTTAGTTTCTTCACGCTTACAACCATTGGAGCATCTTCACGGTAACGTGATCAAAAGATTGGACAAGCACTTGTCTGGAATGGTATATAGAGTTTCTTCGTTTCCGCAAGGGGTCAGACTAGAAGGCCTCCACGGCTCCTTCCAACCCTGTTATTCTGTTCATTGAGCTATTGGAAATCTTTGGATCACTTCCTTCGTTTAATCCAAGAAATCCGAACTGCCCAGGCGCTCTTTCTCGCGCTCTCTCGTTTAGCCAAAGCTCGATCTAGGAACAAACAGCCACCCTCTGAAGCCCCACAGCTGGGTTCTTACCATGGGTTGGGCACACCTGAGCCCCAATCCATCTGAACGGTTTCAGACGGGATTGGAAAAAAACAATCGATCGATCGATCAGATCCGATTTGAAACTAAAGCCAGACAGGATGGGGATTCCATCCAGTCCGAGTCCTTAAACCGCTTGGGCAACTCTGCAAAATAAGCATTGGTGCCGTCCCAAATGGGTCTGGATCCCTCCCGTGAGCGGCGAGGAATTAAACGGCCCCTTCGATTTGTCACATTAGCTGGAAAGACCCAATAAATTAAACTTTCACTGAGTCCATTCCAAATGTTCCTGTCGCTCCGTAACTGTCAAAGCTCCACATTGGTTTTCTCCCGGGCTTCAATTGCATGCGTAATCTCGACCGCCGTAATTTGTAAATTAATGTGGCGGGATGAAGATTTAATGGATCGCCTCCTCCTAGCCAGTCGGGGCGCTTTTCATCAGGCCGCGTTTGAAACAAAAGAAAACTCGAGATGGGAGGAATTCATTTCCCTTTCATTGCCTCACCCCCCACTCTCAGCAATTTCCTTTCCGCAGCCAATTAAAAAGGCCTTGTTAGCGGAAAGGCATCCTAAAGTTAACTTGGAGAAAACTTTGCTGCCGTTTTATTTTTTAAAGGGAGCAGAGAAACACGAGAGAAAAACAAATAACTCTCAATTTACAAACGTTCATTTAATGGCCGTTCGGAGTTACAATGGCACTAGAAAAAAACCGACTTATTATCCACCGTTTTTCACCGTTACAACCGTTGCAGCATTTCCGCGGGGATGGGATCAAAATTCAGACGCTTGGCAGCTGACTCATATTTATGATAGTCCTGAGCTCACGCGATCCCCTTTTGCGACCTCTGGTCCAGCAAAGCCAGTTACAACCGGAACGAGCCCCCACATTTTCTGTTGCTAAGTGAAGCATTTAGGTGAGGTTTTGCCTCACTCTATGACCTTCCTCGCCACTGTGGTTAAGCGGACCACTGCCATTGTTAAGTGAGTCACACGGCTGCAAAGTGCGTCTGGCGGGATCCCTGGGATGCTGCAGTGGTCGTAAGTGTGAAAAATGGCCACCGGTCCCTTTTTTCAGGGCTCTTGTAACTTTGCACGGCCACTAAACAAACTGTTGTAAGTGGAGGACCACCTGAATTGGATCTCCTGCCTATTATCATGACGACAATGATTTGAGTACAGTGGTATTTGACTGGAGAATATGAACACACTAATATTTGGGTACCCTAAACCTCTAGAGATAATCAATGTTCAGACAACGGAACGTGCTTTACCTATTTTCGCAGTTTATGACCGTGCTTGCCAGAGTGGCGAGGTGTGCCTAGAGGTGGCACTCTCGCCTCGCAATCAGGAGGCTGTGAGATCAATCCTAGGTAGCAGCAGATCTCCCTCTCTCTCTCTCTCTCTCTCTCTCTCTCTCTCTCTCGGCACAATGAGAATTTATCGGCTGGATATAACTCCTCCCTGGCAACAGGAGGGGTATCCGGCCAGTAAACACTCAGCTCCATTCAGCTGCCCCGATTCCGCCCCGCAAGGAATCATGGGGCCGTGCATCAAGGACTGTATCGTTCATTCCTAAGTATCACACGCACCTCCTCCTAAGAAAAGTGGCTGGGGACTTCAGCCATCTAAAGCAGTCTCTTTGATTTATAAGAGTTTAATTTAGTGCCCGCAAGGCTCTTAAGCCGGAGATGTGGAAAGCAGCCGTCCCTCCCTCCCTCCCTCCCTCGCCTCCTTCGAAAAACACTTTATTTCCTTCCTCGCCGCCTTGCTAACAAACCTCATGGGGGAAAGAAAGAACACGCCGGCACGACAAAGACAATGAGCTCTCCGACCGTACTCAAAGAGAGATGTTTGACAGGCGGGGAAATGAGGCACAATTAGAGAAGCAGACTTATGCTTGGACAGATGTTAGCGGAGACGGAAAAACAGGGATTGGGAAAGGGGGAAGAAAAAATTTAAAAAAATAAAAATAAAAGCTCCTTTTGGGCCATCCAACGGCATCTGCCGGGACTGTGCTAGCAAGCCTCTCCGCCTTTCAAGTTGGGTTGGCGGTTTTAGGGGAGGGTTGTGTTTTGGTTTTTTATTTTTCCTTTTAAATGTTGTTTCGTTTTACTTACTGCCAAAATTTGGAGCCGCACCTGGAAGAGAAGAAAAGGGGAGAGAAGGTCAAGAAAGGGGGAGGGAGCCAGACAGCAAGCTAATTTATGCCGCCTACAGTCAGCTCGTAAGGCAGATGGGTGGCATAAAAAATTAATAAATGAATAAATTAATTAAAAGTCTGTTCTCCAAGGGGCTACCACGAAGAAGAGGGGGGAGGGGTGTCAACCTATTCTCCAAAGCACCTGGAGGCAGGGCAAGAAACGAGGGATGGAAATGATGGAGAAGAACAGAGTTGGAAGGGACCCTAGAGGCCTTCTAGTCCAACCCCCTGCCTAGGCAGGAAACCCTGGACCATTGCAGTCTCTTTTTGGAAACCTCCACGGAGCACCCACCACTTCTGCAGGCAAGCCGTTGCACGGATTGATGGTTCTCGCGGTCAGGAAATTCCCCCCCCTAGTTCTAGGTTGCTTCTCTCCTCGATGAGTTTCCATCCGTTGCTTCTCGTCCGATTCAGGAGAGAAGCAACCTAGAACTAAGGGAGAAATTTCCTGACTGTGAGAACGATCAACCAGTAGAACGGCTCACCTCTGTCTAGAAGTTGCGGGGGCTCCATCACGGGAGGCTTTCAAGAAGAGACTGGACGGCCATTTGTCTGAAATGGGGTAGGGCAGGGGGGTCAAACTCGATTTCATTGAAGGCCGCATCAGGATTGTATTTTACCTCGGAGGGCCAGAGTGGGTGTGGCCAGAATGGGTGTGGCCAGCTCGACATCCCTCGTGTCAGGGGTGCCTGTGGTCGCCCGAGCCCTCTGCCAGAGCAAACAGGCTCCTGAGCTCCGTTTTCGGCTGCAACGGCCTCCTGTAAGTAACCCCCTGCCAACGAAAAGGGGGCAGCCCACCTGAGTTCTGCTTTGGCTGGCAGAGGCACCGCAGGCCAGTCTTTCGCCGTTTCCAGGGTGGCCCTGCGGGCCAGATCTAATCACCCCGCAGGCCGGATCTGGCCCCCGGGCCTTGAGTTTGACACCCCTGGTATAGGGTGTTGTGGTTAGTCGGCGGCAGGTGTGGATGGTGGAGGAGAGCGATGACCCAATCTTTCTGCTGATGATTTCAGGGGACCGTTTCTTGGACAACTCCTTTTCCTAGACTTCTCTACTTGGATTCATCCATGAGGTGACTTTCCCCTGTCTCCCTATCGCTGGTTTGGCTTTTGGCGGTTGAGATGTTTCTCCTTCCCGCGGTGGACTTGAACTCACAGCCGTCGTTCCCGCCATACTTACACACGTTCGGAGAACCGTTGGGACGGGGAAGGTAGGAGCCAGCTCTCCAAGACTTGCTCCGGAAATTCTTCTTGCATCTGCCACAGTCCTGTCCCGTTGTGTTATGTTCACATTCACACTGAAGACTTCCTTCCTTGAAAATGCACTGGTTGGCATGGAGATTACATTTACACCTGCAGGGGAAACAGAAGAGAGCAACGAGGTGTGATCCTCCGGGCTATCTGTAGAGGTATTTAAAAATGTATGTCAGACTCTTTTGAGTTGAAATCCTCAAAGCAACTTGCACTGACATCACAGAAATATTAAAATAGAAAAGCATTCAGAAGTCATTAAATAGCAGAACATCCAAAGCGGGGACCTGCATTTCAATGAAGGCACAAACTCTCAGGAACTCTCAAAGCCAAGATTTGTCTGAAAACCAAAAGATACAGATTAGAGAGGGGAAAACCTGGCAAAAGAATCGCCCCCTTGAGAGGGATCTTGGAGTCCTTTTGGAGCATCACTTAAATACGAGCCAGCCGTGTGTGGCAGCTGCCCCCAAAGCTAACGCAATCCTGGGTTGTATAAAAACAGAATCAAAATCATGCAAAGTATTAGTCCTGCTTTATAAGACCTTGGAATAACCTTGGAATACTGCATCCAGTTTTGGTCACCAACATTGTAAAAAAGACGTTGAGACTCTGGAAAGAGTGCCGGGAAGAACAACAAGGATGATTAGAGGACTGGAGGCTAAAACATACGGAGAACAGTTGTAGGAATTGGGTTTGTCTAATCTAGTGAAAAGAAGGACTAGGGGTGACGTGATAGCTGTCTTCCAATATTTGAGGGGCTGCTCCAAAGAAGAGGAGGGGGTCAAGCTATTCTCCAAAGCCCCTGAAAGGCAGGACAAGAAGCAACGGATGGAAACTGATCCAGGAGAGAAGCAACCCAGAACGAAGGAGGAATTTCCTGACAGGGAGGACAATTAATCGGCGGAGTGGCTTCCCTACAGAAGTTCTGGGTCATCACTGGAGGCTTTTAAGGAGAGACTGGACAGCCACTTCTCTGGTTGATTCATATTTATGACAAGTTTTGCAGTTTAAGGACATGTTTAGAAAACCAAGTTAAAAGTTTCTCCCTATTTGGCAGGAGGCCTCGGGAAGCAAGTCCCCCTCGAGACCCCACCAGCCTCATGGAACGGATGCAATATTAGAAAAACTCCACAGAAGACCTCCAAAGAACCTTTCCAGCCCTGTTAATTCTGTTATCCTCTAAGGAAGAGGAGCTCAGCCATGTTTGAAATAGCTGCATGTACCTTTGAAATTGTGTTTTTGGGGACAGGTGTGTGTGGGAGCGGGTCACTGTTTCATGCCTTCCTGAACAGCCAGATCTAAACGAAAGAATGAAACCAGCAAGTCGCTCTCTTCAAAAGTTAGGCAGGCAAGCAAATAATTCATCGACAGCAAATCCATGAACAGCAAATGACAGGAACAGCAAATTAATGTCGCCACGATTGGATCCAAAATCCGGAGAGATGTTCCAAACAAGAGGGGAAACGGGTTATTCAGAGAAGACGAAATGTATAGAAATTCAATGAAATCTTGCTTTCATCGACAATTTTGGGGCCGACGGGTGATCCTGGGGAAAATTGACAAATTTATGCCACTTGCACCCCTTTTGTAATTACACAATTGACATTTTTATGCCTGTTTTCTAATTATGCCAAAAATTTAATTGTGTCATTGTGCAGTTATGCAAATGATGTGCATTTATATAGATGAGAACAACTGTGTCATTGTTATCAGTTTGTTTTGAAGAGAATGGACTTTGCTTGTTTGGGATTTAATTCCAAGATAGATGGATGAATGATAGATAGATAGATAGATAGATAGATAGATAGATAGATAGATAGATAGATAGATAGATAGATAGATAGATAGATATGGATAGGTAGGTAGGTTGGTCCATAGATAAGATGGATGGGGATGGATGGATAGGTGTCTAATTATATTCTCTATAATATATTCTCTATAATTCTCTACATAGATTATAGAGAAGATACATAGGGATGGATGGAAGATAGATAGATACGTAGATAGATAGATAGATAGATGATAGAGATAGATAGAGGATGGGGATAGATAGATAGATAGATTGGTTACACATAGATTATAGAGAAGATACATGATGGGTGGAAAGGAGCATTTAACTGGAGGACTTCTCTGGAATGACACTCAAGTGCGAGGTCCAAAACCTCATGAGATCTTAGACAACCAGGATTGCACCGGCCACCTCACATCGTGGAATTTAGAGACAACATTCCAGCCAACAAGTGCTGCGGCCCCCAAATCCCCAATTCCAATTTTGGGGTCTGCTACCATTGACCCCATCTCAAGTGATCCTCTCCAGCTTGGAGCCATCCATCCTCTCCTCCTCCATGAAGTTCTTTCTACCTTCCCCGCCTCCGCCTGGCCTCCTTAATTACAGCTCCGGCATTCCTAATCTGGAGCTTGTGTGAAGAATGACCAAGTTGGCCCAGATGCCTCCCTCCCGTCGCCGATTTCGTTCCGTCTCATTGAATTGTCCCCCTTGTTCAGCTCTTCCATTATCTCCGCATTCTTGACAAGTTCCTCGGGAGTCAACCGCCTCTTACACGGATAATTGCTGTTCCAAATCAAATAATCAATGCATATTTAAGTAACGGTGAGACAGTTCCTCGCCTTTGCGCGGGGCCCCTGAACACTCAAAGTCAATCCCTTCGCATCCGTATTTTGCTTTACGGCGCGTTCCAGGAACAAACGATAATCTACCGTCCCCGACAGATCAGTAGCAAAGATGACATGGGGGAAAAAAAAAGGCAGATTAAAAAAGAAAGAAATATCACACGCAACCAGCAAATGAAGATGAAACCAAAAGCACTCTGTGTTTTCCAGGTTATCTAAGAAATAAAATATGAACTCATTTTTTCCTCCTTCCTCTTCGCCCATCGCTGTTCTAATGAAAGCTTCTTTCAGAACCTTAATAAGATTTGAGATTTGCCTCCTAACCCCTTGAGCCGCCTCCGTTTTTCTCATCACGTCACATCTGGAGAAACGAGACGTTACCCGTCAATAAGGAGAGTTGATCACTGAGAAGCAGTTCGGCGAAGGTGGATGGGGGAACTGAGGAGGTAGCTGAGATTTGGGACTCTTTAGCCGGAGATTACAGAATGATATGGTTGAAAGGGAACTTGGAGGTCTTATAGTCCACCCCTGTGGGTGTCCAGTCTCTTCTTGAAAAACTGCCGTGACAACTTCTGGAGGCAAATTATTCCACTGATTAATAATTTTAGGTTGGTTCTCTCCTTCATCAGTTTCCACGTGTTGCTTCTTGTCCTGCTCTCAGGTGCTTCTGAGAATAGGTTGACCCCCTCACCTGTGTGATACCCCTCAAATATCCGAAGACCGCTATCATGTCACCCACTCTTGGTTAGACTAGGAGGCTAAAAGCTAACATGGATGATTGATTCAAAAGGGATTCTGCGGCTGTTTTTCCACCAGCGCCCAGCAACCAACGTCCAGATAAGCAGGGATTAACACCAGGCAAATGATCAAAGAGAGAAAACAATATCCCAACCAAGGAGGAAATCACACCTTCACCAAGACTGAAAGGAGAAGCTACTGTATATCAACAGAGAGCAGACCCCTGACTCACTTTCACTGATGATGTTACCCGGTTGGGTAATAAAATGTCTGCAGCGAGCCACAGCACCACAGACCCATAATCCTCCTCCTCCTCCAATCCCACTCCCTTCTAGCACTGATGATGTTATCTAGTCGGATAATGAAATGTCTACAGAAAACAGCCAAGCTCCGAGAGCATCAAGGACTCCACAAACGAACACATTCCTGGAAGTATTTTCAGGTTTTCCCCTCCCCCGGGTGGATTCTCTTATCTCATCCCCGTTTTTGTTTCCTTTCCTTATCCTTTTTACGAGGAGAAATTCTTTGTGAAATTGAGAGTTTGCTTTCAGTCAAAAGTAAAAAAAGAAAGAAAGAAAAAAAGCCATAACACCAAGCTGGACCATTCTCAAAGCAAGAGACAGATGGAAACCGGTGCTCCCACCCCGAGGAGATTGGCTTCCAGCCCCGCTCCATCACACGGGGAGAAGAGAGAAAATCTGAAAATCTGAACCTCGGTCTCACTATAAATAGAGCCAGCGTTTAATTCACAGGAGTTATGGGAAGGTTTTTACAGATGCTGTACAATAAATCTGTTTATGGGGAGTGATAAATCTTTGAAAATCAATTCTTGGAGCTTCTTCTGCCTGTTAGCAAACCAGGCCACGTGTTGGAGGCCGTCCCTACTATTGGCAACCTTAAATGGGTGGACTACAACTCCCAGAATTCCCTAAGCAGCGTGGAATTCTGGGAAGTGGAACCCAAGCATCTTAAAACTGCTGAGGTAGAGAAACGCCGTTTCGACTCACTGCGTCCTTGCAGCGTTTCCCTTTTCTGTAGTCTGCTCCAAAATTGTAATCCAGGTGAAAAGGGAAAGATTTAGTTCATTCTTCAAATCCATAAGCCTATCAACTTCCATTGTCCAGGGTTTCAAGACCGTAGCTTTGATTTCTGGAGCCCAGAGCCTGCCTGCCTGCCTGCCTTCTCTCTTTCTCTTTGTCCTGTCCTGTGTCTGAATTATTTGGGGAGTTTATGATGACGGTTAATTGAGAAAAAGGAAGGAAGGAGAGAGAGAGGAAGGAAGGAAGGAAAGAAGGAAATTAAATTAAGGAGGAAACCATTCCAAGGTACAGAGAACATGCAAATACATTTAGGCAAAGTGAGGAAACTCAATAATTAGTCCGTAATTAATATGCATCTCCTTAATTGGATTGCTCATAATGGGAGCCTTCAGCTCAGGCCATGCCACTAATTTCAATTTCACTCTGTCCATCCAGGCAACTTTAAGGTCTGGCAGCTGTTAAATAAAGGAGAAAATTAGATTGACCAGAGCGGAGTTCTCTTCTGATCTTTCCTACTTTGTATGCAGGTGCTCCCTAGACAAAGCAAGAAGAAGTGAGATTGAAAAGATCCTTCCCTCCCTCCTTCCTTCCCTCTCTCCCTCCCTTCCTCCCTCCCTCCTTCTTCCTTTCCTCCCTCCCTCCTTCCTTCCTTC
>NW_020769362.1:6738370-6749761 GCF_900518735.1 Pseudonaja textilis
AAGAAAGAAAGAAAGAAAGAAAGAAAGAAAGAAAGAAAGAAAGAAAGTTAGTTTATGACTGCAGAGGACAAGAGAATTTCAGGGAAGCTAATGTGAAGATTTCCATGCTTATTCTGGTGGTTAGGTGGGATCTTACAAATGACGTCTAAATCATTTCTTTATTAAATGACATTTAAATCATTTCTTAGCCAAAGGGTTGGCTAAGAAGATATTTATCGAGACACTGTCCTGGCTAAGGCTCCAGACTAGGAACTAGGAGACAGTGAGTTCTAGTCCCACCTTAGGCATGAAAGACAGCTGGGTGACTTTGGGCCAATCATCAGGAGACGGGGAGTTCTAGTCCTGCCTCAGCTATTAAGTGAATCACTGCGGTCATTAAGTTAGCCCCACAGTTGTTAAGCGAATCCCATTGATTTTGACCCATGTCCTCCAGGACACAGCAGCCATCATAAATATGAGTCCATGGCCAAACCTTTGGATTTTGATCACGGGGCGCTGGAACGGTCGAAAGTGTGAAAAATGGTCCCAACAAGTCACCTTTTTCAGTGCCATTGTAACTTTGGACAGTTACTAAATGAACTGTTGTAAGGGAAGGATGACTTTTATTGAGGATTTACCGCTTAGCTGCACCCTCTGTGGTTTCCTTAGAGCAAATGCCAGATTTTTTTTTTTAAAAAAATACATTTCTTTTAAAGGCCCCCCAATGGGTGGGGCAGGGAAGGGACGGGGCGAATGTCTGAAAGGGGCCCTGGCTAGCTGGGAAATTGCCAAGCAACCGAAGGTCTTCTTTAAATAATCAGATTGAAGACTTGCCCTAATCATTGCTTACTAAAGGTCAACTACTTAAGGAAAGTGGTGTGACTTTTTGGTTTAATTCGACCTCCTGGCAGCGACAGATTCATTCTGGGTAAAAAAGATGAAGGATGACTTTGCTAGAGCAGAAACCTGGCCCGTATAATGACCGGTCCTCGTCTTATGACTGCAATTGAGCCCAACTGGCTGAGCAAGACGTTAGCTTAAGTGAGTTTTGTCCCATTTTCTTGGGGCAAAATAAAAATTTGATTTGACGGCTTTCCTGGCCGCCGTCGTGAAGGGGATCCCTGCAGCTGTTACGTTAGACACACCATGGTTAAGTGAATCTTGGCTTTCTCTTGTCAGAAGGTCGCAAAAGGGGACACTGAGACGGTCGTAAAGGCGAGTCGGTTGCCGAGCGGCTGAATGTTTGATAATTTTTGATAAAATAATTAATAAAAATAACAAAAATAATAAAATAATAAAAATAATAATAACAGCAGCAGCAGCAGCAACAACAATAGCTGGCGCCCAATGCTATCCTGGGCCATTTCAATGATTCCCTCTCTGCAGAGCTGCTCCCATCCTATGCAAAGGATGCCGCAAGTCAGGACGTTCTCCAGTAGAGGCGGAGATAGATTTTTATCTTCCTGAGCACTCAGGAAGTACAGCCTCTTTGGGGGCCTCTTCACATTTTTTTCCCCTTCTTCTGTGCATTTTCCAGCGCCGCTGTAACTTCGGACACTAACTGAACCAACTTCAAGTCAAGGACTGCCTGTAAGGAGGGCGCTTCGCTTCAGTGATGGGCAGGGGGTGCTGTGAAAATGGGCTTTGGGCTTCCACTGGATTTGGGAGCTGCTTTCTCTTGCCGCACGGTGAATTCTTCCCCACGGCGGATGTGATCCTCCTTCCCTCCCAGAGCAAAGTGTGAAGTGCAGCCTAGTTCGAGGCCAGCCCCCTCCCGTCCCCATATGTTCAGATGCCGTTCTAGGCTGCCAAAGGGGGGGAAAAAGGGCCGAGATACATTTTCAAATGCTTATTTTGAGAGGAAAACATGTGCCCCGAAAAGGGGGGAAAAAAACCCAGCAATCTGTGTTTTGATCAAGAAGGCATGCTGGTTTGAAATATATATATATATATATATATATATCTGGTGCACTGAAGAAAAATATGGAGTGGAAGAAGATCCAAAGGAAAGAAGGAAGGAAGGAAATGGGAGAAAGAGGAAAGGATGGAAGGAAAGAGGGAAGGAACTGGGAGAAGGGAGGAAAGATGTGAGAGAAGGAAGGAAGGAAGGAAGGAAGGAAGGAAGGAAGGAAGGAAGGAAGGAAGGAAGGAAGGAAGGAAGGAAGGAAGGAAGGGGAAGCAGTAGAATAGGAGGAGGAGGAGGACTGTGGGGTTCTTGGTCCTCTCTGAGCTTGGTGGTTTTCTTGCAGACATTTCATGACCCAATTAGGTTACATTATCAGTGCATAGAAGGGAGTGTGGTTTGGGGAGAGGAGGAAGAGGAGGAGGAGGAGGAGGTGGTGATTTCATTGCCAGCACTGATGATGTTACCTACTTGGGTAATACAACATCTGCAAGAAAACGGCCAAGCTCAGAGAGCACCCAGGACCCCACAGGCCTCCTCCTCCTCCTCCTCCTCCTCCTCCCCAGCTATCATATCTAGTCTTCCTTTTCTTGAGACTAGACATAAGCTAGTTTCCTCATCCATCCATCATACGATTTAACCTCTGTGCTCTTTTATCGTCTTTGTTGGGGAGATAATAAAAGCCCTGTGGATTAAAGAACCCGGCTAACTCTGGGTTTGCTTCATTGTCTGGCACTGCCACCGAAAACAGAGCCAAACCAAAACCATTTCCTGTGTTATTTCTTCCCAGCGCCCTGACATTACGGCAGAGCCCTGGAATTGGATTAATGCGGCAATATTTGTTGTGAACCAAGAGCGAAGGACACCAAGTCATCCTTTATGGCTATTTTATGTCCGGCCCAATGTCGAAGAAGGGAAGCTACAAAAGGAAATCTTTCTGAAAAGAGAATTTTTATTTTTATTTTTATTTTATTTTTTTACACTAGGGTGGTCTGGCTGTTGGGTCGGTACAGGTTTTTCTTTTTCTTCCATCCAAACAAGGAGAGAGAAAACATTTCAGTGACTTGTGATCCAATTAGCAGGAGATTGAAGTCAAGGCTTTTGTAGCTCCTGGCCAGATATTTTTATCGGTTTATTTATTTATTCATTCCCCTACCTTTATTATTATTTTTTTTATAAATAACGGTGACTATATTTAGTCCTCTTTCCTTCTCCTACTTTCCCCACGACAACAACCCACCGTGTCAGGTGGGTTGGCTGCAGGAAAGCGATATGGTTCAAGGTCACCCACTTTCACGCCTAAGGTGGAACTAGAATTCCCAGCCTCCTGGGGATTGGCCCAAAGTCACCCAGCCGGCTTTCCGGCTTAAGATGTGTGGTCCATCTCCAGGGCCAGTCTGGAGAAAGCAGATTGACTAAATATCCCTTAAACCTGAGCAACAGTTTGACTGTTGACGGCAGGACAAGTTCTCCATCAGGGGTCCTACCCCCACCCACCCACCCAAAACACAGTCTGAGATCACACCCGCTCTACTAGACCCCACGCTGTAGTAAACCAGTAGCATCTTTCGCAGCAAACAACGCCCTTCCCCCAGGCTTCACCAAACCTCAGATTTAGGGCTGTCCAACAAATCGGGATTAAGCAAACATGGCCAGGGGTGATCTCTCCTACTGCTTTTTCCTCCACTTCCCCTGAAAGTCCTCCACCCTTTGCCCAGTTCCCTGACTCATTTCTCCTCTCCTGCAGCTCCAAACTGCCAGAAACCGGGACCAGCAAAAGTGGGTTTAAAAACACCGCAAGAAACCGAGCGATGGGAGGCCTCTCCGGGCCTCTCTCTCTCCCCCCGACTTTTCTCCTGCCAGCAATAGCGCTGGGATCTTTGCAGTCTTGTTAATATTCAGCAGACACATCACTGGAACGTCAAGAGTTTAAAATATAGCACTGCAAACGGGCAATTTCTGGAAATTCGGCTCTTAATTGTTGGGAGGGAAGCGGGCTAACAACCCCCCCTCTACCCTACATACACACACGGGCCTCCCCTCGGCCGTCCGAAATGGCTTCGGGGCAGGGTTAAAAAAAATCAAGGCGATTTTTGGTTCGGTTTTGGCCCCAGAGGTGCAGGTCAACGCTCCTCCGGGCTCTCGATTTGGCCACGTTGGCACAAACTCTGAAAAAGGAAGAAACCTCTCTGATCAAGAATCCCATTCTCGCCGCCGTTGCCCTTGAGAATATTCACAAGTCTGGTGCCAGCGTTTTCAAGCACGGGTGGAGGCAGTGGCCAGGACCTGGCCTGGCCCTTCCTCCTCCCCCCACTTCAACCCCAGTTTTATTTTCCTGGCAGAGTTGGGTCCAAATTCCATTTTAACCCCCGGGGTCTGCAAATGTGACATTACACAGAACATTTAAATTCTAGGAAAGTGCGCAGGTCGGCTTACACATCAATAAACGGTTCTTCTTCCCATTAACCAGATTCAAAGACTCGGGGAGGAAGGATTGTGGAGGGCCGGTGTGGTGACCCAAAGGGCCGTGGCACAAAGGCAACACAGTCAGATAATCAGTAGGAGTTCCTTTATTAGCTCCAACTTTGACCCCAAGGTCCTGGTTACCTTCTGGGCTGGAGAAAAACTCCCCCAGGAAGAGCCGTTGGCTGCAGAGAATCAAGTCCAAAACGTGATCAACAAAAACTATAAGTTCAATCCAGGCAAGATGAGATAATTAGTCCAGCAGGGCAGGAACAAGGAACGGCAATAACTCCACATGGTTGGGAGGATGCCAGGAACGCAGATAACCAAAGTCAACACAAGATAACCTCTCATTTGTTCCTAGCAGATGCCACAGCATTCAGCATTCATCTCTTTTAAAGCGTAGTACACAAAATTATCTGCCACAATGTCCTACCAGTCAATGACTACTTCAGCTTCAGTCACAAGAATACAAGAATACACAATAGATACAAACTCAAGTAAACCGTCCCAAACTTGATTGAGAAAGTATGACTTCAGCAACAGGGTGGTCAAGGCCTGGAATGCACTACCTGACTCTGTTGTTACATCCTCTAATGCCCCCACTCCTTTACCCTCAAACTAACCTCTATTGACCTCCCCCCATTCCTAAGAGGTCTGTAAGGGACGTGCCTCCCCTCCCTGTCCTTTTGTCCCCATTTATCTGTACCTATTTCCTGTATTCATACTCATATTTATTCTTATACTTATCGTCCTGTAAGTGATTGACAAATCAAATCAATAAATAAACCTGCTGGCTTCCATATCTGTTTGGATTCCAGTTCCCCAAATCCCCACGTTACCGAAGGATTCTGGGAACTGAAGCCCAACACCCTTGGAGGACATCACGCTGGGGTTAAGAGGTCCTGTGGGTTGACCTCCCATCAAAATATCCGCCTCCTTGGACCCAGCATCCTGGAATGACTTCTCATTCAGAGTCCTGTCATTCAGGAAAGGGATTCATTTCGTCCTGATAACAGTGACAGTTTTCTAAAGACCAAAATACATCACGGAGAGCTGGAGGTGGTATATGAAGTCATCTTCTTCCCAAAACCCTGTCCAAAATTCTGAAGAACTGGGAAGAGAAGAGCTGACTTTGGTGTTGTCACATCTTGGTTGAGAGCTGCCAACTCCATCTCTTACCTAACTGGTTGTTTACAGCAGAAACTAGCATGAGTTGTCTCATGTTTTTCTTTCAAACCTAGCAACTATATCTAAGTTTAACCCAATGCATATGGATTAGTAAAGAAGCAAATTGCTAATTGTTTTATCTATCCATCTCTCTCTCTCTGTCTCTGTCTCTCTCTCTCTCTCTCTCTCTCTCTATCTATCTATCTATCTATCTGTTCTATACCTGTGCTTCGCTACAAAACTATGCAGTCGGGCTTAGTTTTTAAGGAGGAAAATAAGGGGGAAAAAATGTCTGCCTCTGCCTACCAACATCCATCGGTATTCTTCTGGCTAGTGTCCTGTCGGAGTGAGACAGAGTTGAGGGCTGTTGGGAAACCGAAACAATATTTGCTGTGTGAGCAAGAAGGAGATAGCAAGGAGCCTGGGCCTGGCTTAGCTCAACCGTTGTGTACTAAAGCTGCTGGGTGCTGTGAAACTAAAACTGAAACGGAACCTCCTTTCCCTTCGTTCTTAACTCCACAGGTTCAGCTACACAGCATCCCGTGTGCCGGATGGTTCCGCTTCATCCACAGAACCAACTTTCCAATCCGCCTCCATGTTTCTTCTCGCTCGGAACTGAACCAGGTGGACCTTTCTTCCAACGTGCTAGTACTACATTCGTGTCAAAAGCAGGTTGAGAGGATTGAACGGTGATATCACTATTGCCCAGAGAACTGGAAAACTTTCTGTTATCTTGGGGTTTTAGTGTCTAACTGTTTTTCTTCCTAGGAAGTTACTCGTGCAATTAGGGTAGACTTACTTTTTTCTCTCTTTAAACCAGAGAGCTCTCTTGATCGGGAAGAACTAATACTTTTAAAAATAGCTTTAAATACCAATCTTTGAAGGACACAAGTCCTTATTTCACGTCTCCTTCTCTGCCGGAAGACTGCCGTAGCATTAGTTCTGAAAACTTGAAGGCTCAAAAACGACGATCTTAAAGAGCTGCCTGTTTTTAGCTGGGGGAAAAAAATGTCTTTCCTGTGACTTGAACATAACACTTCTCTCTCTTACCCCGATCCCAGGAGGAAGGGAACTCATAGTTCAATGTGAAGCTTTCTTTGTTGTTTTGCAGTAAATAATGGATTGCTAATGGTTTCAGAAGTGTTTGTTCCCACTTTAAAAGAGCGATGGAAACCTGAGGCTAAGTTAGTCTGAAAACACTTCGTGTAACATGGATTTCTTTTCTTTTTTTAAAGGTAGTTACAAAGTTTGCCTTGAGTCAAAACTGAACTCCTACAGCCCAGAGGGCCCTAATTATGCCGCCCCCTTTTTTGGGGGGCACAATTATACAACGGTTCTGTCCTTGTTGGTTCTAAAAAGTCTTTCGTCTTCCAAGTTTGGTCTACAACTCTTGAGATGGTTTTATTTATCGATTTGGCTGGTTTTCCTTTCAGTCAGATAATCAGTAGTAGGAGTCCTTTTATTAGCTCCAACTTTACCCCCAAATGTCCTGGTTACTTTCTGGGCTGGAGAAAAACTCTTCCAGGAACAGCCTTTGGCTGCAGAGAATCAAGTCCAAAATGTGGTCAACAGAAACTGTAACTATCAAGTCCAATCAAGGCAAAATGAGGTAATTAGTCCGGCAGGGCAAGAGGAAGAAGTCCATATGTGAAGGAATGGCAGTAATTCAGTATGGTTGGGAGGATGCCAGGAATCCAGATAAGCAAAGTAAACACAAGATAAACTCATGTTTGTTCCCAGCAGATGCCGCACTCAGCTTGCACTTCTTTTAAACTCTCTTCCCAGCTGTGGCTTATGAAGGGAATCAGGGCCCTTTCCTCCCCCGTAAGCCATGCAACCCATGTTGCTCCCTTCTCCATTCCTCCCTGTGTGACCTAGGATGAAGAGGAGGTGGGCCTGAGTCTTCCTCTGAACTTCCATCACTTGTTCTACCTCTTCCCTGCTCTGCCCAGCTGGACTGTGCCCTTCCTCAGTTTCCTCCATAGCTAACGGAGCCACATTCCCACTCCCTGTCCTCCTTGGATTCAAGCTCCGACAGGGGCATGACAACAGTCCTCAACTTACAACAGCTCGTTTAGTGACCAAAGTCACATTGGCACTGAAAATAGTGATGTAGGAAACATATTTTACCATTTACAGCCGTTCGGCATCCTTACAGTTGCATGATCAAAATCCAGATGCTTGGAAACGGATTTGTATTTATGACGGTGACCTTCTGACCTTTGAGGTTCATGGGGGAAAACCAGATTCACTAAACAACTATGCTGCTAAGTTAACAACTGCAGTGCTTCCCTTAACAACGGTGGCCACAAAGGTGGGGCAAAACTCAGTCCTTGCTTAGTAACAGAAATTTGGGGCTTGATTGCAGTCATAAGTCAAGGACTGCTGCGGTCTCCCAGTTGAAATGCAACCAACAGAACCCCATGTAGCTCTTTTACCTTCCCTCCCACCCAGCGATGTTAACGGGTGGACTTTGGTTTGCTGGCTGTTGGCTACGATCTGTTTATTCTTTTAAATTGACAGTAGGGGAGCTATAAAACTCAGCTTCCCCAGGGAGGCAAAGTTTTGGCTTTCAAACTGGATCTTAGCCTTTTGCACGGAGAAAGGAGAGATTGCATCCCTCTCAATCCCTGGAGGATGTTGTAGTATTCTGGCTTGTTCTTAGTCTTTTTTAGCATTCTGTTCAGATTACATGCTGCTCAGAGTGGGCTGGAATTGGGCGGCAGCACCGGGAGTGCAAGAGCGAGATAAAATTCTGTAGCTGGCAAATTAAAATCTGGCTGCGGTTCTTTTTTGAAAAAAAAATTAATAGTGTTTGTATCCTGCTTTTATTCTTTCTACAAATAGCTCAAGGTGGTGGATAGAACCAACATGCCTTCCTTCTCCTATTTTCCTCACAACAACCCTGTGAGGTGGATTGGGATGAGAGAGAGAGGGACTGGCCTAAAGTCACCCAGCTATCTTTCATGCCTAAGGCGAGACTAGAACTCACTAATTGTCTCTATGCAACCATAACTCGCTAACTTCCTCTCAATTTGGTGTCTTTCTAATTCGTTGGGCTCCTTCTTGTCCCCCTCTCTTTTGTCAGGTGGGGGAGAAATTGTGGTTTGGGGGTTGTTTTTTAGTGAAGAATATTGTGAGTTTTCTTTGTGCTGGATAAAAACAAGACTTGGCAATATTTCATGAACAGCTACGTTTCTACGGTCCTTTGAGAGTTGCCACACTGGTCTAAAGTCACCCAGCTATCTTGCAATCTACATTATGGGTTGTTTTGTGCAACGATTCTGTGTTTTTTCTGACCTTTTCTCCATCTTGTTGTGGAATAACTATAATTACACATGAGAAAAAATTGTGGGTTCAGATCCAGAGTTCTCCAGCTGACGATAGATATAAAACTGACCTCAGGACACTGGACGGCAGCTTTTACCTTGTGCCCTATTGGAACAGCAATCCAACATTTTACTAAAAAATATCTTTTAAATTATAATATTTTATATGTTTTGGCTCTTAAAATTGCTTTCCTTCCACTCTTTCCTTGGTCTCTGAGTGTCATGAAGAGTTGATTGATTGGTTGATGAATTACAGATTCTTAACTTAAATTATAAAATAATCTCTGCAGAGATTATAACACTTTTCTTGTTATGGGCCTGTTCATAACTGGCTTCTGTGTCTTGGCAATTTTCAGTCAGTTTTGTTCCTTTAAATGATATAACCCACTTTCCGAGTATGCAAAATTTATTATGGGAGAGCAAAGCTGCGAGATCAGAAATGAACCCTATGCTGCAACATCCCTTTGGCTTGCATACTGTAACCTGTTTTCTCTAAGAAAGATCATCCTTTAAAAAAAATCCTATTAAACGGTACATGTTAGTTTCCTTGACTCTAAATGTAGAATATGTTGCATCTTGTCTTTTTATAACCAGCAGCTCCGGAGGGGCCAGGCCACCAATCTCAGTTTCTCCGTGTTACAATTACCCGGGCTTGTTTCTATATACTCACACCAATGACCTTCTCCCAAAATAGCTTTTAAATTTTTAGGCGAGAAAGCGAAACCGTGAACTGTACAAGGCAAACCCAGGTGAACGTATTCACTTCATTTATCTTAGCCCGAGTTTCAACGGGATTTGAAGTGAACTCCAGCTTCCGTCTGGGACCCAGTTCTGAGATTAGAGATAGTCCTTGATTTATGTAGCCCAAAATTAAGTTGAGGTTAACTTGAGTTTTGCTCCATGTTATCACCTTTCTAGCCACAGTTGTTAAGTTAATCCTTGCAGGTGTTCAGGTAGTAACATGGTTGTTAAGCGAATCGGGCTTCCCTATGGACTTCGCTTAACACTGCGACCGTCACAAATAGGAACCAGTGGCCAAGCATTTGAATTCTGATCACATGACTGTGGGGATGGTGCAACTCTCATAAATATACCAATAAGAGAAGAATCTTTGCCGCTCAGGGTTGAAGTGAGGGGTCCTTGGCGGTCTGTGAGCTGGCTTGTTTTCTTGCAGACGTTTCATTACCCAGCTAGGTAACATCATCAGTGATAGAAGGGAGTCGGGTTTGGGAGGGGGAGGAGGAGGATTGTAGATCTCTGAGCTCGGTTGTTTTCTTGCAGATGTTTCATTACTCGTCTGTCAACTCATAAAACATTTTGTATACACGTTTTATAGTTGTCAACAGAAAGAAGTGTGGGGTAGTTTCAAAGAACAGGCGGCAGTGTGGAATCGAAAGTACATTCCACTCATATTTTCTTCAAAGACCGATTAGATGACTGAAGCTTCTGCTGTGCAAAAGTCTAATTGGAGAGCATGATTGATGACTCTTGGCTATGGACGTGTTTTTTCATTGGATGATACACCCAAAGGGGTGGGGGGGGAAGCAGGATCAAGCGTGTCCGTCGATGGCTGCTTTGTCAGAGTGCCAGGCTTCTAGGAAATTCCCTGGCATTTTTGGACTTGGCCTGGTTTAGGATGGTCACATTTTGAACTGAAAATGAACTGAAACTATGGTTACTACACACAATATTATATTATGTTATGTTATGTTATGTTATGTTATGTTATGTTATGTTATGTTATGTTATGTTATATATATATATCAAATCAAATCAAATCAAATCAAATCATAGTTTCAGTTGGGAAAATGTGACCATCCTAAACCAGGCCAAGTCCAAAAATGCCAAGGAATTTATCTCTTTTATGTTTTTCAGCAATTTTTCCAGGTTCTTGTTCCAGCCATGCACGCATATATGCTGCACTCAGAGAAGAAAAGATTGTTATGGATTTATGAAACATCAGAGGTGCCAAGAAATACTTATGAGTTTTGATTTCCATGCAAATTCAAATAAACTTCTCCTTCCCACCCCTGCAGATAAAGAGCTGGGCTCTTACAAAAGACGTTGCTACGTTATTAAATTTGGAATTCATCATCTGATTAAGGCACCCTTTCAAGAAAAAGTGAATAAATATTTCCGATATTTGTTTTATTTTAGAAGAACCCTCTATTTTTAGGGACAAGAGTGGAAAACAGATGTCGGGGAGGGCAGAGATGGTGAAAAGTTGTTTTTTTTTTCTTATTGATACAAAGCCCCCACATTTGAGGTAGGTGGGGGGGAGACCCAGAAATGCTGATTGGAAGGGCCAGGCCGGAAATGAAAAGAGGGAAGTGAAATAAGCGATAGGAAATGAAAAGGAATAGAAGTAAGAAGTAAGTGCCAACCGTAGAATAGGCACAGAGCTTTCAAAGATTTTGTTCCAGGATGCTCCGAACATCACCAAAGTCCTGTCTGCTCAGAGTTTTGCAGAAGGAGGAAAGGTAAGTTTCAAATAAACTTGCTAAAGCATCCCGTCGCATTTCTCTCACTTTGCCTCCCCCACAAAAA
>NW_020769362.1:6752022-6768687 GCF_900518735.1 Pseudonaja textilis
TCTACTCTACTCTACTCTACTCTACTCTACTCTACTCTACTCTACTCTATTTTCTTTCTATTCTATTCTGTTCCTATTCCTATCCCCCCAAAACCTCAAACCTCTTGGCTTGTATCAACCAGACTTCTTTCCAGCCATGACTGCTTTCAAATCATTTGGTTTAGCCCAGTTTTCTTAAGCCTCGAAAGGCTGTGGGTGCTGGGAAAGAGAACGGCGGACAACAGAGGGCTAAGCCAGTTAAAGCCTTAAAGCAGGGCTTTGCGTATAATCTCCCCTTTTGGAAGGATAGGCAGCTGCAACCTTAGCTGACCTTGGAGGGAACGAATACAGGCGGTCCTTGACCACAACGGAGCCCAACGTTTCAGTGGTTTGGTGAGACGTTTGTTAAGGGAGTTTCGCCCCACTTTACAACTGTTCTTCCCACCGTTGTCCAGTGAATCCCTGCAGGTTGATAAGTTAGTAACCCGGTTGTGAGGTGAATTGGGAGTTCTGCGTTGACTAACAATCAATGCTATGATAAGATAAAATAAAGGTCAAAGCAAGAAAGCAAACCAGAGAAATGCAAGTAAAGTGGCAAATTCAGGCAGAGTTAATAAAACAGGAAATTTATTGAGAAAGCATTGTGCCAAAGCCATAAGAATTGTAGGGAAGAAAAGAGAGAGGGGGCGGGAAGAAGGAAGAAAGAAGGAAGGAAGGAAGGAGAGAAGTGAAGAAGGAAAGCCAGTAAGAAGAAAAAAGAAAAAGGAGAGAAAGAAGAAAGAAAGAAGGTATGAAGGAATGAAAGAGAGAAAGAAAAAGAAAGGAGGAAGGAAGAAAGAGGAAAGAAAGGAAAAAGGAAAAGGACAGAAAGAAGAAAAAAGAAAAAAGAAAAAGAAGGGAAGATGAGAGTGGAAAAGAAAAAGATGGAAAGGAAAGGAGAAAAAGAAGGGGAAGGAAGGAGTGAGAGACAAAGAAAAGAGGGTAAGAAGAGATAGAGGAGAGGGAAAGAGAAAAAATTAACAGCAAATAATTAAAGACATTAATTTAAATGCAGCTTCCTCCAAAGGAGCCTTATTGTCTGTCTGTTAAGTATTGGCCTTGATTGAGGAGGAAGCAACGGTGAAGGCCACTTGAAATCAGCTAGATCAAAGGAATCAATCCCGCCATAAATGAAAATAAAACATTTTTTAAAAAATTCAGCCGGAGAACTTCAATGTTTCCCAAAGGCGAGAAGGAGCTGTCCCTTTCAGCACCCGCGCACTACATTTCCCGGCGGGCTCCGCGGTTGGGAGAGATCGTCTATCTCAGAGAGCCCCAAACTCCGGTCCCCGAGCTTTTGCTCCCAGGCTGCTTTGCGACGGGCGGCCTTTCCTGCAAGAGGCGGACTCCATTTCCCGGCGCTCCCCGCGGCCTGAGGAGGCGGGGAAGGGGAAGGAGCCGGTTTTTTCCCCGCAAGATGGCGGACGCGGTGCTGAGCGCCGGCGTGAACCTGGAGGCCTTCGCGCAGGCCATAGCCGCCATCCAGGCGCTCCGCTCCAGCGTGACGCGGGTCTTCGACTGCCTCAAGGACGGCCGGCGGCACAAGGAGGCCGTGGAGGGCCGCGAGAAGGGCTTCCTCGCCAGCTTCCAGGACAGCCTCCACTCCGTCAGCCGGGACTTGGGGTGAGGGCGGGGCAAAGCAGCGAGGGCGGGGGCGGGCGGGGGGAGGCCACGCCCCTTCTCCTTTCCTTTGGCGCCGAGGGGCGGGGCCAAGTAGGATAATCCGGGAAGGGGGCGGGGCTTGGCCTGCCTCACCTGCTTGCTTGCTTGCCAGGTTGGGGTGGGACTCGCTGGCCCATCATCCCTGTCCATAGAGCTGGGGCTTCCATGCTGCACAGCAGGGCAGGGCCTGAGGGTCTTTATTTCGGGGTGGGAGGAGAGCAGGCTGGTTCTGCCCTTGGTAGCGCCTTCCCATCCAGTCCTCGAACTTACGGCCACGATGGAAACCCAGCAAAGACAGTTGGCGAAGTGAGCTTTGGGCCTCATTTTACGGCTATCTGGCTTCCCCTTTGACATGGCTTGTCAGGAGGTCGGAAAAGGGAGAGTGCTGTGGCCGTCGTAAATGTGAACTTGTTGCCAAATGCCTGAATTTGGATCCCCTTGACCACCGGGAAGCTGCAAAGGTCGTAACTCTGAAAATCAGCCATAGGTTACATGGGGGGGGGCGTCATGACCTCAAAACGGTCACTAAACGAGCTGTTGTCCGTCAAGGACTACACACAGGGCAGCTGTCAAGCGTCCATATTTTGATTGTGCCACCCCAAGGATGCTGCAATGGTTCGCAAGGGTGAAAAACACCCCCCCCTTTTTTTTTAAAGTGCCATTGTAACTTCGAATGGTCACTAAAGGAACAGTTGTAAGTCGAGGACTGGCTGTCTTGTGGTTCCCGGTTGTATCTGTACGTGTGGTGATTCAGAAAGACTCCAAAACAAAGACCAAGTAGAAACACCTTGGTTTGAAAGGAGCCAAGCAGAACACTCCAGAAGTAACCATAATGACCGGAAGAAATAACCATAAAATGAAATAACCATAAAATGAAACATTAGGATAAGGAAAGAAAGGAAAGCGGAAACAGAGAAAACCCATTGAACGATTGACCTGCAATTATGGTAGCCATGGAAATTCTGTTCCCCGTTGTAGCAGTAAGTCAAGGAACACCTGTAGTTTGGTCTTTCTATTTTATTTTTAGCCCCAGGTTTTTCACCTTGAGAGTATGAAAGGGCAGACCGAAGATTTGCTGTCGAGTTACACCCCCAGGTGAATTCATGGAAACGGGGTGTCAAGTATGCTTTGTAATGCTTCTTTTTCTCGTGGTTTGATTTTAGGGAGTTGGAACGCTTGAGTAACCTGGTGGGCAAACCATCCGAAAACCATCCCCTCCATAACAGCGGCCTCCTGAGTCTCGACCCCGTCCAAGACAAAACGCCCCTCTATAGTCAGTTGCTCCAGGCCTATAAATGGTCAAATAAGGTAAATCATCCATGGCTTTATCCATAAGGTGTTAATGTTAATTGTCACTGACATCCAGCGAACGGAAAGATCTTTTGCCATCAGCGTTACTACAGGGGAGAGAAAGGAAATGTCCTTTGAGAACCATGTCTGCCTGTTCTACTTTTCTTTAATGACCTGTTGGCTGTGTGTATGTACAGTACAGGCGTCCTGACTTACAAACGTTCTCTCGGAGTTCAGAGTTACACCGGGGCTGAAAATGGCGGGGTTATCACCAGTCCTCGGCGTTCTGATCGTCCCAGCTCCTCTCTGCTCATGGCATCGTCATCTGGGCGCTTGGGAATGTGCCCTATGATCATGTGAACACCGTTTGTGCCCCGTTTCCTGCCGGCTTCCCCAGTGACTGTCATTGGGGAAGCCGTGGGGAATGTTGCAAGTTGCTGGGAATAAGTCTGCCCCGCATGTGGACCCTCCTCCAGACCCTTGATGGATATGCTGATGCAGCTCACTCACGCCCCTCCACGTATACAACCCAACCCGGGCCACAGACCCCTGTACACCCTCCCCAAACTCTCACGCACCCCCTCCCACCCTCCCCAGTCTCTGCTGTACCCCAACCTGCAAAGCTACACCCCCTCCCCGATCCATACCCTCCCAACCCCTCCCTGACCCGCCCCACATCTCTCATGCGCCGCTCACACCTTTCCTTTCTGCAGTTGCTGGTCGTGATGAGACGATTTGCTGGATGGGTGTAGGATGGGATTAACTGGGAATTGCCAGGGGGATTTTAATCCTTCCTCCCTTCCTTCTCAGTGGTGAAAGGGAGAAGGGTTGGGACAGCGGAACGGCCAAGCTCAGAGTTACTGCATATAAACAGGGAACAAGCCACCCTCAGTAGCATTGATGACGTTACCTAGATGGGTCATGAAAAGTCCCAGCTACCAAGCTCAGCACCAAGGACCGTTGTAAACCGCCTTCTTGTGGCCATGGAACCAAAGTCGAAAGACGGCTTAGCCGAAACGGCGAGTCCCTTTGAAACCTAACCTTGGCCGGGAGACTTAACCGTGGTTTCCTTTACTTGAAATCAGCCTGACTTTGGGATCCGGCTGAAGGCTTCAGAACTTCCTTGGCAAAGCGTCCCTCCCTCTCCGCCGTTCTCCGGAAAACCCTGAGATTTAAACGTTACCCTCCTGGTCGGCTTTGGGCTGGGTTCACAATGCAGCAACATGAGGCAGCACTTTTGGAGTTGCGTCGCTTGGCGGTAGCTTCCACAGCTGTTTTAAATAAGAGCATCTGGAATAATTGAGCAGCCTCTTCCACACACACACACACACACACACACACACATTCGTTTGGCTTTGTAGTCCATGATCGCTGCCTTGCGAAGTGCTCTCTGTACTTAATTTTTAATTTTCAAATCCTTGGCGGACGGCTTCTTGTATTTTTGATGAGCTGAGGCAAGGCATTTTCGCCGCCTCCAGACTGTTAACGATTGTATTTTTAAACACACGGCTGAGATCAGATTGTGGGGAGGGGGAGCCTCGAAGGGCCACCGGGAAAGGGGGTGATTCTCTAAAGATTTAATCATTTGCCCCAGGAGTCCTCGGCGTTTTGATATTTTGCATGCCCCCCCCCCAGGGAGGAAGAAAAACCTCAAAGGGACAGACAAGGGAATTGCAATCCCCAAGAAAAAATCCTGGTTTCTGTTTGCTGAGTTTGTGATAGGCGAGGAATTGGGATTGGCAGGAAAAAAACATCCTTTTTTCTCCCCCCAATATATATTTTTTTGTTTTTACTATACAAAGGAAGAGCAATCTCTCTATAAACCGTCTCTTGTCTGGTTACAGTTAGTTTGAGCAAT
This sequence comes from Pseudonaja textilis, assembly GCF_900518735.1. The sequence goes on from NW_020769362.1 coordinate 6,756,851, forward strand.
AGTCATCACTATCATCATAAGGTTCATCAGTAGCGATCGTATAAGAACCATGTTTTCTGCACATAATATTAATACTTAATACTAAATCATATTGACAATAAAACATATAATAAACCCTCATGGTAAAAGTAATCCTTGGCTTATAATTTTAAACATTCTAACTTCTGTTTCTGTTATTTAACCATAGATAAAACGGATCCCATGTTTCAAAAATCTTCCGGATCTTCTTTCTCTTTAATTCCAAGTGTTGATCTATCCATTCCTGTACATTCTGGTTGTTGTTGTTTTACTATCTTCTGTGGGGATCTCCACACCTTTCCAATGTTGTAGGGATTTGCAGGGGAAAAAAGGTTCAGGCAACAACGTTGGGCAAGATCTCCTTCATAAGAGACCTGGGGGCAGCTCGCTGGCCCTCTGAAATTTACTTCTGCCTTCCAGTGTTCAGTTCAGGTAGTCCTTAAGTCAGGGGTCGCCAACCTTTTGGACCTCAGGGACCACCAAACTCATCATTTTAAATCCTGGGGACCAGAGACCCTGGGAAAATCCCCCAAAAAGTCTGCAGGAAAATTCCCCACCCCGTTTCCCTACCGATCGATCATTCTTTATTTGGGATCGCAGGATATTGTCTCCAGCTCCGTTCTCAGGGGGAGAGAAAGAGAGAGACTTTTGGCTTCATGCAAGGAAAGCAGCAGAAGCCGCAGAAGTCTTTCTTTCTCTCCCCCAAACTCCGCCAGACGTGAGTCTTTGCTGGCGCAGCCTCTTGGAGCAGGAAGCCTTGCAGGATCCCAAAGACTCATTTCTGGCGGAGTTTGAGGGGAGAGAAAGAAAGACTTTGGCTGCTTTCCTTGCGTGCAGCCAGAAGCAGAAGAAGAAAGAAGCGGAAAGAAGCAGCCCGGTGGCCAGGCCAGGTGTGTGGGGCAAGTTCCTCCACTCCGCCCTTTCCCCACTCCCCTTACTACTTCTTGTTGTTTGCAATGCAAGCGACGCAAGCCTTGTGTTCCCGCAGGTTATGTGGGTGACGCAGCCTTGTGTTCCCGCGCAGCCTGGATTAATTGCTTTGGGGTGGGGGGGGGCATTTCTCTGCGGACCACCAAAATTTTCTCGCAGACCACCAGTGGTCCCCAGTCCACCGGTTGGCAACCACTGGCTTAAGTGACCATTCACGGACACGATGCTGGGAAAAAAAAGTGACTTAATAACTGGTCCTTGGACCCCACCACAATTGCAGCATCCTCCCGGTTCAAGTATGTGACTTACAACCCCACCATTTAAAAAAAAAAAAAGACTTTAAGCCAACTAAAATTTCTTTCCATTTTCTTTTTCCCCCCCCCCCCCCGCCCCCCGAATTTTAAGATGTAAAAGGACGCGGATTCTCTTTGAATTCAGAAGAGGCCGCTTCTAAATGCCAGCCTCGGAGAAGCAAGGATCTCTCCCAACTTATAATTTAAGCCATAAATTAGCATTGTGGGCAACGCGTGGATTTTAAACCTGCCAATGTGCCTGAGATTTATATTTTCCCCGAAGCAACATATCCTATTATTTGGATTTCTCTGAAAGGCTTGGTAGACTCATAATAACAGATTTGGAGACTCTAAAGGTTGGATTTTATTTTTTTATTTTTTTTAAAATTCTGTGTCAGGTTTCCAAGTAATGAAATCTTCTTTTCTGACTCTCTTCCCGGGGTGGAGTCGGGGCGGGTGGAGCTGAGCAGGTGCCCTTCAGGCTTGACATTCGGTTTATGAGGGGGCCCTTGATGCTCTGTGAGTTCGCTTGTTTTCTTGCAGGCGTTTCCTGACCCTGCTAGATAACATCATCAGTGCTAGGAGGGAGTGGGGTTTGTGAAGAGGAGGAGGAGGAGGAAAAGGAGAAGGAGGATTGTGACGTCTTTGCGGCTCTCTGAGCTTTCTTGCAGACATTTCATTACCAAGCTACATAGCATCATCAGTGCTAGTAAGGAGTGTGGTTTGTCAGATTATATTCTGGTGTCTTTCCCTGTCTGGGTGGGTGGAGAGCAATCTTAGAGATTCTTTGGCCATTTCCTGAGTGGGGTATGGCTTACTGGCTTGTTGGTCTCAAGTTAACCTTGGAGTCTTTGTCTTCCTTTTTGGGCTGGTTGATTCTCTCTTTTGCACAATCTGTAGATGTTGTTCCTATCTATGTGTCCGTCGATGGCTGCTTTGTCAGAGGGCCAGGCTTCTAGAAATTCCCTGGCATTTTTGGGAACTCGGCCTGCTCTAAGATGCTCCCATTTTCCCAATGGAAACTAGGGTTAAATCTGTCTCTTTATGTTGTAAATCTATATGTAATTCTGTGTAATCCCACGCAAGAATCCCCCCCCTCTCTTTCTCTCCCTCTCTCCCTCTCTCTCTTCCCCCCCCCTTGGGAGCCTTGCAGTTTCTACCCGTTTCCCCCCCAAAATAGATCCATCACCCCACTGACTTCAAATTGGTTGTGACTGGCAGACGGAACAAGTTGTCCTCCTCCTCGGCTGCTAAATGAGCAAGAGAATTGACCGAACAGTTTCCCAGTCAGCAAATTTTTTTATTTTTTATTTTACAATTCCTGAGTGACTTTGCACAAAAGAAGGAAGGGGGTTTTGTGTCAGCTTTAGTGAGGAGGCCCGGTGGCGAGTTGGGGCTTACCTGGAGACACCAAACCATCAGGTTTATCCCTGAAGTCCTTGAGGGTTGTTCCTTCCTTGCAGCACGAAGCACAAAAGAGGTTGTCTGGTCTGGTGAAAAGAAGGCCTAAGGGTGACTTTATGACAGCTGTGTGCCTAAGGCTGGAGTGGAATGCTCACTCTCTCTGGAATTGGCCCAAAGTCTTTTGCAAGGTGGGCCAAAATGTTTAGCAACAGGTCCACTAAATATTGGAAGTATAATCAAACTCCAGGTACTCATTGTCGTATGTGGTGGACGTGTATGAGAGCAAGAAAATTCTGGAGGAAAATACATACACGGTTGGAAAAGATGATTAAGCAACACATAGACTTGAAACCAGAAATATTTTTTGTTGGGTATAACACCAGAAGGATATGACAAAGGGGCTGTATATTTAATTTTGCATGTATTGACAGCTGCAAGGATTGTATTTGCACAACATTGAAAAAAAAACAAGAACATCCCATCAGATGAGGATGTAATTTGGAAAATACTATGTGCAAAGATTGATAGATTGACGTTAAAAATAAAGGATAAAGAAGACACAGAATATTACTTAACAGGGAATAGATTTTAAGAGGTAGAAATTAGGTGGAGAAAGATTATTGTTATGTAAGAATTAAAGAGAGAGTAAGGGTTGGAGGTGTGGTCTGCTCCTTCTATAGTCCACTATAAGCTCCTTGGTCTTATTGGTGTTGAGGACCAAGTTATCTCTCCACACTACGAAAGCAACCGTTGGTCCACCTCATCTCGGTAGGCAGACTCATCCGCCCTGCAGATGAGTCCCACCACTGTTGTATCATCTGCAAATTTAGCAATAGTATTACTAGCGTGAGTGGAAACTGGGTTTTATTGGAGAAATGACTGCATAGCTGGTGGGTTTTTTAAAAAAATAATTATGGGGATCCAGCCCACCCGTTTGAGTCATTTAATACGGCACTGGCGACTTGATGAATTTTCAAAACACCTTTGGAAGTTCATTTCTGCTTTTTGGGGGGGGGGGGGGGGTTGAGATCCGCTTTCCCTGTTTTCCTGAAAAAAATAAAATAAAAAAGTTTGCTCTGCGTGATTCTGGTAGAGACGGAAATCCTGCTTCTTTGAACGTTCACACATGTCGGCATATGGCGGCTTGAAACTACAACATAAACAGCGAAACACCGCATCGCTTCAACAGCAGCCTGTTTATATCCAAATATTTACATTCCATGTCAGTTAATTGTGTTTGTTTGAGGCTTTTGAGTAAGTGGCAGCCATCTCTACCTGAGCGAATTTAAGTTCCTTCTTGCAGCAGGCGTGATTTCCACAAAGCATGGGAGATTTGTGTGTGTGTGTGTGTGTGAGAGAGAGAGAGAGAGAGAGAGAGAGATTTCTTTAGGGAGAAGTTTCTGGCCAGGCTGACCTTGGATTGTGGGAATTGTAGTCCCAACAATAGAGGTTGACAAGCGCTGACAGTCGTTATGAGTATCATAGGGTCCAAAATCAAACACACGGACATATATATTACATCAGGGTTTCTCAATCTTATCTTTAACTTAACTTTCAGGTGATCCATTCCCAGAATTCCCCAGCCAGCATGGTTGATGGGAGAGGTCTGGGAATTGAAGTGTCCCGTGACCCCCACTTTAAGGGACCCAATGCTCAGAAAGACACAAATTGGAGATTCTCAAGAACTCTTTAGTCCTTTCTAACTCAATTTTCTCTTACATTGACCCGTTTGCCAATGTTACTTCCAGGCTGCTGCATTCTCGTTTTGTGCCGCTTGCGTTTCATATTGGAGAGTCCAACCCTTTCGCCAGAAAAGAAAAGACTTGACAATTCTCCAAACGGAGGGAGGAAATGTTAGAAGGATGAACAGGGTATATTGTAGCTTGTGAATCCTTGCAGGGTCATTCTCACAATCGGATTCCCAGAGAAATCCACCCGGTTTGAAATTCATCTTCTTTTCTTTGGGGGAGGTGGTGGTGGGGGGAATTGTGGCTTTTATTTACCACGGCCACAAACATTTCCTTAATTGGCAGCAGAAGCTGGCTCCAAACAGGTAGTTTTTTATGAAAGGGAGAAACCAACTGGGCCGTGGATCATTTAAAAACTCAAGCAAGGATGGCCATTCACCAACTGTGTCAAGCTATTTAGGCACAATACTTGGCGTTTAACGACAATCACAGCCACCGCAAAACTCTCTCCTTCCCCTCTGCGCCAGTTTGGACACTAATGGCACCCTACCGTTCCTCGCCGAAATTGGGTTTATGGGAGACCATTGTTCCCAGCGGCCACCGGCTGGGCGAGTGGATTTGCTTTTGCGAATCATCATCTGTGCCCGACCTCGAACAAAAAGCCTTTGGCCTCTTGCACATCCACAAAAAGGACACCGGTCACCACATTTTGGCTTCTGCCCAGCTTGGTTCAGCTTTAATTTGAGGCGCTTTCTCCAGGGTCCCCTCCAGATTTCAGTAATTCAGCACATTTGACAAGGCCAGCGACCTGCAGGGGTGTTGGGCTCTTTAAATCGTCGCAATTTCATCCCATCGATAATCATGCAATGTCCAGCATGGAGGAACACATACAAACAAACAAAAGCCACACGTTGGCCAGCGCAGGGCTTTGCGGAAAGGTACCGTGACATGCCAGGGTGCTGCTGCCCAGCTGGGGAAGAGAAAAGGGGTGTTTTTTTCAAAAGTCGTAAAACTTTTTAAGACATTGGACTGATGGATTTCACCTCCGGCAGGTAGGCCCGTTTTCAGAATTGTGATGATTTGGGATTGGTCTTTTCTTTCTGTTTCTTTTTTGGAGAGAGAAACACCTGCATTTTAGGGAGGAAGGAAAAATGCGTCCTGGGCTCAAGTCTGGTAAAGCTCGTCTGTTCGCTTTTCCCAGGCCTTTCATCCCCCCCACCCCTGCCAGCGTAAGCAGGCGTCAGCGATTGAGTTACCATGTGTTCAACTATTTCAATTATCCCTTTTCAAGGGGAAGCTTGGATTTCTTGAGCAGGCTGCTGCTTCCCTTCGTCCAAAAATACATATTCATGGCTTAAAGTTTTGGCTTTGAGGAGTCTTTAAAAAAGAGAAGAAGAAAAAGGGTTCTGAAATTAGCATCTTCCTTCCCGGTTCCGCCACGCTTCAACTTGGCGCTCAGGTGTTCTCAAAAGTTTTGAGAAAAAGGGGAATTAGCACATTTGAACGGAAGACGCAGGGGTGGGATTCTACTGGGTCGGGCAAACCAGATGTTAAAGTTACATCTGCTTCGCCGAATCGGCATGTCCACTGACCGGCCGGCCCCACTCCCCCAGGAGTCTCTACGTGGCCCATTTTCAACGGAAGTAAGGGCAGGGTCTGCGCGTGGGGGGGGAAAAAACAGGCCAATTGGGGGCAGGGGGAAGCCAGATTCACTTAGCAACCGTGTTACTAACTTAGCTGCGGTGATTCACTTAACGACTGGGGCAAGAAAAACCGTAGAATGGGGCAAAACTCACTTAACCAATTTCCCACTGGGCAGTGGGAAATTGGGGGCCCTCTTGCGGTGGTACGTTGAGGGCTACCTGCGAATTATAGGAAGGGTATCTGAGGCTTCAAGAGGAAAGACCGTTCTTTTCAAAGTGAGAAAAGCTCCTCTTATTGATTCATTAATGCCCCGGCTTGCAACCTCAGCAAGAATGAGATCAAAGACGAGGAGATAGCATGCGGAGTTAGGCTTGATCCTTCCTGATCACCTGGTTGCTTTTCTGCTTCGAGGGTTTTACAGCTAAAATGGCAGGTATGCAGGCCGTCTTTGCCTTCACGGCCACTTTCTGTTGCTAACCACCCCAAATTGCAACCATAATTGCTAGACTCAATCGAGGTTGCAACTGAGAGGATTATCTGGATATAAGATCCCTTCCTTTTCCCGTTTTCCGGGGCACTTGGCAGCTTTTTCAGTCCCCTAATTCCATTGGAAAGTGGAAGTCGTTCCTCCATAAAATAGTAGACATTTTTTTATATGGAAAGGGCGACATTAAGAGGGATTGTTGCTTTCCTTCTTTGGTTGGCCTTTTCCTGCATGAAATAAACTACTGTCGCTTTTTGTAAAACGTTCCCCACCCCCCAAAAAATTCATTTTCTTTGCCTTGATAGCCAAATTCCTGCTCCTTCTCCTGCTGTAAATGCCATTTAAAAAAAAAAAGAAATCCAGGTTTTCCGTTCGAAACGCCAGCCTTATTCTGCGCACTTTCCAATATGGATTGTTTATTTAAAGTAACCCAAAGCTGTTGCCATATTAAGATCTCAAAGCTGGCTGGCTTGTTTCGTTCAATTTCAGAAGCCGAATGCGGAGTCTCGTTGCGGCCCAGCAGATGCCGCGGGGTGGCGGTGGATTCTGGTTATGGGTTTGATGGATTGAAGCGTTACAGATTTTCCTCGAGTTATGACCACGTTGTGACTGAAATTTCCATGGCTGAGCAAGGCAGTCATTCAGTGAGTCAGGCCCAATTTTATGACAAGGCTTGCGACGTTCCCTGAGCGAATCCCTGCGAGTGTCAAGTCAGTCAGCAAATCCAGATTCCCCTGGTGACTAGCTCTCCTCCTAAAAATATAATGCTTTTAGTTTTGATCCTGCCTTTATGATTTTTATAAACCACTCAAGGTGGCGAATATATCCACCACACGTTCTTCTTCTTAATTTCCCCACTACGACAGTCCTGTGAGGTAGGTAGGGCTGAGAGAGGATGACTGGCTCAAAGTCACCTAGCTGGCTTTCATACCTTTCGTGGAACTAGAACTCACCGTCTCCTAGTGATGGGTTCGAAGTCATTCAACTGGTTTTCCTGCCTAAGGTGGAACTAGAACTCACCATCTCCCGGTGATGGGTTCAAAGTCACCCAGCTGGTTTTCCTGCCTAAAGCAGGACTAGAACTCGCTCTCTCCTAGCGATGGGCCCAAAGGTCACCCAGCTTTCATGGCTAAGGTGGGGCTAGAACTCTCCGTTTCCTGGTCTCTAGGCAGGTGCCTTCTCCATTAGTCAGCACTGGCTCTGCATTTTGGATTTCAATTTTTTTCTCTCCCAATTAAAACAGTTTTTAATTGCTGGAGCTAGGACAAAAAATGAAATTGAATTCCATCTCCTTTATGTTCAAACGTAATTAGAATTAAGTGCGGCATTATTCCACGCTGCACATGCCTTTAATTAATACACTTTGCCTTCTGCTAACTTACAAATTGCAGCTTGGTAACCGTTTCTTTTGGGGGGGTGGGGGGTAGGGTCTGGGGGCCAGGCCCAAGGCTCTTTGGCGTAGAGGGGGGGCGAGGGACGGGGGCGTGTTGCAGTTTCGAGGGACACACCTCTGCGGCAGAACCTGCCCTGACTCACCTGAATCTCTGGCTGCAGCCGGAATGAATGAACGAAGGGAGAGAAAGGCCCTCCTAAAACGCATCTTTGGCTTCAGGGTGGCGATGGTCACGTGACCGTCTTAGGGGAGTGTTGCCTGGCGGCTGACTTTTTGCAAAGTTTAACAGACTTAACAGAATCTGAAGGGATTTTGGAGGTCTTCTAGTCCAGCCCCCTGCTTGGCAGGACACCCTTTCCCATTCCAGACAAGCGGTCATCCAACCTCTTCTTGAAAGCCGCTCCCCTGGTTAACTGTTCTCCGTGTCGGGAAATTCCTCCTTAATTCCAGATTCCAACTCAACCTCTTTTAGACCCTAGAATCGTAGGGCTGGAAGGCACCCCGGAGCTCTTGAAGTCCAAGGCAGGAGACCGTGTAGCACCCCGGATGAATGGCTGTCTGTCCTCTTCTTGAAAACCTCTAGCGATGGGGCACCCATAACTCCGGGAGGCAAGCTGCCCCATGGATTGATCGATGTCACTATCAAGAATTTTCTACATTGCCTTCTTTCATTAGAACATAGGATCCCAGGGTGGAGAGGGACTTGGGAGGTCTTCTAGTCCAACCTCCTGCTCAAGGAGCCTTTGACCGCTCCAGTCAAATGGTTGTCCCGCCTATTCCTCAAAACCTCCCGGGATGGAGCCCCCACCAGTCCAGGAGTCAAGCTATTCCCTGGATTGATTGATTGATTGTTCTCGCCGTCAGGCAGTTTCTCCCAACTTCTAGGTTGGATCTTGGTTTTACAAACTTCTACCCATTACCTCTTGTCCTGCCCTCCAATGTCCTGCCCGGGCAGGGGGTTGGACTAGAAGACCCCCAAAGCCCCTTCCAACTTGCTTATTCTGCATTCAGTAGAAGACACACGCGCACCCCGTTTTCCATTCTTCTTCTTATTCACCTTTTAGGAGATGATTAGCTTGGTTCGGTTTTGACATTCCTCCCAAGTTGGATCTGGACGCTACTTGTGAACCTGGGAATCCAAGCAACAGATGGAGCGGTTGGGAATTCAAAGAATTCAAAGCTCCCTCGGCTTCCAAGATGAAGCCCCCTTCTTCTTTCTGAGGGAAAGGAGCTCATTATCAGGAGCATTTAAGCCGAGGAGGCATTTAATCTTCCTTAATCATTTGCATTCTTGAGAAGAAGGAGGCCAGCGGCAGCCGTCCCGCCCCGGCCAAGGCCGGTGGAGGAATGCGCCGGCTTTCTAATGACTTGGAGGAATCTATTTGAATTCCCCTCATGCGGAGGGCAATCAAAACCGAAGCCCCTCCCCCCCCCAAAAAAGTGAGGGGAATGTTTTTGCAAGCCTCTTTATTTCTAATTAATTTGATGGCTTTCCAAACTCGTTTTTATATTCCCCTTCCCCATTCCTGCACTCAGGAAGGCATAGTAAAAAAAGAAAGAAAGAAATTTGTGTGAATTGGACGTGAAAATTCAAGAAGAAAACTTTTCTGCTGCAAATATGGGAGTGGGGGGTTTCTGTCCCACCGTTTCATACTGGGCATTATCCCGGAGCTTTTCGTTTTCTTAAAATGGTCAGCAGGATACAGTTTTTTCTTTCTTTCTTTCTTTCTTTCTTTTTCTTTCTTTCTTTCTTTCTATCTTTCTTTCTGTCTAACTTTCTATCTTTCTGTATATTTATCATCTCTCTGTGTGTCTGTCTGTCTGTCTACTCTTTCTTTCTCTCTTTCTCTTATCTTTTTTTTATCTTTCTCTCTCATCTCTATAAATAGGCGATACGTTTAACATTTGTTTGTTATTTATTTGTTTGTCCCTGGTTGGAAGCCTTCGTTCCAGCGGCGGTGATTAAAAAGTCTCCCCTTCTGCATTTCCAAGCAGGCCTTAGAAATTTAGGTAAATAGACGTATGGCTGAGAATGAGGAAGGCATTATGATTTCCTATATGTTTACTTCAGGTTTGACGGAAGAAAAAGAAATTAAAATAAAAGACTCGGGGGTTACCCAGAGGGCAGGACGGTGGGATGCTATCCAAATGAGAATATTTCCTCTCTCTTTCTCTCCCATACATACAGATCTGTCTGTCTGTCTGTCTGTCTGTATCTCATCTCTATGTAGATGTATCTATCTATCACCACTCTGTATATCTATATGTTACTATACCATCTATCTACTTGTCTATCTATATCTCTGTCTATTGACCCATCTGTCTGTCTGTCTGTGTATGTATGTATGATCTCCGTATCTCTCTATCTCCTGTCTATCTACCTCTCTCTCTCTCTCTCTCTCTCTCTCTCTCTCTCTCTCTCTCCATGAAGGTATTCTCGTTCAGATAACACCGCATCCTCTTCCTCTCTGGGTAACCACTAGGCCTTTTATGTTCATTTCTCTTTCTGTCATCAAACCTGAAATAAACGTATATGAAATAATCATGGGCCGGGAAGATTGGGGTCTGAACTTGGATTTTAACTTTGTCTCTATCTTTTGGGTGATTGTGGCTTCAGCCATTCCAACCGAGGGGTTCTGGGGCGTGAGTAAATAGCACCTTGTTCAAAAAAAGAAAAAGAAAAGAAAAGAAAAATCCAAGTGAAACTAATAACGATTAATACCGTGTCTGTGTCAGCCTCCACTCTGATCTTTCAGCGATAAAGACTGACCCGAAACGGCAGCTTTTACACAATTCTTGGAAATGCTCGTATAAAATAAGAATATTGGCAGCTTGTCTTGATCAAAGTCAATGTTGTCTGAACCAGCCCTTTTGCTGATGCCTCTGGCTTCCCGTCACTCATTCTGGCAGTTCTCCTTCCTCCTTTCTTCCTCTTCTTCGTCTTTCTCCTCCTCCTCTTTTTTCTTCCTTTTCTCCACCTCTTCTCCTCTTCTTCTTTCTTCCTCTTCCTCTCAGCCTCCTCCTTCCTTCCGTCTTCTTCCCCTTCTTCGTCTTTCTCCTCTTTTTCTTCCCCCACCTCCTCTTCTTCCTCCTTCCTCTTCTTCCTCTTCCTCCTTTTCTTCTCAACCTCCTTCCTCCTTTCCTCCTCCTCCTCCCCCTCCTCCTCCTCCTCCCCGCCCTTCCAACCTTCTGGTCCTGCTCTTTCCTGAATGCTGCCTCACTTTCTTGACCCCATAAATGGCACCCCCCTTATGACCTTGTTTACCCCCACCCCCCACCCCTCCACTAAAGGTGGCCCTGAGGGTGAATCCACTTTGCTTATTTTGTTTTTTTCAAACTTTTATTTTAAGGACTGACAGGATTGGGTGCCTGCGGGGCATAAAATGAGATTTAAATTGGCCTTTCCAGCTAAGATCTTCTCCCGGCCCATTAAAGGCTCCGATAATATATACAATTTCATTTCCATTCAGGTTGGCTTGTACCTGTTAACGTTACGCTGCTGCTGCTGCTGTCCGTGAGATCTGTACTCTTTTATTATTAATATATAGCGAGCGAGCACCTCTCAGTTTAGGATAGATGATTAGGAGGCTGAGTTGCCTTGTGGGGAAAGCCGCAAATTGAAATGGAAGAGGACATAAAAATTCTAACAGCACCTGCTAGATTTGGTCAGGGGCCTTTCTGAAAAATCCCCATCATTCGAAGCAGAAAGGGGGCGTCTCCTCCCCCCCATTGCCCATTATTAAAATCACAGCCTCATCTTCCCATGGTTGATTTAAATATGTTTTCTGTAGATAGGCTGGCACAGCAAGCTCATTCCAAATTTATTTTATCGCTGGCTTGTTGAATAAAGCACAGTAAAACTGGATGCATTCCACGTTCAAAGCCCCAGATACCAGAACACAACATTTCTAGATTCCTCTCCTCCACGTTTCTTTTCCTCCTTCCTTTCTTCTTTGTCTTGTTCTTGTTTTGTTGTTGTTGTT
>NW_020769362.1:6775178-6790039 GCF_900518735.1 Pseudonaja textilis
TTTTCTGTAAACCAGACCCTGCGAAGTCCCTCGTCTCCAGATGAAAAGTCCTGCCTTCCTAAAAATAAAACTGCCAGCCTTCCCATGATAAACCTCTCTCCATTTGGCCACATGGTTGGTTGTCATCTTCTCCGTCCCTTGCTGACGTCGGAGAGCTCGTCACGCTTGTTGTGAAAGTCCTTCAGCTTCCCAGAAACAAAGCGTAGGACCTTTGGCCGGAGAGACCACAAAATACCCCATGGCCAATTGGGGTCTGTTCCTTCCAGAGCCCAGGCTTCATAGGGGAAATGCTTCGGGGGGCATCAAACGACACTCCGCTTCTGGGCCAAAATCCTCCCCATCCTGGCTTAAGGAAGCAATGGAATGAAATAAACGGAGGCCCTTTGGGGGTTCTCGGTGTTTGAACATCCCTCATTCTTTTTAATCTAACTTGTTAAGGTGTTTTTTTTTTTAATAGAACATAAAAATACAAAGAAAGGAACATAAATAGAAAGATGAATGGAGGGAGAGAGAAAGAATAAAGAAAAAGAGCACAGAAGTGCAAGAAACAAAGAAAGAAAGAAAGAAAACTCCTCCAAGAAGCGCTTCTAACTTCTTTTATGAAAGATATAAATGAAGCTTAAATTCAATGCTTACTTTAGAATTCTACTAGGGTGTCCATTTTTCAAACTGTCAGTAATTTTTTACCAATCTTCAAATCCACATGTCACAATTTGGTACAGATCCCACCCACCGACCCCTCTTTTTTTTTTTTTTTTAACCAAAAGTCCAACAAAGGCTTCCGTTGAGAGTTACATTGTGCAAATGGTTTTTTTAAAAAAATTGTTATTCTAATGAGAGGAGTTGAGCATTTTACCTTCTCTGCTAGTTCCATCGCTTTTACTAAACCGCTCTTCTGTTGTCGGTATTTCTTTTTTTAATTTATTTTTTTGTATCCATATGCTTTATTATTTTTACAAGTAACTCGAGTTGGCAAACAAACCTGGTCCTTCTTCCTCCTTCTATTTTTTCCAAAACAACCCTGCGTGGTGGGTGAGCAGTGCTGAGAGGTAGTGACTGGCCCAAAGTCACCCAGCCAGCTTTTATGCTTAAAGCAGGACTAGAGCTCCCAATCTCCTGCTGGTTTTCATGGCTAAAATGGGACTAGAACTCACCGTCTCCTGGTGGTTGGCCCACAGTCACTCCGCCAGCTTTTATGCCTAAAGTGGAACTAGAACTCTCCCACTGGTGCCTTAAGCAGTAGACCAAACGAGCTGTCCTACTGTTATGGCACAATCTTCACAATACAAAGTGGTGTTTCTGTTACCCAAAATAAGATGAAACTACCCCGACTCTTTCCTAGTGTTTTGTCCCTCAACCTCATGAGCACTTGTCATTTTTATTCTTACTTCCAGCTACAGTATCACACCGGCCTGGCCTCTGGTCTTCTGAATCAGCAGTCCTTGAAGAGGTCAGCGAACCAGATGGGGGTCTCCGCCAAGCGCAGGCCAAAAGCTCAGCCCACCACCCTGGTGTTACCGCCTCAGTAAGTGTCCACCGTGTGCACGTGTGAAAGGCATTTGAATGAAACCTGGTTTTTACAAAAGGAATCCTGGTTTTGGTGGGTCAGAAGTGCTGAGTCAACCTTGAGCCAGTCCTGCCCTCCAGCCACTGCGCCACTGCTGCTCGTAATGTGCTTATTTAATCAATTTTATAGCCAGTAAAGGCTTTTATTTAGGAAAGGCAAAATGGAGGTTTCCCCTGGAATCAGCCCTGATCGAATCTCAACACCCTCAGCTCTCTTCCAATGTCATCCCTTGAAACGGGCTGAGGGTTATTTTTCCCTCCTCCCTTTGCTCTTTCCTTCTCTCTTTTTCTCCTCTTCCTCCCCTGTGAAAACCCCTCAAAGTGGGTGGCTGTGACTCCTTCCCCTCTTTTTTGCCTGCAGAGTTGAGAGTCGGAAACAGCGTCTTCCCCAGATTGTGAAAGCATTCAGAAAAACCAAATTCAGTGGAGAATAGATCCATCCTCTTCTGTGCTCTGTTTTATGTCGCTTTCCACCTTGAGCTGGTCGCCTCCCACTTAATCTAACTTCCTAGTCATTCTGATCAGTTTTATATGCAACCATCAGTCTTGGGTTCCAATAACTCTCTCTCTCTCTCTCTCTTTGAGTGGAGCCAAATTTAGTCATGTAAAATGCAAGATGTGCAGCCGTTAGATTGACATGCTTAATTAATTTCACAACTAATGCTCATTTTATGTCTGTAATGTATCATTGGCCGTAAGAAAGAATTTCTCTGAGCTTTTCCACGGTCATATCAACCTGAAGTAGATTAATTTATACTGGTTAGCATTCTTTTTCCTTGGTTTTGGTTTGTTTTTTTTTTCAAAGTACAGCTGAGCCTGTCAGTACAAAACTGGAGAATTTCTTCTGAGTGGATGGATGGATAGACAGATGGAAGATGGATGGATGGATGGATGGATGGATGGATGGATGGATGGATGGATGGATGGATGGAGTGATAGATGGATGATAGGATAGAAGAAATAGATACTGTAGATAGAGATAGATAAATAATGATAGAGTAAGATAGATATGATAGAGTGATAGATAGAATGATAGATTAGAGGAAAAGAGATGGATGGATGGATGGATAGATAGATAATGATAAAGTGAGATAGATATGATAGATAGAATGATAGATTAAAGAGATGAATGGAGGATGGATGGATAGATAGATAATGATAGATGTGATAGAGCGATAGAATGATAGATCAGAGGAAAAGAGATGGATGATGGATGGAAGGAAGGATAGATAGATAACGATAGAGTGAGATACAGAGTGATAGAATGATAGATCAGAGGAAAAGAGATGGATGGATAGATGCATAGATAGAGATATACTACAGATGGATGGATGGACGGACACAGACACAAATAGAGATGATAAGATAGATTTTACAGATAGATAAAAGGGATTAATGGATGGATGGATGGATCTTAATTTATAGACAGAATCGGTCCTGTATCCAACCTTGGTTGTCTTTCTCTATCCGTACAACTTTGTAGGAATTTTGTCCAGTTCTAACCGTGGGTGCAAACAGTGATTTGCTGTAGCAAAAAAAAAAAAAAAAAAGGAGTAGGAAATAATATCTGCCAAAGTAAAGATTTCTATTCCGGAGAGATGGGAGAAAGCTAAACTTCAAGTAATAACTTCGACTCTTCTAAATGTCTTTACTACGATACTGATTTTTTGCCTTTCCTCGCTTCCTCTCCCTCTCTTCCTCTCTCTCACTCACAGACCCTAACTGGCAAACGCTGCGTTAAGTTAACAATATTCATTAAGCACCGCCGAGATAATATGCAATAAAGGAATAATCCACGGGCCTAGGCCTCTGCTTCTCCCCGGAAGAGTTAATATAATTAAAGATTAAAATACTGTGTGCTTTTTTGAGACAGAGATCCCCATTTTATACAAAAGGGGAATTGCATTAATAAGGAAGAGATCATTTTCCAATAACGTGCAGTATGAAAGGAGAGGTTTTTGATATCCTGCTCGTGCGGCTTATTCATGCCATCCCTCGTAGACTGAATTTTTTTGGACGTTAAATTATCAAGTGCAAAAAAAAAAAAAAAAAAACCCACCAGAATTGATTTTTGAAGAATGATACAAGTTGGAGGACATATTCCCTCTCTCTTGTCAGTCTATATAATCAGCTTACGTTGGCTACCTGATGTTGGGGTGATTTAAAGGAATGACTTACAACCATTTCCTTTAATGTCCATTCGAAGTTACGACGGCACCAGAAAAAAGGCTCTTGGGGTTATTTTTCACACTTACGACGGTCGCAACATCCCCGTGGATTCAGTTGCCGAATGTCTGAATTCGGATCCCGTGATCACGATCTTAAGAGTGGACAACGGCCGCCACATCCCGGGGGAGGGGGGTCATGTGATCCCCTTTTGCCACCTCGGGACAAACAATCAGGAAGCCAGATTCACTTAACAACCATGTGACTAACTGAACAACTGATGGAGGAAGAGCCTGTGCCTCGGGAACCATCCGATAAGGGCACGGGGAGCCCTCAGCTGCATAACAGACAGAGGAAGAAACCGAGAAAGGAACCTCCCTAACTTAGATCAGGCTTCGAAAAGGGCTGTTTGCTGATATTCTGCCTTAGTTATGTGTGCCTCTTTCCACTTTTTATACTGGTCTTTTCGTCTTTCAATTTGTCAGAGAGTTCTTGATGCAGCCATGCCGGCTTCTTTTGAGAGCTGTTTTTCTTCTTCTTCTTCTTCATTGGTATTGTGCTAGACTGGGCTTTTATAATCTCACTTTTCAAAATGACGGTGAGAATTTACCGAACTCCACAAGGATGTGATCAGTAGTTCTCAACCACCATCGGCACCAGAATTTCCATTGGTGAGCAAGCCAGTTTTAACGAAGCCTCGGCGTTATGACCTGTTTTGCCGCAGTTGTTGTGCAAATCATTGCAGTGGTTGTGTGAATCACACTGTGAAGCGAATCCCGCTTCTCCAAATTGACTTTGCTCATCAGGCGTTGTCTGGGTAGGTCGCCCACAATGATCACATGACCCCTGGACACGGCAACCATTGTAAACACATGCTGGTTGCTGTACCTGGATTTTCATCGTGTGCCGTGCGGATCCTCTGACGGTCGTAAGTGCGAGAACCAGTCTTAAACCACTTTTTTCAGTGCTGTTACAACTTCAAACAATGGCTAAGTGGATCACTGTAAATCAAGGGCTACTATATGGCTTGGTGGACCGTTTACAGTTCCATCCCTCTTCAGGCTCTCGTTCAGCCCTCGGCAAGCGTTCCTACGGAAGCTTTTATTTATTTTGGATGGGCAAATATGTCTCTGAATTATGTCTTACGAAATTGTCTGGCTGGCAGCTCCGGCTGCATCAGCAGTTTCCCAGGAACAGAATCATTCGTCTGGAAAGCAGAGTCCTTTTGTCTTAATAGAATTGCAAATGGACTAATAGCATCTTTGGAGCGGTGGAGGCTGGACTCTGGGGCCGGAGGCATTTTTTAAATCTCTCCGGAGCACTTGTGTCCGGCCTCACGTGGGTCAGGGGACCTAGAGGTGCTGGAGGAGAATATGGCTGAAGCTTAAGACCAGGATAGGAAGGAGATGGAAGGACAGGTGGATTGGTGGGGGTGTTTTTACTACTATCACATTTGTTCTTCTATTTATTTGTCACCCGCCTTTAGTATTTTTATAAATAACTCAAGGCAAGGAACCTACCTAATGCTTCTTCTGCCTCCTATTTTCCCAACAACAACCCTGTAAGGTGGGCTGGACTGAGGAAGAGTGACTGGCACCAAATCACCCAGATGGATTTCCTGCCTAAGGCAGAACTAGAACTCACCGTCCCCTGGTGATTGGCTCAAAGTCACCCAGCTGGCTTTCATGCCTAAAGCTGGACTAGAATTCACCGTCTCCTCTCCCTCGGTCCAAAGTCACCCTGCCGACTTGAATGCCTAAAGCGAGACTAGAACTAGGTCACCTCATCGGGGCTAGTAAGCACTCTTTATCCTCCTTACCAGCCCACTCCTTACCTAGCCCTGATGACGTGACCTAGTTGGGTCATGAAACGACTGCAAGAAAACCACCGAGCTCAGAGAGCGCCGAAGACCCCCACCGTTCAACCGTGAGCTACAAATATTCCCCTTTCATTCTTGGGTGTTTCCTACGAGCCCCAATGCTGCTTCTCTTGTTGACTCATTAAAGCCGCCACATCCTTCTTGCGGGATTGTCGGTGGTTTTTTCTCTCCCTCTGCAGCCGCTTTTCAGAAATGGAGTGGAAAACTCCACCCAGCCTGAATGCCTAGATTAGTAAGAAGAGCATTCTAACCGAACAAACTCAGCAGTCAACATCTGTTTGCAACAGACTCTTCTTCTGACATTACTCTCCAGGAAAAACACACACAACCCACACCCACACCCCCGCTGTGCAGCACACAACTCCGATAAATTGTCAAGTTTCTCAGAAACTTGCAATCGATAGGAGCAGCTCTGAACCTTTTAAGCTGCTACGACTGTTTTGCATTCTTGGGAAGTTTTACCGACTTTTAAAGGTTACAGCCTGCTAACGTTTTGGTTACAATTTGTTAAAAAAAAAAAAAAGCTTCTGGAGAAATATATATATATATATATATCAGAAAAATATAAATTTTCTTCTGCCGATATCGATTAACAGATGGCTGATGCGGCTTCGGCAGAAAGACGCATTCGAGCTGCGATTCCATCCCTATAGATTTAACCCTTAAAGTCATTTAATGGAAAGTTAAGTCGGTTTGCAACTATTTGTGGGCCCGTGCTGTAAGGGGAGGTGAATAAATGAGGACCCAGATCGCTGGGGGCAATACAAGCAGTCCTTGACTTACAGCACTTCGCTTACTGACCACTCGAAGTTACATCAGCATTGAAAAAAGTGATTCTGTGGCCATTTTTCACACTTACGACCATTGCGGGACCCCTCCTGGGTCACCTAATTTACTGTCCGTTCAGCTGCTTGACAACTGATTCACATTTACGACTGGTTGCAGTGTCACAGCGTCACGTGATGATCTTTTGCAACCTTCTGGCAAGCAAAGCCAACAACCTTGGCCAGAAAAGTCATAAAACGGTGTGTGTGTATGTCAAAACTCACTTGACAAACTCAGCCACATCAATTTTGGAGCTCAATTGGTGGCCGTAAGTCGAGGACTACCTGTACGCTGACTCTGTCAAACCGCTCCGCCTCCTTTCGTGTCTCTTGAATCTCGGTTTAGCGTTGATCTTAATCTCTCAGCATGCAAGTTGGAGACGAGATGGGAAAACGAGACTGCTATTTCTGTCGAGTCTCCATGAGAACCAACCGATATATTTATATATATGTTTGTAGGCACTTGGATCTCTTCCTTCGGCAGGATATTGGAAAACAATATTAACATTTTAGAGAGCTGCTGTAAGCTGATTCCCTGAGGCCGCCGGCTTTCCCCTTTTTCCCAAATCCTGCTTGATCCGGACGGATTCATTTCCCTCAATTTGATTCTTTCCCCACCTCGGTTCCGATGGGCGCCTGTTTTCTCTCTCTCTCTCTCTCTCTCTCCCTCACTGGGTGATAAGCACAATTTTTTCCTCTTTTTCCCCCCTCCCCGATAGCCCTGTCGGCTTTCCTTGATATTCCGTGCAGGGACATGAGGGTTTCCAGGTTCATTATTCACCCTGATATTTTTTTTAAAAAATAAATAAGAGGATAGGAACATCCCCAGGTACGTTCCAGCTGCCAATTCTGGACCGCTGGAATCGAAGCCAGCTGAACAAACACTGTGAAGAACATTTGACTGATGAACACCTTGACAAAAACTATCCTCTCCTTCTCGCTGCTTCTAATTTCCCTCTCGGGAGGCATCAGCCACGCTGTTCGTCCCTCGCCGGAACCGAATCGTCCAATTAGCCATCCCTCGGCGCCATTTTTGTCAACCTTAATTGGATTGCACGCCAACGGCTGTTAATTACACTTCACCCAGCCAGTTTTCATGCCTAGGGCAGGACTATAACTCCCAGTCTCCTGGTGATGGGGACACTCAGTCTCCCACTTTCTAGCTCGGCGCCTTAACCACCAGACCAAACCGGCTCTTCTTGCCCTTTTTGTCAGAAGCTTTGGGGATTATGGGTGCCGCATTCGGACATGGACGTGGTACGGCATGCTATGTTAGGGCAAGACTTAATGGGCCTCTCTCTCTCCCTCTCTCTCTCCCTCTCTCTCTTTCTCTCTCCCTCTCTCTCTTTCTCTCTCCCTCTCTCTTTTGCCAAGTTGCAGTCTGCAGAATTAATTCTTCTTTCTTCTAGTGCCAAATTGCTCATACGGCGTCTGGATTCCCCCGGTCAGCAGATTCCCCATCTGATCTGTCTGAAAGGGTCATGACAGATGAGGGTCCTTCCAGCCCCCTTTTAAATCCTCTTTATCTTTAAATCAAGCAGGAATTCTCATCCGTCTGAAAATTTCAGTCCTTAAGCGAGTTATTCCCCTCTCCTCCCCCGCTCGTTTTAACGGGATCGATCTTTTTGTTTTTAATTGGCGCAAATCCGACGGAGAGCTCCGATATTCTCCCATTTTCTCTCTTCCTGTCTCCACCTTCTTGCTAGGTTTCAAGAAGGTATAAAATCTGCAAGGTGTGTTTTCTTAATGGGATTGCAGGATTCCCGTTGTCATCGAGTCATGTTATTTTATACGTTGATAAAACCAGCAGAAGTATATAATAGACTAGTATTCTTCCTGCAAATGAGATAGGTAAGAACCTTATCTGAAGTTCTTTGGTTTATTTTTTTTAATTGCTTGTTATTTCTTTTCCCCAAAATCTCTTCCTGCTCCCAGTTTCTTATTTATCCTTCCTTAGATTTCTCAGCTTACACTTCTGAAAGAGATCATTGGCCCAAACAAACGTATATTTTCCTGTGATTTGTTATATGGGACTTGGGCAGAATGCGGAAAGTTTTGGTGGAAGTTAAGACTGAGTTTTTATCAGTTGTCTTAAGCGATCAAGGGCTTCTGGTATTTTTTCTACAATCATTCATGGTTCTGAGATTGTCGGAGGAAAAAGGGAATTCGGAGCAGGATTTTATGGGTCCTAGAAATCTCTGTAATTTCTGTAAGGGGTGACGTGATAGCAGTGTTCCAATGTCCCAGGGTCTGCCCCAAAGAAGAGGAAGGGGTCAGATCTATTTTCCAAAATATCTGAGGGCAGGACAACAAGCAACGGATGGCAACTGACCAAGGAGAGGAGCAACCTAGAATTAAGGAGGAATTTCCTGATAGCGAGAGCAATTAATCAGTGGAACAACTTGCCCTCCAGCAGCTGTGAATGCTCCAACACTGGAAGGTTTTAAGAAGATGTTGGAGAAGCATCTGCCTGCTTGTGGTGTAGGCTTTCCTGCCTAGGCAGCGGGTTGGACTAGAAGACCCCCAGGGTCCCTTCCCACTCTGCCATTCTATAATTCTGTTATAAATATATTCATACAGTCATCAAAGGAGGCTGCCAAAAGGGGAGACAGCATTCTATATTTGCCACTTATCCTCTGCCTTTGTTTGTCCTTGTGCTGTCTAAGAGCATAATCAAGATTTATTCAGTTCCTTGACAAACCACAGCTAGGAAGAGTTCCGGATGTGCGAGTTAAATGCTGGTGCCACAGAAATATGATCGCTTGCCGTCAACCATGGAAAGAGACCTGGCACTGGGTTGAAACACGAGCGTTTAGCACACTCGGGGCCAGTAACAACGTTTTTTTTAAAAAAAAATTGCACGCACAAAGAGGTTGGAAGCAACCAAAGCTCCAATTTAAGGTTAACCTTCGTGCTTAACGTCGCAATGCTTGAAGGTTTGCTTATGTTCATTTTATGGATGAACCTCTCGGATGGCATATGAATTTCATAACCAAATCAATAACACTCAACGGAACTCGGCTCTTCGTAGCTACGTGGACAGGTGGATGGGAGCTTTTTCAAGCAGTTCTTGACTTACGACAATTGGCCTAGTGACCAAAGTTGCAACAGTACACTGGAAAAAAGGGACACGCAAAATGTTTTTCACATTTAGCGTTTTTGGGCGGGGGCAGCATCCCCCCGTGGTGACGGGATCAAAATTCAGCCACTTGGCAACCAGCTCATATTTATGAAGGTCGCTGCATCCCCGGGGTTCATGTTTGCAACCTTCTGAGTCAAGATTCACTTAACAACCATGTTACTCATTTAAGGCCCCCAGGGTCTTAAATTTGCTTAACAACGGTGGCAGTGGGCCTAAACTCATTTAATAACTGAATGAATACACTTACTCACTCACCCTTAATTTATGGGTTCAATCGTAGTTGCAAGTCGAGGCCACCTGTTTTCCAGTCTCAATTTTAGGAAGGGTTGTATTGTCCAACCCCTACCAGCATTCGTAGGAAATGAGGAAGAGAGGTGTCGGCGTTCCGGAAAACCTTGACTCCAACAGATCACTCCAAGCCAGACATATGTTCAAAGCTCCCTTTTATTGGAGCAGTAAACTGGCACATGGGGAAAACCCTGAATCTGAAAGTTCCCTCCGATAAGTAAACCATTACAAATCCTCCCCCTGCACCCATCATCCCATCACATGCCCCGATCACTATCCGTCCGACCTTGAGGTGTCCCCTCGACTACAGGAACAACGTCACCTTGACTCTAACGCAGAACACTATTGTGTCTAAACACATCTGCTCCATGCAATTCCCCCCTCCCATCTTCCCAAGAATGTGGCAGTGTGGAAGCTTCTGGTGCTAATATGGTGACAACAGGGACTTCTGATCATGTTTCAATCAAATATGATAAAGGAACCCCGCCCCCCTTCTGAAATAAATAATATTTCAGAAAAGCAGATACAGTGATCCAGGTCTCCTTTGCTTTTTAAGATATCCAGGTTGCATAACCGCCATTTAATTTAATTTAATTTACTCTACTCTACTTTACTTTATTGTCATTGCACCTCGTACAATGAAATCAAACGCCATCTTCAGTGCACATCTTGAACATGAAAATAAACACAAATGCACATCCTTCACCCTCCACACATTGAACCGAAAACCCCCGACACCACACCAACACTGCACTATACAGCAGAATTCAACAGAGCTCCTGCCCTGGGATAGAAGCTGTTTTTCAGCCTATTTGTCCTTGTTTTTATTATTATCCTGCACCATTTGCCATTTGCACCATTTGCCAAAAAAAGGGAGCCCAGGATGAGATGGATCTTTGAGAATGTTTTGAACTTCCTTAAGGCAGTGGGAGCTCTAAAGCTCTTCCAAAGAGGGGAGAGGGCAACCAGTGATCCTCTGGGCAATGATATGAACCCTCTGGAGTGCTTTCCTATCTGCCCCTGTGCAATTGGCAAACCATGCATAGGTGCAGTAAGTTAAGATACTCTCTCTGGTGCAGCGGTAGAAGATTTTTAAATGTCAAAAAACAACAGAGTAGTCCAATTTTCTACTGAAAAATAAAAGGAGGGCTGAATTTGAACCAAGGCCTGCTGTATCCTGAGCAGGAGTTGGACTAGAAGACCTTCAGGGTCCCTTCCAACTCTGCATTGATAATGTGTGATTCAGAAACCTTCAGCCTTTCCCCCTCTGTTACCAGGGATGGCTTTACTGTGGATATTTTAATATTTAATGCCGCAATTACTGTAGCAGCTTGCTATTTAATATTTACTGCGGGCCGGGGTCCACCCACGCTTTGCTGCCAGGGGTTTCTTAATTATTATTATTATTGTTATCCTGCAAGCCAGCTTGATTCGGGCGCCAGAACAATTAATTAATTAAAGCAGGCCACTTTGCAAATATAATTTAAAGCGTTTGGGGCACGTGAAAAGCCTCGTTGAACTTGGCGGTGGCGGCCTTAGAATTTAACATGTAACATCAACTCAGCCAAAAAAAGAAGGGGGGAAGGAAGAAAGAAAAGAAAGAAAGAAAGAAAGAAAGAAAGAAAGAAAGAAAGAAAGAAAGAAAGAAAGAAAGAAAGAAAGAAAGGCTTGCTTTCCTATAATTTATTTATTTTTAAGTCAAGTGTCACTGCGATGAGGAGTCAAGAAAGCATGAACCTGCTCCGCAGACATTACTGGAAACTCATCTGAGCGTGCAAAACATTTTCGGCATATTGACAGAAAACTGACACTAATTCCTTTAGAGGAAGAAATTGAACAGAAACGTATCCTATCCTGAACTCTTTGAGTGGTAATGGGATTTTAAGAGAACGGACTATTCATGGTATATTAAACAGCCTTTTCCCCCCTTGAAGTAGGCTGTGTTTACTGTTTTTATTTATATATGTGTGTGTGTGTGTGTGTGTGTGTGTGTGTGTGTGTGTGTGTCTCTCTCTCTCATGTCACTGGGGGGGGAGGGAGAAAAAGAAAATTAATACACATTTTAACTACAGGTAGTCCTTGACTTACGATCCCAGTTGAGCCCAAAGACAGTTGAGCCGGCTGTTAAGTGAGTTTTGCCCCATTTGGACAATCTTTCTGGCCACAGTGGTTAAATGAATTACTACAATGGTTAGAACAGAATAGAATATGACAATAGAATAGTATAGAATATAGAACAAGGGTCTTCAAACTTGGTCTGAGCTGACATGACTGGAGGAGGAATTCTGGGAGTTGAAGTCCATAAGTCTTAAGGCTGTCAAGTTTGAAGACCCCTGGAATAATGAAAGAATAATAAAATAATAGAATAGAATATGAAATAATTAGAATAGAATAGGGAATAGAACAGAGAATAGAACAGAGAATAGAACAGAGAATAGAATAGAATAGGAGTTGGAAGGGACCTTAGAGGTCTTCTAGTCCAGCCCCCTCCTCAAGCAGGAGAACCTATACAATCTCAGGCAAGTGATTGTGAAATCTTGGTTTCTCCATCGCAAAAAGTGACCACACTTCAGGAAACTGCCACCCTCATAAATGCGGGTCAGTCATCAAGCGTCTGAATGTTGGTCTCATGACTGAGGGGAAAGCTGCAACTGTCGTAAGTGTGAGAAAGGGCCAGGAACCCCCTTTTTCAATGCTGTTGTAACTTCACACGGTCGCTAAGCGAACAGTTGCAAGTCAAGGAGTACCTGTGGAGTCAGAAGCGAACGTTTTTCTTCCTTTTTCTCCCTCCCTGCTTTCCTTCTCGTTATTTATTTATTTTGTTCGTTTGTTTTGCATTTTATGTCTGGATAAACTCTTAAAAGGCCCAAAGAATCTCCCAACAAAATGTGCCGCGGCCGCTTCGTTGCAAGGACTTCAAACCTATGCAAAAGTTCAGAGGAACCAGTGTTATTTTCCTGCCTTGAACACAACAACCCTCTGAAGGACTTTGCGATCCCCAGGGCTGGTTTCGTGACGCTGTTGGTTGAGTCAGACGTGGCTCTTGTTTTCCCCTGTTTGGGAATAAATTAGGGAGGTTCTTAAAACTGGGGTCTGGCTCTTCAAACCCTACAGAGAAAATCAACCTAACTAATGATTTACCTCGGAGCCAGTGACGGTGGGTCACCTTGGCAGGGTCGGCGTCTTGGTTTTAATGTCCCGCATAATATTTTCTCTCTAAATGTCCTCCCGATCCGTGTTTGAAGTCTGAGATCCTTTCTCTTCCTCTTTTGGCCTCTCTTTTTCTCAAGAATGGATGGGACGCACTTGAAATCCGGGCCTTTGTGGCATATTTACGGGTGACGTGGACTGTGGGGCGAATTAGGCCAACTTTCTCAGCTCTGGCGACCGTCCTTATCCTGGTTACATGTTGGCTGAAGGTGGTTTGATGCCGTTTGAGGCATCGTGAGGGTAGGCCAAACTGCACCGACTGAATGAATTTTCATAAAGGTACCTTATCTTAGTGCTTTTCAGGCATAGTCAAATCAGTCTAATGATCTAGTTAGTTAGAGAAAAGAAGGACCAGGGATGACACGATAGCAGTCTCCCAATATTTGAGGGGCTGCCCCAAAGAAGAGGAAGGGGTCAAGCTATCCTCCAAAGCCCCTGAAGGCAGGACAAGAAGCAACGGATGGAAACTCATCAAGGAGAGAAGCAACCCGGAACTAAGGAGGAATTTCCTGACAGGGAGGACAATTCATCAGTGGAACTCCTTGCCTCCAGAAGTTGTGAATGCTCCAACACTGGAGGCTTTCAAGAAGAGACTGGACAGCCACTGTCTGAAGTAATATAGGGTCTCCTGCCTGAGCAGGAGGTTGGACTAGAAGACCTCCAAGGTCCCTTCCAGCTCTGTTATTCTGTTCGTGTTCTCTGTTTAAAAACAACAACAACAACAACAAAGGGAAGCTTATCCAAGAGAGATCCAACCGAGAATTCAGGAGGGATTTCCTGACAGCGAGGACGATTAATCAGTGGAACGACTTGCCACCAGAGATTGTAGGTGCTCCATGGCTGGAAGTTTTAAAGGAGAGACAGGAGATGGAAATGGTATAGGGTCTCCGGCTTCAGCAAGGGGTTGGACTAGAAGACCTCTAAGGTCCCGTCCAACCAGTGGTGGGATTCAAATTGTTTTACTACGGATCGGTGGGCGTGGTGTGGCTTGGTGGGCGTGGCTTGGTGGGCGTGGCAGGGGAAGGATATACTGCAAAATCCCCCTTCCCTTCCTTCCCCACCGGCCTGCTTTCCAGCTCCGTTCTCCTGGGCAGGGCAACCCAAGGAGACCCAGCCGATCATCTGGGACTCGATGGGAGGCAGAGAAGAGTTGGGGTTGGCCGGTTCTCCCAACTACTCAAAATTTCCACTCCAGGTTCTCCAGAACTGGGCAGAACCTGCTGAACGTCATCTCTGTTCTTCTATAAACACTTTGAAACCACTTGGACTTTTTTTTTTTAATGCCGAGAAGTAGCATTGAAATGCTGTTTTGAAAACAATGCCCTGACTGAACTCATTGAGCATCTATGGGCTCTTCTTCCTTTTTAAGGTTGTGGCGTTCTCCATTATTTGGGGGGTGGGGGGTAGAATTGGAGGTGAGAAATGATTGCAAACACTCTTTGGGCCCATGCAGCACAAATGGCCACATATGCATTTTGAAAGCTACGCCGGAAGACATGCTTTTGAATCACCGCGAGTTTCTGCCAAAGATCCTGGTTGCGTTCCAAATAATGCCGCGCTCCGTGCCACTTTTTTTTTAACGTTTTTGTTCTTTTAATTAAAAACAAAATATTTTTACAAAAAATGGCTGGAGAGGGACAGGAGGAAAAGAGCCTTGTGTTCGTCTTCTTTTTCTTCTTCTCCTTCCTCTTCCTCCTCCTCCTCTTCTTCCTCCTCCTCTTCTTCTTTTTCCTTCTTCCTCTTCCTCTTCCCCTTCTTCCTCTTCCTCCTCCTCCTCTTCTTCTTC
>NW_020769362.1:6790260-6811904 GCF_900518735.1 Pseudonaja textilis
TCTTCTTTTTTTCTTCTTCTTCCTCTTCCCCTTCTTCCTCTTCCTCCACCTCTTCTTCTTCCTCCTCTTCTTTTTTTCTTCTTCCTCTTCCTCTTCCCCTTCTTCCTCCTCCTCTTCTTCTTCCTCCTCTTCTTTTTCTTCTTCTTCCACTTCCCCTTCTTCCTCTTCCTCCTCCTCCTCCTCCTCTTCTCCTTCTTCTTTACCTTTCCGAAGAAGATTTGAGTTTATATTATGGCGGGTGTTTTGGGGGGGGGAGGAGAAGGGGCAGCTGAGCTCGATGCGCGGAGTTTTAAAATGAACAGCATGTATCTTACAAACTGCGTGGGAGAAATATGCTTTCCACGGCGCCTGAGCATAACGCCAGCGCTGGATGAGCTCCAGTTTTTAAAGCGGGTCAGGCTCCAGAACGGAGCCATCTGTCCGGTGTTAAAACAAAAAAAAAAGAAAGCCCTCAAAACCCTCAGCACAGAGAAGGGGGGTTGGTTGCCTGCAATCGATTTATGGGAGCCGAGGCTGCTGTCTTCTGCTTTGCCCCCGTGAACGGGGGGTGGGGGTGGGGAACCCTCCTTGCCAAGGACCCCCCCCCCGTGAAAGACCGCAGCCAGCGGTGGGCTCCCTGATAGAAAGAAGGCCTCGAGGCTCTAGCAAGGGTGGAGAGGAGAGCAACGAAGACGGTCGGGGGCTAAAGCAGATGAAGAATGGCTGCAGGAATTGGGTGTGACCGAGCAGCGGGTTGGACTAGAAGACCTCCAAGGTTCCTTCCAACTTCGTTATTCTACTGTACTCTACTCTACTCTAATTCTATTCCTATTCTATTCCTTATTCCAGGGGGCTTGAAACTTGACAGGTTTAAGACTTGTGGACTTCAACTCCCAGGATTCCTCCTCCAGTCATGCTAGCTCAGGAATTCTGGGAGTTGAAGTCCACAAGTCTTAAACCTGTCAAGTTTGAAGACCCTTCTCTTATTCTACTCTACTCTACTCTACTCTACTCTACTCTACTCTACTCTACTCTACTCTACTCTACTCTACTCTACTCTACTCTAATTCTATTCTATTCTATTCTAATTCTATTCTACTCTACTCTACTCCTATACCTATACCTATACCTATTCTATTCCCTATTCTATTCCATTCCATTCCATTCTATTCCTTACTCTACTCTACTCTACTCGACTCGACTCAACTCTACTCTGCTCCTTATTCTATTCCATTCCTCTCCACTCCACCCACCCTATTCCATCCCATCTGATCCCAATCCCACCCCACATTCCGTTCCACCTTCCTTTTATTCTAGGTCTAACTTTTTCCTTTATGTGTACTGCAAATCATTGAGTCGTTGCGGCGACTAATGTCCGCATTGCTTTTGTAGCTACGTAGACGATGTGATCAGTCGCATTGACCGAATGTTTCCGGAGATGTCTATTCACCTGTCTCGGCCCAACGGGACTTCCGCCATGCTGCTGGTAAGTTAAAACTCCACTGTTGTTGTTGTTATCGCTATTGTTGCTTTTGCCATTGTTTATAAACCTTAGCAGCCTGCTGGTGTTATTGAAAATAGGCTTCAAAATGTGTGGGGTGCCCTATCCAGTGCGGAGAAATGATATTACTGAGGCACATTGCAAATGCATCAGAATAATATATGGTATTTATCTAAACTAATAACAGAATGGCAGAGCTGGAAGGGACCTTGTAGGTCATCTAGTCCAACCCGCCACGCAATCAGGGGAGACCTTACACCATTTCTGAACAGATGGCAGTCCGGTCTCTTCTTGAAAGCTTCCAGGGATGAAGCTCCCACAACTTCTGCTCCTTTTGATTAATAGATACCAATAATTTTATTTGTTTGTGTATTGGTTAAATTTATTTGCCATCCGTCTCACTGTGGAGCCACTCTGGCTGACTTGCAGCAATAGAATGGAAAAATAACAATGCAGGTAGTCCTTGATTTACGATGACAACTGAGGCCCAACATTTCTGCGGCTAAGCGAGACAGTTAAGTGAGTTTCACCCCGTTTTACGACCTTTCCTGAGGCCGTTGTTCAGTGAACACCTGCAGCTGTGAAGTCAGCAATGCCGTTGTTAAAGTGCGCTTGGCTTTCCCAGGAGCTTTGCTCGTCAAACGGTCACAAAAGGGAATCACATAATCCCAGGATATACTGCAAACTGCCATAAGTACGAGTCGCTAGCTAAACGCCTGAATTTTGATCGCACGACGACAAGAACGGTGTAATTGTCGTAAGTGTGAAAAATAGCCGTAAGTCACTCTTTTCAGCCCCCTTGTAGCTCTGAACGGTCATTAAACCAATTGTTGTAAGTCAAGGATTAATTTTGGAAAGGAATAAACAATGTTTGGTAAAATAAAAACATCTATAAATGCCGATTTATGTTCAACTCAAGGCAGTTTCCTGGAATGTTTGCAGTGGGCTGGCGGGCGACCTCTAGACTGCCTTGAACACCATTTTTCCCCCTCTTCAATGTATGTTAAAAAAAAGCTGAAAGCTTGCATTAATTCTCACATTTCCCAAATCTCATTGATGTACAGATTTCTCTGTGTGGCCAGTTTTGAAAACAGAAGAGATTTCTTTCTTTTTTCCTCAAGAAAACGATTGGCAGAAGAGTGTCTTGGGGAAGAGTTATAGCGTGGAAATCTATTCTAGTGTGAAGTAACCTTTAGATAAGGAATGATCTGCCATAACTTTTGTCATCTTTATTGATTCTGGTTTCCATATGTCTCTTTGCAGATTTAGAGGTATCTTGGAAAAGAGTCCCCTTTTTTGTGTGTTTTTGTTTATTAGTTTATAATATAAAATATAAAAATACAAAAGAAAATAAGGGAGGAAAAAGGGAAGGGAAAAGTATGGAGAAAAGAGGAAAAAAAGAAAGAAAAGGTGTTGACTTCCAACTCCCTCTGGTCCTTCTTTCTTTCTTTTTCTCCCTCCCTCCCTCTCTCCACCCCTCCCTTATTTATTTATTTCTTCCTTCCTTCCCTTCCTCCCTCCTCTCTCTTCCTCTCCCCTTCCTTCCCTCCTTCCTTCCCTTCTCCTTCCTTTCTGCCTCCCTCCTTTCTTCTTTCTTTATTTCTCCCTCCCTCCATCCCTTCTTTCTTCCTTCCTTCTTTTCTTCCCTCCCTCCCTCTCTCTTCCTCTCCCTCCCTCTTTCCCTGCCTCACTCACTCACTCACCCTTCCTTCCTTCCTTCCTTCCTTCCTTCCTTCCTTCCTTCCTTCCTTCCTTCCTTCCTTCCTTCCTTCCTTCCTTCCATTTTCAGTGACTCTAGGCAGCTTACAAAAAAATAATAAAAATAAAGATTGGATGGTTTTGGTTAGCGATCCTCTCCAAGCCCTCAACTCTGGGGCTCAAACCTTACAAGACGTGCGCGACCTCCGAATTCACCTTGAAATGTTGGGGTCTGTTTGAAACGGCCATAGATCAAAACCCAAAGCATTTCCCCCTCCAAATTCTGCCTGGGCTCCTCTCCCGCCCTTTCTCCGCTTCCTCCCTCGTCCTTGGATTCCATCCTCAGTTAATTATGTATTTTGCTTTGTTTTTTATTTATAGGATACTGTTTTTCGAAGGGTAGCGTATAAATTCTTAAGCTAAACCAAATGCGACCTGACTTCCAATGACCCTTCACTCTGGGGCTATGTAAATAGAAGCATTTGCCGTGTGATTTTGTCCCACCAACACCAAAGCTTGTACCGGAAGGATTTGGGACTTGCACTTTACAAGAGTTAAAAATGACGAGCTGTGAAGTTTTTGAAGGGGTTTCTTAAATGACATCAGCAGAACCGATGGGACTTTGAGTCCAGATTCACCCCCCAAAAGACCATCAATCGCCCCGTCTTCTAATATGACGTCTCAGAGAGGTTCAGTCCACTCTGGAACCTGCCACAAACTCGAAAACTGACTTTTCTCCAGCTGCCTATTAACCTTTTCCCTTCCTGGTAAATGGCTGAATCGATACAAAGCACAATTCGTTGAGTTAGCCATTCGAAGTTACACTGACACTGGGAAAAAAAAGGACTTTTTTTTTACCCTTCCGGCCATGGCAGCTTCCCTGTGGTTACGTGATCAAAATTCAGAAGCTTGGCGACTCATTCATATTTATGACGGATGCAGCGTCCAGGGTCACGTGATGGTCTTTGACAACTGTCTGACATGCAGAGTCAATGGGGAAGGAAGGAAGGAAGGAAGGAAGGAGAGAGAGGAAGGAAGGAAGGAAGGAAGGAAGGAAGGAAGGAAGGAAGGAAGGAAGGAAGGAAGGAACAATTGTGTAACTAACCTAACAACTGCAGTGATTCACTTAACAATTGTGGCAAGAAAGGTCATAAAAAGGGGCTAAACCCACTGCAGTGGTCATAAGTGTGAGGCTTGGTAGTAAGTCACTTTTTTCAGTGTTGTAACTTCACTAAACAGTCACTAAACAAATGCTATAAGTCAAGGACTATCTGGAATTATGACAGTTGT
Source organism: Pseudonaja textilis (assembly GCF_900518735.1). The sequence goes on from NW_020769362.1 coordinate 6,794,729, forward strand.
TGTAAAATTATTTGATGGGGGTATAAAGCGCCAATTTGGCCCAGCACTTAAGCGCCAGGCTAGAAAGCAGGCGACAGTGAGTTCTAGTCCCGCCTTAAGCATGAACGCTGACTGGTTGACTTTTGGCCCGTCAGCAGGAAACTGGGAGTTCTAGTCCCTCCTTAGCCACGAAAGACAGCTGGGTGACGTTGGACCAGTCCCTCTCTCTCAGTCCAACCCACCTCACAGGGTTGTTGTAGCGGTAAGTAGGAGACAATACGTTTGTTTCTGTGAGTTATTGATCTTTTTTTAAAAAAAAAAAAAGAGAACAAAGGCAGGATACAAATAACTAAAATAAAATTTTCCAGCTTGCCTTCCTGCCTGGAGTGTCTGCAGCCGGATTGCCAAGGGGGTGAGAACTCATCACCTGTTTTTTAATATCAAGGAAATCATTCTGAGCTCTTGATTGATGTTGACTTTCCAGCAGGCAATTAAGGCAAATTAATGAAAGGTAAATTCCAGCCTCTCCATTTCCCCCCACTCCCAAAAAAACAAAAAAAAGGAGGGAAGAGAAGAAAAAAAACCCTTGTAGAAGGGCTTAATTAGCATGTCTGTTTGTTTAGCCGCTAACGGCTTAATTGCATCTTATCGGTGCTGTTTACAAATGGGCGTCATTAGAAGAGGACGGGTGGCTTGATAAAGCGAAAAGTAAGGCTGGTAGCCGGGGCTGAGGAAAGAGGAGGGAGAACAATTAGAAAAAATAACTAGGAACAAAGTGGCTGGTTTTGTGCCAGCTGTTGATTGTACAAATAGGATTTTCAGCCAATTAAAAGGACATAGCAAAAATAAGTGGGAAACGGGGAAATAGAAGTTGGCAGCTCAGATGCTTTTGCAAGATTTAAACTGTTGGCTTTTGGGGGGTAGCCAGTTTAAACCTTCGACTTGGAGACTTCTAGCCAACAAGAGCCGGGCAGCCAGTGCTGATATTCCTCGTCTTACGACCACAACGGAGCCAAAAACTCCTGTTGCTAAGCAAGACATCTGTTAAGAGAGTTTTACCCCGGCTTATGACCTTCCTTGCCACGGCCGTTAAATGAATCGTTAGGCCGGGAACACATTTCTTAAGTGAATCTGGCTTCTCGTCAGAAGGTCACAAAAGGGGAATCCCACACACACACACACACACACACACACAGGGGACACTGCACCTGTCATAAATACGAATTTTGATCATGGGATGCACACCCCCCCCAGGGATGCTGCAATGGCTGTAAGAGCGAAAAATTTAACATTTTTTTTTTTTGCGCCATGGTTGTTAAAACGAATCGCTGAAGTTGTTCAGTGAGTCCACATGGTCGTTTAAGCAAATCCGGCTGGTCGGAAACGGGCGAGGAAGCCCACCAATGGCAGCCACTGTGACTCTAGGATGCCATCACTGCCACAAGGACATGCCGGTTGCCAATTTTGATCATGCGTGGGCCATGGGGAAGCGGCAGTGGTCATAAGCGCGAGGACCGGCCACAAGTTCACTTCTTTTTTCAGCACCACGGTAACTTCAAAGAGGCACTAAAGGAAGCGGGTGTAATTCGTAGACCACCTGGACAGGAAAGTTTTAGCAGGCTGGGTTTTTCAGCACCACGGACAGCATCACAAAGATGGTTTGCCGTCTTGGTTCTTTGACTGGATTTCGTTGACCTTGGTTGGCACACACACAAAAAAAAATCCAAGCAGAATCCAAGTTAATATTGGGTAGCATGACCACCCCAAAAAAGCATCCCAATCATTCTCAGTCTCAGAAGTGCGGCAAAAGCTTTGCAAGAGAAGATTAGGGTCAGTTATGACCAATAATATTAACTGTGGAGATGAGGAGGGGGGCGTTCCATTATTCCCAGATTCCCGGGGTCACTTGCCCTAAAGGTTGGGGGTTCTTCACGGAGCTTTGGTCCTCTTCTCCTCTCCTGGGCCAATCCTGCTCGCGGTTGGGGAATGAAGTCATGACTTTGCCCCCAGATTTGGCATTCAGTTTTTAGCCCAGCCAGCTTCCGTTTCTCCTGGCGACAGAAGCTTAGACCTCTTGGAAATATGACGCTCTTGTTTCAGCGATGGTTTTTCTCACCTCATAATCCAGGAAGAAGCTGGCCGGTTTAAACATTTGACTTTTTCTTTTCTTTTCCAGGAAGAGGGGAAATTTTCGGAGAATTTGCAAGTTTGTCAGCTTGGGTGGGTTTCCATTACTGGGAAAACCGTTCCCATTCTGATGTTCGTTTGGTTAAAATATTCATAGCTGTTTACAATAAAAATGTTTTCTGAGTAACACTTCAGGTTTCTGTGAATATAATGTTTAAGGCAGACTAATTGCATTACATTGATTTGCCCTCCCGTTAATCAAATATTTTTAATTCAACAACTTTCAGCTATCGGAAAAAACCACTGACCCTTATTCAGCACGTGGAATTAACAAGGCATGCGATTTTCCAGACTTGTTTGCTAAATAGAATTTAAATGACATGCTAAATTAGTTTTCCCATTAATTGAACGCAACAGTAAGGGTTCAAGAATTCTATTATGACTACATATTTGTCTCTTACAGTTAAATAACGAACCTCGAGAGTCCTGGTGACGAAACAAATATCAAGACAACGATTCATAATATAAACTAGTTTAAGTTTTATTTTTAAAAAGAGGAAGAAGGGAAGAGAAGAAGCGGGTGGCCAACAGCGTGGGGGATGAACTCAGTTACAGGGGTGAAGAATGCAACATTAGAACCTGAAGTGTCAAGTTGGGAACAGATTTACGTATGTGGTTGCTAAGAGCTAACCCTGACTTGATAGCACATAATTGAACAATCGAATTAAGAGCGGGGATGGGTGGAACATTTTGAAGACCCCAAAGAATCGGGTTGAGGGCAGATCATCACCGAGAAAATCTGGGTGGTTGCTAATAGTCGCTAAGAACTGAACAGAGAAACAAGAGTTGGGAAGGACTTTGTAGGTCATCATTCTAGTCCAATTTGAGGGCACGCATTCAATCAAATGCTGATAATGTAAAAACTTGGAGACCACCTGGTGAAATTGGGGAGTGGCTGGTCAAATGCAGTGGAAATCAGTTCTTTGTTGCATGGAAATTAATGTTTAGATTTAATCATCTCGAAAGGAGGGGGTGGTAATGAGTTTTTTGGAGTCAGCTTAAATCAGCCGGATGCAAAAATCACGAACCTCTTTCCATTTTGGGGCAAGGTTCGGGTCTAAATGCAAGAACCTGGTTTTTAAAATGTTAAATGTTGGGGTATAAAACTAAAAAAAAGTTGGGTGATTTTTTTTTCCTCTCCAGTCTGTCTTGTTTTTATATCTTTTATTTCATTGTGCTTATCAGTATTCAGGCCAGGCAGTCCTGATCTCATTAAGTCAAATGACAGTGCAACTTTCCTTAGAAAGTATCTTTTTTTCTTTTTTCTTTCCAAATTCCATATCCTTTGGGGAATTTTCACGATGCCAATTTTTGTCTTTTGTTTTTGTTTTTATTTTTATCAGCGAGTATTTAAGGATAATAGCGAAGCGGTTGCCTTTCGTCCTCTAAAGAGCTTTAGATCTGGCCAGCAAGCACATTTAAAAACAAGCTAGAAATGTAGCATAAAAGAAAGCTTGCATGCTGGCTTAACGTGCCGCCGTTCCATTTTCGGCTCCAAGAAACCTGGGGTGTTTGCCCTTCCCCCATTCACATTAATTGAATTTTTTTTAGCGAGCTAGCAGGTGTATTGATTTGAATTAAAATTTTTCTACATCAAGGTCGCCTTCGAACATATCCCACAGGCGACATATTAAAAAGCCAAGTATTTGTCTATCAGCGTATTGATAGAAATAACTGAAATGTAATGAGGAGGCCTCTTGAGCTATTTTTTAAATAAAAAGTCTTGTGTTGCACAGTTTAAGCAAGACCCAGTCAATAGAATAGCACTAGCACTTAGCCCTTAGATTTACCTATTGCTTCGCAGTGCTTTCCAGCCCCCTCTAAGCAGTTTACAGAGTCAGCCTCTGGCCCCCAACAACCATCTGGGTCCTCGTTTTACCGACCATGGAAGGATGAAAGGCTGAGTCAGGATCGAACGGCTGGCAGTGGGCGGAGTCAGCCCGCAATGCTGCATTCTAACCACTGCGCCGCCATGGAAGGAGAGGGAAAGGGAGGGAAGAGGAAAGGAAAAGCACTTAGACTTATATACCGCTTTACGGTGCTTTACAGCCCTCTCTTTAGTGGTTTACAAAGCATTGTGCACCCAACAATCTGGGTCCCTCCCCCCAATTTCACGAAACCGGAGTCTTTGAACCTGAATGTAAACGATAAACGTGACAAACAGAAACCGCTGTGATCGCGTCCTTCCTCTTGTCGGAGGAGAAAGTGGAGGCGGACTGGTTTTTTTTTTTTAATCACGATAGGACTCGGGTTCTTTGACGGAGCCTTTGGTGATGGCGTCAGACACGGAAGTCGGACAAAAACGGCGTCCACCATCTCCCGCATTTCCTTCAAAGCAGCATTCCTCTCCTTGGCAAGAGAGCCGCTAAAACATCTCTTTCTCTTTTTTTTTTTTCCTATATCGGTGTAAAAAAAAAAAAAAAAGGTACTTGCCAGTTGTGATTTATGCCAGCTCTTCCATTTTTAATATCTGGGTTTTCACATCGGGATGTCCTTTTCCTGCGGGAAAGAAAGTTTTTGAGATCGTGCTAATCAGTTGGCTAAATCTTCCTATGCGGGTAATAAATTGCCTTCACTTTGGGAATGGATAAAGGAGGAGGAGGAGGGAGAGAGAGAGAACCTCAATCTCCTTCTCCTTTCTCTCCATCACTTCTTTCTCCTTTCTCTCCATCACTTCTTTCTCCGTCCCCTCCTTTTCCTTTCTTTCTGTCATCTTCTCTTCTTCACCCGCATTTCTGCCTGTCTCTCCATTGTCTTCTTTCTCTCCTTGGCATCTTCTCCTCCTTTCCCTCCATCTCTTCCTCCTCCTCCTCCTCCTCCTCCCCCTCCCATTGCCAGAGGAAGCTGGAATCACTTTAACAACCATGTGACCATGTCAACAACTACAGCAATACACTGAAAAAGGCCGTAAAACGGGGGCCAAACTCACCAAATAGCAACCTCACTTAGCAACAGAAATATTGGGGCTCAATTTGGCCCTCAGCCGAGGACTACCTGTACGATCGTACATCATGGACCGCCCGCAATGCATAACACACATTGTGCTATCACACCACCTTCGTTCTTTGGGCCGCTTCCTGGATCTGGCCGTGACGATCATCGCATTCGACTGCCTCTGATTCCCAAATCCTCCCTCCTGGCTTCCTCCGTCAGCACGACAGCTGCTGGGTTTTTTCCCCCCCACCCCCCCGGGGTCGACACAACCTTGGTGCGACGTTGGAAGCTTTTCGTGTTGCCGCACCTGTTGTGAGGAATTTAAGCCAGTGTTTACAAGCTTAAGCAAGCACCCACCGTGCCTAATTGTTTGGCAGGTCTTTGTGTACGGGGCGGACGTTCTCTTTAAATCCAGAATTCAGAAAAAGCAAACCCGTCTTCGATCAAGTAGGCCTACGATGATGAAACAATGGCATGCGTTCCACAGGTGGCATGCAGAGCCCTTTGCGCGGGCGTGTTTGCCCCAGACAATCTTACCTGCATATGTGCACCTCCCAGCTGATGTTCAGCCCATTTGAGGCCGTTTTTGCCCTCCCGGAGGCTTGAGAGAAGCCTCTGCGGCCTCGGGAGGCCGAAGAACAGGCCTTCCGGAAATACCATAAGTGCCAAAACGGGCCCATATTTCGCCCTCCCGAGGCTGCAGAGGCTTCCCTCGAACCTCCCTCTGGTCCCTTTGTAAGTCGACGGCGACCTGCCTTGGAAAACCGGCTTCATTCTCTGTATTGGTATTGGTCACAATTCCCTTTTTCTTCTTCTTTCCCCACCCGAAGGTAACTTTGGGAAAGGTATTAAAAGTTATCGTCGTGATGAGAAGCCTCTTCATTGACCGGACGATAGTCAAAGGTTTCCATGAAAATGTCTACACGGAAGATGGCAAGGTGAGTGTCGCTTTTTGCATTGCAAATGAAGAAGCGAGGGGGAAAAAAGTGACTTTTGAGGGCTGGTGAGTGTGACTTGCTCCCTGTTGTCTTCTTGCAAACGTTTCATGACCCAGCTAGGTAACAACATCCGTGCTAGAGGCGAGTGGGGTCTGATAATGGAGGACAGAGAGAGGGAGGAGTGGGGTTGGTGGCTTTGCAGGCATTGCATTGCCAAACTAGCCAGTACCACACTGTTAATGTTACCTAGTTTGGCAATGAAACGCAGTCCTTCCACCCCACCTCACCCCTGTGGCTTTCTCCCGGCCCCTCCAAGGATCCCCCGGTTCTAAACCCCTGTCTATCGGGGGACAAGCTCGAGGTGTATTTTATTCCTTTTATTTATTAAACTTGTTGGACGCAGAGGTAGGGGGGATTCCAAGCCCCTAATCCCGGCCCGACGCATCTCCTGCTTTGCGCCAGGTAGGGCTGACGGATCTGGATGGTTAGCCCACCTGGGTTAGGTGAACGCTCTGCCTCCCTTAATTACCGAGCCTCAATCAGCGGAGGATGCTTTCCGTGCCTTCCAGTGCGGAGGAGTCGGGAGAAGGCCTCTTCGCGGTATCAAAGCGAGAGCTTCAAAGGTAGGCAGAGCTGTCTCCCAAGTAATTTCTGATCCTCGTATTCTTTCCCACTTCAAAGCCGAGCTGTGTGTTGTGTTTGGGTGAAGGGAAGGGTTGCAGGGAGGGGGGGGGGGGAGGGAGGAGGGGGGGCCGCCCGAATCGGATTCCTCTAATAAGTGTTGGCACCGTCTCTGTTTGATATTAGATGCAGGGAACATTTTGATGGGTGATCGCCTTTGAAATCGTTCGGACGACCTTCAGCGAGCAGCCCCTGGTTGCCTGCGCCAGGGATGGGTGTCGGGGAGAGTGGGGTGCGTGGAAGAGGGAGAGAGGGGGAAAGAGGGAGGGAGGGAGAGAGAGAAAAAAGAGGGGGGAGGGAGGGGGAGAAAGAAACAGAGGGAGAGAGAGAAAGAGGGAGAGAAAAAGAGAGGGAGAGAAAGGGAGAGGAGAAAAGAAAGAAAAAGAAGGGAAGAGAGAAAGTGAAAGGAGGAGAGAGAGAAAAGAAAAGGAGAGGGAGGGAGAGAGAGAGAAAAAAGAGGGGGGAGAGGGAGAAAGGAGAGTGGAAGAGAACGAGAGAGAAAAGAGAAAAAGAGGGAAAGGGAGAGGGAGGGAGAGAAAAAAGGGGGAAGAGACAGAGAGGGAGAAAGAGAGGGAAAGAGGAAGAGAAAAAGAAAGGGAGAGAAATAAAAAGACAAAGAGAAAGAGAAGGGGAGAGGGGAAGAGAGAGAGAAAAAGGGGGAAGAGGGAGAGGGGAAGAGAGAGAAAAAGAGAGAGGGAGAGAGAAAGGAGAAAAAGAAGGAAAGGGAGGGGGGGGTTTAATTCGCATGCGGGAAGACAACTTGAAAATTGTGCTTTTCAGCAGCTTTCTCCCCCCTCCCACGTTAACAAATGTGTGTCTTGATTGAAAGTGAAAAGTTGAAGAATAATAGACCTGCAACCCTGCATCGTGTAGCTTGCTCACTTCATTTCGACCGGGGTGTGTGTGCGTGTGCGTGTGCGTGTGTGTGTGTGTTAGGGTGGCGGTTTTACAAGCCCTGCATATGCTTTGCCTTTTTTTTCTTTCTTTCTTTCTTTTTTTTTTTAAATTAAACCTCGGGGAGCCTTAAAAGGCTGCCCAGATTGAGTGATGTGGGGCCTTGTCCGTCTGGATGTTGAGCGATGGTGGCGCACCAGATTTGATGGCGCGTTCTCGTTTCTCGGTACAGTTCAATTCTTTTCAAAATTGAAGACCCAGAAACGGGGGGGGGGGCAAGGGAGGGGGGAACCCAGGATATGCATCCGTGGCGAGGTCCACTAACCAGGATTGGCAGGTGTAGCTGGAACAGGGTTTGTGGGGTGGGTGGGGGGCTAACTAACCCATCGCTCGGGAGATGACCAGCGAAGGTTGGAAGAAGGCAGGACACCGACTCATGGGCCCTTACGGGTGTGCGCTCCTCCGAATGAGCCCTCCCTTCGATCACCCAGTTACGCGCGAGAAAACAGTGAGCCCCATACGGGCCGTCCTCGAATTACGACCACTGATGGAGTCCCAGATTGATGCGGCTAAGTGAAAACACTGGTTAAGTGAGTTTTGCAACCCTCCGAGGACTTTGCTGGCCACCAATATGACCCAATATTTTTTTTGGGGGGGGGATGAACGGAAGCCATTGTTGATTCACTCCCAACTTTTCCGACCAAGGAGAAGATCTCGAAGCTAAAGAGAGGCAGTAAAACATGAGCGCGATGACTTAGCTATGTCTGATTTAATTGTCTAATGTAGCCCTCTCCATAATCCCGTACATATATCAAGGTCAAGGTTTCTGCTTATCATCTGAAGCCATCCCAACTTTCAGAATGGATAACTTGTGCTCCCTGATTTTCAACTTGGGTGTAACATTCCCTCCTCACCTCCCATCTCCAGATCTAAATGTAATATTTAGCAGAGGGAGAGGGGGGGGCGGGCATTTTATTTACTCTCCGCAGGGCAGAATTCTGCCTTAATTCAGCTAAATGTTTTCTGTGTCACTTGTCACTGAATTACTTATGTTGTGGACACAAGGATGCATCAAAGCATTGAAAGATGCCCTTGTTATAAAACACTGTTCTGGGGCTGTTAAATATTCATATGGATCAGCATAATCCAGTTCCAACTGACTTGAAGCAATCTTGCAAGTGAGGAACATCAAAACAGCCCCCCCCCCCCCGCCTGAGGGAGTTCGCCCTGGACCCAGGAATACGCCCCTCCAGGAGAAACTTTGGAAGTTCTGAAGACCAAGGAGAGTTGGTCCGTTAGCTGTCCTGCTATAAAGAAGGCAAGCAAGAATAACAACAGCTGGAAGTCTTCTAGTCCTCAAGCAGGAAATCGTTTGAGACGGATGGTTGTCCAATCTCTTCTTGACAATCTTCCAGTGTTGGAGCCGTCAGCCCTGGGAGCCATATTTCACTTAGAAGCTTCAATTTTAGTGCCTGGGAATTTGGGAGGTGGGATTTAATAAAGAGGCGGAAGATTAAACTCAACAACATTCTTCTTATATAGTCAAGGACAAGTCACCCTGCACCCGGAGAGGAGGAATGTCTCCAGTTGATTGAACGATGGTGGATTGGGCCATTTGATGGCCCGGTGGGTGCCGAGGAAGGTGAAACCCAATCCTGTTGGGTTCTACCTAAAGTCGATGAGGTTCCTTTGGAGCAGTCCGTAGCTCCAACCTGAGCATGCTTCAACAGCCAACTCGCCAGCCTCCCTCAGCCCAAACCTTCTTGCAAAGTTGAAAAAGTCGGGTTTACTTTGGTTGCCCCTTGGGCGCATCGAGAATAATTTGACGCCGAGTAAGCCTAACCAAAACGCTTGAATGGATCTTGACCTACGTTAATAACCCAATTCTTCTTTTTCTTCTTCTCTTTCTTCCCTAGCTTGATATCTGGTCGAAGTCCAACTATCAAGTCTTCCAGAAGGTAAGACTTGGCTCCTCCTGAAGAGGAGTTTTGGCACCTTGGCTTCTGAGGAGGCCCTTCCCGGTTTACAGGAATGAGGGCGAGTTTTGCTAAACTAATGAAGTGAAATCCCCAGGATTCTTAACGCTTTGGAGCTGAACCTGAAATGCAGAAAGTTTGAAAAGAAAAGCTTTGGGGAGAGGGGGATGAAACCTCCCAGCCCTTGACTAGCGCGCGAGTTAGTCTTTTACTCTGGAGGGAGGGTGAGAATTAAAGGATTAGAGGTAGAGTTTTCTTTTCTTTTTTTTCCCTCTCTCCCTTCTGGAAATTCGGGCCTCTTTTCCGAGGGAGAGAAGGTTTTATAATGCAAAGCAGCCAAGAACAGAGGCCACGGTGATAATCCTCCATCAATAAACGCCCTAAACCTGTTACAGCTAACGAAAAAGCTTTTGTTGGGGCGGTTAAAAACTTTTCTCCTGTTTGGACCTCTCTCTCTCTCTCTTTTTTGAACCTAGACCATGCAGTCCTTGACTTATAACCACTTGTTGAGTGGGAAGTTACAAAACGGGGCCGAAAAAAAGAGGCCTGTGACCGGGGTTTTCCCCCCCCCCCCACATTTACGACCATTACAACATCCTTGTGGTCATGTGATCAAAACTCACTTGGTCATTGGCTCATATTTATGATGGTCACGTGATCCCCTGTGACGACCTTCAGACAAGGGAGAAGCCAGGTTCACTTACACACACACACACACACACACACACACACACACACCGAGGCAAGGAAGGTGGTATAACGGGTCAAAAGGAAGAATCGTCCTGCTTAAGGGACAGAAACGTTGGGCTCAGCTGTGCGGCTGCGCGTTGAGGACGACCTGGATATTAAATGAATCATATACAAATTGCCTTCAATCCTCATATGCTTTTAACGACCCCATAATCCCTTGGAGGGTAGAGCCGGGGCAACTGAACGGAGCCAGAAGAGTGTTTTACTGGCCGGATGCCCTTTCCGGTTGCCAGTACGGAGTTTTGTTTGGCAGAAATATTCTCATCGTGCCCAGAGAGAGAAAGATCTGCCTCTAGCTGGGATCGAACTCACAGCCTCCTGATTGTGAGGCAAGAGCTTCACCTCCAGGCCACAGTCCTGCTCCTATACAATTTGCCTTCAGTGGGGCTATACATTGCAGTCAATAGTTTCCAGTGGTTCCCTTCGGCCCCCACATCATTGTGTCCTCATCACATCCACGTCTTGGTTTAGTGAGTCCTACTTCCGGTGTCTGGCTCAAAGTCACCCAAGGCAGGACTAGAACTCCCCATCTCCTACAGATACTCCCCATCTCCTGGTGATTGGCGCAGAGTTACCCAGTTGGCTTTCCTAAGGCAAGACTAGAACTCGCCGTCTCCCGGTGATTGGCCCAGAGTCACCCAGCTGGCTTTTGTCCCTAAGGTGGACTAGGACTCACAGTCGCCCAGTGTCCAGCCTGGTGCTTAGCTAGGCCAAACTGGCGCTCTGAAATTTATAACAAAAGCCTGGAGGACACAGAGAGAGTCACGCTGTACCTTCGGCGGCTAAAGGTGTACAATTTTTGTCGAGAAAGTAATACGGAGTCAAGTGGCCGTGCTTTAGTCGTCAAAGACATTTGTCATGGATAAATTGCATTTATTTTACCTCATTTCCCCAGGATAATCAGCCCCTTGTCTACTTGGGGGTTTGTCGCAGACGTGGGCGCCGCATATGTAAGAAATATTGCCAGATGTTACCCCCTCTATGCCTTGATTATAAGAGATCGATGCCTACCTTGGCAGACAACGTTATTAAGTTTTTATAACTGGTTTATTTGGTTTGGATTTTCTCTTTTTTTTTTCTGGGTATCCATGTAGCCGCTTGCATTGGAAGGTGGATGGTTTGAGCTTGGAGAGAAAGAACATAAAATAAAAGCTACAATAAGCTAACTTCCCCTCCTGCTGCAAAGAGAACTCGGCAACAAATAAATCGGGAGGAGGTGTGAACGTTCTGCAGAATCCTGTCACTCCAGACATGATTAATGATGTCGTTTTAATACTTTTTTTAGATATATATTAATAATTTTGAGTGGTCCCTTAAAACTTCACTTGATTTAACATTTAAAAAAACAAAAAAAAGATTTCAAAACAGGAGAAATAGGGATGTTTGTCTCCCCTTTGGATGGGAAGAGAGTTAAGATGAACAGGCCACGACTGCAGATGCCCCGATTCCCTTCGTCTTCGCCCCGAAACCTTCAAATGGACTTGGGTATTGTGCACCCCAATTTGGGGGATGCTGTTGGGTGGGGACTAATTCATACCAAATTGCTTATATCCCCCCAAAAAAGACCCATTATAGCTAAAAGGTTCAGGTTTTCGCCCGAGGTCCTTCACCCCCCCCCCGAGGTTTTTCCTGGGGGGGGGGGACGCCGGGGCTTTGGTGCGTCTTGCCGAGCCAGCAGGGAGAATCGGAAAGAGTAGACCGGCGCCACACAAGCTGGACGTGCTGTAAAGGCAGCCATCACAAAAGGCCCAGGAGAAGCCGGGGGTATCTCGGCCTCTCTTTGACATTTTCAACCTGGCGGGGAGGAAGGAGAAGCAGCGGTGATCTCTCACCTTCGCCTGAGCCTTCCGGGCCGCTGAAATAAACCGGGAAAATAAAGATACGCCTCGAAAGAAAAGAAAGGCAGCCTGGGGGTAGGCTGAGCCCTTCTCTCCCACCGCTCCGTTCCGAAAAAACTCCGTCCTTTACAAAAGGAAGAGGAAACTATTGATCGGTTGTGGTCTCCTCCTGTGGCCCGGGAGGGGTGCTGCTGTTGCTGTCGCTGCTGCTGCTATTGTTATTCTTTGGTGTGGTGGCTTAAATAGCCCCGTGGCATTTCACAGCAAAGGGCCAGGAAAAAGACAGGGGAAAAACAGAACATGCGGGGAGCCCTCGAATCGCAGCCGTTCGTTTAGGGGCCAGTTTGAAGTTGCGGTGGCACTGAGAAAAAAGGAGGACCTGGGGCTTCGTCTTTCACACTTACAACCGCTGCAACGTTCCCCACGGTCACGTGATCCAAATTGGGATGCGCGGGGAGGGGCCCCTATTTATGACGGTTGCAGAGTTCCCGGGGTCCCGTCCCATTTTGCCGATCTCTTGACAAGGAAGAGTCAAGGGAGAAGCCCGGTTTGCTTAACGACCGGGCTCCTAATTTAGGAACTGCAGGGACTCGCTTAATAACAGTGGCAAGAAAGGTTTCAAGGTGGGGCAAAATAGATGGATGGGCGGATGGAGGAGGAATTGATGGGTGGATGAGTGGATGGAGGGATGAGTGGAGGGATGAGTAAATGGATGGATGGATGGGGGATAGGTGGGTCAGGGTTAGGCGAGGTTGACGACACTCCCCAGACTGTCCTTTTCTTCTGCCTGTCCTAACCAAAAGCCCTGTCAATAGTGGAGCCGACCGGCGACGGAGCCGCAGAAAGAGGGATGGAAAGAGCCACACGCGGCTCCAGAGCTGCAGGTTGCCGATCCCTGTTCTAGAGTCTCCATAAGCATTTTTTTTTTACACCGCAGCCCCCCAAAACTGGATGCCGTATTCCCAGGGTGGTCTTACCAAGGCATTGTTAAAGCAGCGTTATCACTTCACACGATTTAAGTTGGGTGCAAGAAGAAAACAAAAATTCTTCCCCTCCCAAGCCCTCCCCTCTCCTTTTCACCCTTCCCCAGTGCCACAAGGGCACCCCCGGCCGTTGCAATGTATGGAGATGCATTTCTGTCATTAATCTCCCGAGGAAAAACGTGGAACGGAGTCCTGCATAATCATCTATTGAATTTTGACCATCGCTCCACCACCTCACCCCACCCTGAAGGACGAGCAATTGTGCGTTCCCAAGGACGAGCCGGCTAAATTGACACACACACACACCCCTTGCGCCAGTTGCACAACCCTTGGCATGGAAGGATGCAATTTTAGCCTTCTTTTCCTGGTGGTTTTTTCTTTTTTCTTTTTTTAATCATAAACTTTTAATTAAGTTTCCCAGTCCAAAGGAATCCACAGAAAAGACAAAATGTTCAAAGATGGAGGATGGGTTGTTGTTTTTTTTCCAGAGTCATCCTGTGCTCTGCCTTGGCTCCTGGCTCTCCTGTTTTCAATTTGCAACTGGCCCCAAACAGCAGCGGCGTGTAAAAAAAAAAAAAGCAATTAAAAGGGCGCCGCAGTTGGGAAGGGATATTACAGGGGGGAGATCTCTCCTCCCGCCACCCCCGGTCAAAACGGCCTCCAAATTCGGATGGACAAATTAAATATCTGGAGTTGCCTTTCCTGTTGCGATCCGGCACGCAAATGATATAGGTACAGATCATCGGAGTTGGGAGGGACCTTGTAGGTCATCTAGTCCAACCCCTGCCCACGTGGGAGACCCTACACCGGGTCTCAAGCTCCCACAGCTTCCGAGGGCAACTTCTGTTCCGCGGGTCGATGGTTCTCCCTGTCAGAAAGTTTCTCCTTATTTCCAGGTTGAATCTCTCTCTCTCCTTGTTCCGTTTCCCCCCGTAATGATCTTGTAAATAACTCCACTGAGGATCTTTTTTCTCTCTCTCTCTCTCCCTAAACTGCATCTTCTTGAAAGAAACCGCCGTTCTGGGGAGGGAGAACCACGAAGCTGGACTATCTTTGGGGTGGAATATCTTTGTTAAATCAATGGGGCGATTTTGATCTCCTCACTTTTCATCTTCTTCCGCATCTTATTTGATGGCGTTCAAAACTGGTGTTCTTTTCTCTGCTCCTCCGCCCCTTGTTCTGTTTGGAAAATATGATTATAAGGGTTTGGATTGTTCCTTTTTTTCCCTTTTCCCTTTCAGCAAAATCTCATTAGCCGGCTATTAAACTGGCTCAGCGGGCCGCGTGCCCCAGTTCAGCTTGTTAATAGCAGTGCCTCTTTCTCTCCCAAGCAAAATAGAGGCACTAGTGTAAGGACTACTACGACTACGACTACTACTGTAGCAGCAGTGGCAGTAGTAGTAGTGCCCTTCTTGGTGATGGGTCCAGAATAGCAGTTGGGAGTCTTCCAGTCCAGTCCGTTGATTAAGCAGGAAACGCCATGCCATTCTGGACCCCTGATGGTCCGTTCCCTTCTCCCTTCCTCCCTTCCATCCATCCTGATCTCTCTTTTCTTCCTTCCTCCCTCACTCCCTTTTTTAATTTATGTATTTACTTATGTGTTAAATTTATTCGCCACCCATCTCCCAGCGGGGGCTACTCTGGATGGCTTACACAACAATAAAATGGGGTGGTGGGGTGGGGTGTGATTTAAAAAATACTTCCCAAAAAAGGTGTTTTAAGCATTTTTCTCTTCTGTCTGTTAGGTTTCTACCTGCCTGTCTATCCATCCATCTAATTGTTGTATCGCATTTTTATTCTGTTGGGTTTTATTGAATGGTATGCAGAGTCAATTCAAAGTCAAGCAATGTACAAGTGGAATACATTAAATCCATCCTTTCACCACTCCCCCTCTTCTGCCTCTCTGTCCATCTGTTCCCTCCCTCCCTTCCTTCCTTCCTTCCTTCCTTCCTTCCTTCCTTCCTTCCTTCCTTCCTTCCTTCCTTTCTTCTCATTCCCATTTCCTCCCTCCTCCCTCCCTTCTTTCTTTCCTTCTTTCCTTCCTCCTCATTCCCATTTCCTCCCTCCTTTTCTTCCTTCCTTCCTTCTTCCTTCCTTCCTTCTTTCTTTCCTTCTCCTTCTCATCTCTTTTCCTCCCTCCCTCCCTCCCTCTCTCCCTTCCTTCCTTCCTTTCTTCTAATTCCCATTTCCTCCCTCCTTTCCTTCCTCCCTCCCTTCTTTCTTTCCTTCTTTCCTTCCTTCTCATTCCCATTTCTTCCCTCCTTTCCTTCCTTCCTTCCTTCCTTCCTTCTTCCTTCCTTCTTTCTTTCCTTCTCCTTCTCATCTCTTTTCCTTCCTTCTTTCCTCCCTCCCTCCCTCCCTCCCTCCCTCAATTTAACAACTGCCTGGCTTAGCAACGGAAACTCCGCTCCCCGTTGTAGCTGCAGGTCAAGGGCGTCCTGCATTCGATCTTGTACTCTAGCAGTCGCTGGAACGGTTTGGGGTTTCACGGCTCCTCTTCTCGGTCTCCTCTGCAGGTGACGGATCACGCAACCACGGCTCTCTTGCATTACCAGCTCCCTCAGATGCCCGACGTGGTTGTCCGGTCCTTTATGGTAGGTTTTATTTCTTTATGACTTGGATACGCTGCCCGTCTCGCCCGTATAAACGACTCTGATGATGTTACCTAGTTGGGTCATCAGACGTCTGCAAGAAAACCACCAAGCTTAGGGGCATCAAGAAGCCCGCAGTCCTTTTCCTCCTCCAAGTTCTTTCTACTCCAACCGCCTGCTTGAGCGGGAGATGCCAGAATACGGAATAACAGACTTGGGAGGGACCTTGAAGGTCTTCTAGTCCAACCCCCCCGCCCTCCTCGAGCTGAAGAGTCTACACCATTCCCGCCAAGGGGCTGCAAGATCCCCACGTCAGGGTGTTCGAGGAACGCGAGGCCAGTCGGATGAAGCTCGAACAAACTGCTGTTGGCCAGGTCCTGTTTTGAGCGCCAATCTGCTTGCTTTCTCTACTCCAAGAATACTCCGAGGAGCAGAGAGGGAGTTATTGACTGCCTGAGACGGAGAAGCCGCTCCAATCAAGGCGAAGGGAATTCATTTTCATAAAGGCAGCCTGCCTTGCCTTCAGAGAGCAATTTTCTCTTGATCGATATAATCCAGCCAGACCTCCGTTGACAAGATTCATGACTGCTGTGGCCAGTTCGAATCTGACTGGGGCATGAACGTGTTTTATTTGTATTTATTATTTTCACTCCATTTCTTCCCCGGCCCGCAAGTCAAGTCTGGCTAAGAAAAAATCCCTTTTGAAACCGTAACCTTAGATAACCGTAGAAAACCATCCCTTCGCACTCTTCTCTTTCTTAGCCCACAGGGAGTCCTTGACTTACAGTGGTTCATTTAGCGGCCGTTGGAAATTACAACAGCACTGGGGGCGGGGGAGTGACCTTACGACCCATTTTTCACACCCTCACAAACTTCCCCCATGGCCACGGGCTCAAAATCCAGGCACTAATTGGCTCGTATTTATGACGGGGAATCTCCGTTTGTGACCTCGGGACGGGCGAAGCCGACGGGAAGCGGGAAATTCGTCGAACAACCGCGTTACTCACCGAACACAACTGCAGCGGTTCACTTCACAGGCGCAGCGCGAGAAAAGTCCTAGAACGGGACACAACGCCGAGCCAGCGGTTTCCCTCAGCGATGGGAATTTGGGGGCTCTGTTGCGGTCCTTAGGCGAGGATCCCCCTCCCCGGGAGCTCTTGATACGTTTTAACGCTCCTCGTTCATAAGGGCGAGATTTGACTTGAGAGCAAAGGATGGAAATGCGGAAACCGCAACTGTTTTACCCCCTTTGGCTTGGAGGAATGCAACACGGAGAGGTTGGCGAAGACCGCGGAAGGTGTGGAGGTGGCAAAAATTTTCCACCCCCTTTAATTAGGGGGTGGACAGATCAGCAACCAGAGATGAACCCCCCCCCATGGATATGGATATGGATATGGATATGGATATGGATATGGATATGGATAT
>NW_020769362.1:6820241-6831931 GCF_900518735.1 Pseudonaja textilis
TCTTCTTCTTCTTCTTCTTCTTCTTCTTCTTCTTCTTCTTCTTCTTCCTCTTCCTCCTCCTCCTCCTCCTCCTCTTCTCTTCTCTCCTCTCTCTCTCTCTCTCTCTCTCTGTCTCTTCCCCCGCCATTCCCACTTGTAATTTTCTGCCCTGGGTTTTAATCAAGGGCGCCTTGCCTTCTCCAAGAATATCTGACTCCCTCTGGGTCTGTGCCGTGAGTGAAAAGCTCAGCAAAATAAAAATAAAAAAAAGTACGGATCGATCTTTGCAGAAGATTAATCAATCCGTGGCTCTCTGGGGTGGGTGAGGACAGAGGGCAGGAGGAGCATCTCCTGACAGAAGACGGAATGAGAGGAAGATGAAGGGTCATTTGACTTCCTGGAAGACCTGAGGGGGAGGGGGAATCTGTGCTGGTTACCGATCAATTTCCCAGAAGAAGTCAAAGCCCGGGTGATGGTTTGTACCACCTTCAAGGATGGTCATTCTGAAGTTCTCCAGATGAACGGAACGACAGAAATAGAGAGAGTTGGAAGGGATCTTGGAGGTCTATCTAATTGTCTTTTTATTGCGGGCATCATAATGGTCATCCTAACAACAATCATAACTCATTCTCATTTCCTGAAAGGAGAGACAAGGAATAAAAGACGCGACTACAAAATCAGAAATATCTACGGATAGAAGCCTCTGTCCAGAAGAACCATCGGGGTAAAAAGGCACATTTCCAAAACGGGAAACGTTACGGGAAGTCGGTCGAAGAAGCCCCTTCTGCTGACATAAAATTATTCTGCAACAATGCTAGCCTTTCATGATGGAAGAGCAAGTTAGTGGACAGGGCAAAGGTGAGGCAGCTTCAGAAAGTTGCTCACTCATCAGAAGCGAGCCAGGAAAGATGACTCGGCAAACCTCGCGGCCATCTGCAGAGAGCGCCGTCCTTGGATGCTTGCCCAAACACCTGTCAGGATCAGTGCCCAGAATAACAAGGTCGGAAGGGACCCTTGGAGGTCTTCTAGACTAAAGGGAGAAATCCTAGGGCTGCCCAGTCTCTTGTTGAAAACCTCCCATGTTGGAGCCTTGGAGGCAACTTCGGTTCCACCGGTCGATCGTTCTGACTGTCAGGAAAATTCCTCCTTCGTTCTTAGGTTGCTTCTCTCTTTGATCAGTTTCCATCTGTTGCTTCTTGGAGAACAGGTTGACCTCCTCCTCTTTTGTAGCAGCTCCTCAAATATTGGAACATTGCCATCATGTCACACACTCCGCTCCGGTCATTAAACGAGATACTCCCAGTTCCTGCAACCGTTCTTCGTAGGTTCTATCCTCCAGCCCCTCCGATCATCCTGGTTGCTCTCCTCTGCGTTCTTTCTGGAGCCTCAACATCTTTATATGTGTGTGTGTGAATCTCACAGCGACCGAAAGTTAAAAATTGGAATATGAGCCCCCAAATGGATATTCAGACCCTGTGTTGAAAAAGACCTTCCCAACATTGCTCAACCAATAGAAGAGCTGGGATATTCCAACTGCCTCCTGCCAAGAAGGGGACTGCCGTTGCTAAAAACACGCCCGCAGAGTTGTATCTTCTCCTGCCCCGCTGACATTTCTCCTTTATGGTGGCATCTCTTCAGGAAATAGAGAATTGTGTCATGTGGCATATGCAAAGCGGATGCCTGCAAATTTATCGTCTGCAGGTTTTCCCTTTCCCCCGTCTCTTGGTTGCACTCAACTATCTTGATGGATGGGTTTTGTTTTGTTTCTTAATTTACAAAATGTACGCGTGGCCCGCTCCC
Organism: Pseudonaja textilis; assembly: GCF_900518735.1. The sequence goes on from NW_020769362.1 coordinate 6,822,021, forward strand.
CGAACAAAAGTGGGCAGCTTCCAAGACTACAATAAAAGGCATCATTGAGCCATAATTAAAAATGAGAAATATGAACGTATTAAAGGCTAAGCCAATAGAGAGCATGAATGCATTAAAAGGCCAGAGCCAAGAAGCAAAATTTTCGCTTCCCCTAAAGTCAGTGATTCCCTAGAATAAGGCTGGCCTGTTTTTGACAATGCAACGGGTATGAGGTTGCTGATGCCCTCTGCGCTGGGTTGTTTTCTTACAGACATTTCATGACCCAACTAGGGAACATCATCAGTGTTAGAAGGGGTTTGGGGTTTGCGAAGTGGAGGAGGAGGAAAGGAGGAGGAAGAAGAGGATTGTAGGGTCCTTGGTGCTCTCTGAGCTTGGGTTATTTTTCCTTGCAGACCTTTCATTACCAAGCTAGTTTACATCATCAGGGATAGGAGGGAGTGAGGTTTGCTCTCAATTCCTATTCCAATAACCCGCCCTGTCAGTGTTGAGGGGGCATCTTGGCAAGCGCCCGTAATGCAGTCACAGGACCGTGCGAGCCCAACGATGGCTGTCAGGACTTTGCAACTAGGTTATAAGTGCTAAAGGACCAGTTGTAAGTCGAGAATGACCTGCAATGAGGATTAAAAGAGGAGGAAAAAGAAAAGAGAGAGAAACTCCTATTTTGGAATGCGGGCTGCTAAAACGGCTGATGCGCTAGACGATTGTCAAATGTGACGAGACAACGTTCCTTTTTAAAGTTTCCCTTTTTATTTACCGCTCTTTTATTGGCATGAGAGATGGGATAATGATGATAAATAAATCAATGCAATCTGTTTAGGTGGCTCTCTGCACATCCGACGGGGAAGTATTTACACCCTTTTTTAAAAAAAAAAATCACGGAGCAAACGCTGAACATATTTCGGGGTTCACGTTCTCAAACTCGCTTCTGAAGGGGACCAAATTACCTAGTTATTATCTTTGGGGTCGGGGGATCTTGAGAACAATTTCAAAAGTGAAGTCTCCTTGATTAATCCAGCGTTTGTTCATGGATTCCTGCACTGTTTGCTCGCTCTCCATTAATATGCAAATTGCATTGCTGTGTTGTCTGCCTCCGTTGTTGGGTGTTCAGAAAGATTTTGTGCTTAGAAAGGTTGTTTTTGTTTTGCTTTGTTCATTTGTTTGAGTTTTTGAGAGAGAGAAAGAGAGACTCTTGCCCAAGAAACTATTCAAATGCAAGAGTCAAAAAAAGAAAAAAAAAGAGGGGAGTTAAAAACTACACACAGGTGATCCAAATTCCGACGTTTGGCAATCAACTCGTATTTATGACAGTTGCAAAAGAGGTCGTGGGATCCCCTTTTGCAACCTTCTGGCAAACGAAGTCAAGAAGGAAGTGATGATTTACTTAACAACGGTGGCAAGAAAAGTCATCAAACAGGGACAAACTCACCTAACAAATGTTTCGCTTAGCAACATGAATTTGGGAGCTCTCTTCTGGCCATAGGTCAAGGACTTACCTGTACTTGAGCTCTTCCAGATGTCATGGGAGGAGGTCACCCGCTTTCAGGTTTTTAGCGAAATCTGAATTAGCCATTCAGGGTCAACCGAGAGAGAAAGAAAGAGAGAGAGAGAGCTTTGCTGATCGCTGTCAATTGTGATGGATTGACAGATGTGTATTCCCCCCCCCCCCAAAAAAAAACCATTGAAGAGAACGCCAAAGCGAGTTTAACATCATCTAAGTTTGGGTTCTGGGTTTGGACCGATGCCTGGCGTCGCAGTCTTGCAAGCTCTGCCAAGGAACAGATGAAAATTCCAATATGGAAGGAATGATTTACTGTGCTAAAATAGAAAACATCAGCAAAGCTTTCAGAAGACGGGGAAGAGAAAGGCAGGCTGCGTCTTTTGGGGGGGGCACGGGGGGGTTGGGGGTGGGGGGGGATGAGATGGGTGTCACCAACCTGCAACGGATTAATCTGAGAAGATGAGGACCCACCAAGGGCAAAGGAACAAGATCCGTTTTTGCAATTTTGTCCAAGAAAGCATGCTTAACAAACGCATCCAAGTGGAATTGGAATGGAATAAGAATAGAATTAGAATTAGAATTAGAATTAGAATTAGAATTAGAATTAGAATTAGAAATAGAAATAGAATTAGAATTAGAATTAGAATAGAGTAGAGTAGAGTAGAGTAGAGTAGAATAGAATAGAATAGAATAGAATAGAATATGGAATGGGATAGAATATGGAATGGGATAGCATAGGATAGGATAAGGATAGAATTCAACGATTCAGAAACAAACCTGAGTGCAATATTTTTGCCTGATTTGGACAATAAAATGGAAGGTGGATGCAAACTGGAGGTGGGGATTGCGTTGGCCTGGAATTTAATCGCACAATTGATTCTTTGTTCAGCTGTGTAAGGTCTACTGGGGACAAGGAGGTTTTATCTTTTGTCTTGAATTATTATTTTAATTTGCCTTTGTGGTTTAGAACCAAGTACCATGTCGAGTTTTTTGGGCGGTCTCTGAGTTTGGTTGTTTCCTTGCAGACGTTTCACGACCCAACTAGGCAATTTCATCAGTGCTCGTGAGAACGGCTTGATCCCTGTTTATATACAACAGCCCTGAGCTTGTTTTCTTGTTGACGTTTCATGACCCAACTAGGGAACATCATCAGTGCTATAGAGGTGCTATTGGTCACAGTGCTAATTGTGTAGAAAGAGTCCAGGAAACGAATGAATGTGGAAAGTGGGTTAAAACAATAGGCAAAGCCACCGTAGTATATATTTTCTACATGTTCCTTCAAAAGTGCTCTTTCACAATGGTTGAAACATCTCAGTTTAGCCGAAAAAAATTAATGTGTGGGCTGTCGGGAAATCCTCAAGATCTACAATCTGGGTTAGATCAACTCAGAAATCACAAAAATAATACGACGGGGCAGCAAAATCTAACGCCAGAACTTTTTAATATCCGGTGAAAAGGGGAAACAAAGGGATTGAAAGCGTTGCGATGACACAATTGTGAAGCTACCTTTCGAAGAGAGACGTGGGTACATTATAACGCTGTTCTAATTCATCTTTCTTTCAAAATTGGCACGCAGCCCCTGCTTTCTTTTACTCACAAGGGGGAGCTACTACATCACACTAAACTAAAGGATTTTGCAGGGTTGTTAAAAACAAAACAAAACCCAACAACTTTACTAACTTCTGCACTTGGCTTGTAAAAATGCGATAGAGGTGGCGCTTCACTTACAACCGCAGTGCCAAAAAAGAAAAAAGACGACCTAGGATCAGTCCTCACACTTACAACTGTCGCACTGCCCGCATGATGAAAAACCAAAACCACCTGTGTGTGGAGCCCCAGCCGAGGTGTGCCCGGCTCCCCCTTCCTCAAATCATCCCCTCTGCAGCCGAGGGTCTGCTTAAGTTACATCGCACGTTTGAAGGCAGCGCTAATTTAATGCAGACGGTCCCTCTTCCCATCATTAACAGATCTAATTGGAACAAAGGCCAAGTGTTAATCAGGCTGGGGAGAGGAACGGTGCAGTCGGCTTCTTAATGAGGGGGTCCCAGCCCTACCGGCGGACGGGGCTGAAGCAACCCTTGGACTAGGAGCCTCACTGAAGAATCGAGATACGGGTCACTACCTCGAGGAAAGCTACCTGTGCGCCGATGCTGGGGGAAGCGAGAAGAAGGGCAGGATTTCCAAAGAGGGGAGGTTGAAATTGGAGGAGCCATTTGGAGATCGGCTCTTCTGCCATGACCAAGCAAAACGTGTGTCTCTCTCTCTCGCGCGCACACACACTCGCACAATGTTTCCAAGCCTTCTAAATCTGGGCAGCAACCACCAGGTGCCCCTGAAATGGGAAGAGATGAAGATCTTGAGATGGTTCTGAAAATGAAACAGAGGCTTAGATGACTCAGAGAATATTCAGGTTCACAAAAAGGGAGCAATTGCATTCAGGCAGCATCCTTTAAGAGCAAACCCCACTCTCCACTAACACGGATGATGTTACCTAGCTTGGTAATGAAAGGTCTGCAGGAAAAATACCAAGCTGAGAGAGCACCAAGGACCCCATACTACTACTACTACTACTACTACTCTTCCTCCTCTTCTTCCTCTTTCTCCTCCTCCTCCACTTCTTCCTCTTTTTTCTCCTCCTCCTCTTCCTTTATCCTCTTCTTTTTCTTCCTTTTTCTTCCTCTTCTTCTTCCTCCTTCTCCGTAAGTGTGAAAAACTGTCACAAGTCACTTTTTTCAGTGCTTCAAATGGACACTAAATGAATGGTTGTAAATGGAGGACTACCTGCATCTGCTGTGGCTTTTGCAAGCTAGTAGCAAAATGGAGAGGTGGGTGCGGAGTTTGAGGGTGGTTCCTCGGGCTTCCATTCCATTGTGTGCCTGCACACTCCTGTGTGTGTTTTGCCTGCCAAGCACTTTTGTTCCCCTGGAGTAGTGGCGTGTTGTGTGTTCACAGACTCATCAGAAAATTTATGGGCAGGAATTAATCATGAGCCCTCAGGACAAATTTGTTGAGTTGTAGCTGGTGATGCAGGTGAGGTGGAAGGAAGGCAGATAACAGAGAAATGGTCACATCAGCAAACGACCCAAATGCAGAACTGGGCATATTTGGGTGACTTCCACTTGCTTTCTTTATTTTGTTTTGTTTCATTTCGTTTTGTTTCGTTTCATTTTTATTTCATTATTATTCATTTTATTTTACTTTATTTTATTTAATATTTTATGTTATTCTACTTTAGTTTATTATTTTATGTTACTTTATGTTATATTTTACTCTAGTATAGTTTAGTTTATTATTTTATTTCTTATTTTATTTTATTCTATTCTATTCTTTTTACTTTATTTTATTATTTTATTTTACTTTATTTTTTAATTTAATTTTACTTCTACTCTATTCTTTTACTTTTATTCTTTTATTTTATTTATTATTTTCCTCTAAGGGGATGCAACCAAAATAATAATGCAATAATTCCCTGAAAAGCAAAGGGAAAAAAAGCCAGTAATTTGTTGCATTGGATATGTTTACCACCTTGGGTTATTTGTAATAATAATAATAATAATAAAGGCGGCTGTATAAAAATTTATTAGATGTACCTAGTCACCCTAATTCACACATAGTGACTCCGAGTGACTGGCAAAATTAAAACTTTTAAACACACTTTAAAAGTGTATTGTGTATTCACACAACCTCCCTTTAAAAATGGTGACCAGAGAGACAACGAAGGTTGGGGTTTGAAAGAGAGGCCTCTCCGATCCCAGAGGTAAATACTTTTCTTTATTTATTAGCTAGACCTTGCCAAATCTTAATTGATTGGTCTTGAGATGGAGCCGAAAGTCAGCAGTTGTTTACGGCGGCTTAAACATTACCTAACATTAGTTTGTGTCGAATTTGCTGACCGGATAATGGTTGCACTTAATGGTAGTTGCACAACACGCATCTCCTTCCATTTAAAAAAAAAAAAATCTTCTCGGAGTTGGTAGTAAGAGGAGGAAGAAGATAATTATTTTTTAATTGCTTTTCCTGGGTTGGGTTCAGTGTTGGAATATAGAATAATAGAATTGGAAGGGGCCTTGGAGGTCTTCTAGTCCAACCCCCCCACTGGAGCAGGAGACCTTATACCAATTTCAGATAAATGGTTGTCCAATGTCTTCTGAAAAACCTCCAGTGATGGAGCCCCCACAACTTCTGGTGGTGAGCAGTCCCACTGGTTGTTCTTCTCCTTGTTAGGAAATGTCTCATTAATTCTAGGTTGTTTCTCTCCTCGATTAGTTACTTTTGTCTTGCCTTTTTGTGCTTTGGAACATAGTTTGACACACACACACACACACACACACACCCTCCTCTTTGTAGGACTGAATTCTAGTTCCACCTTAGGCATGGAAGCCAGTTGGGTGACTTTGAGCCAGTCCTAACCCACCTCACAGGGTTGTTGCTGTCTGGAAAACGAGAGAAGGAAGGCAGGCTGGGTACGTTCACGGCCTCGCGTGATTTCTCCAAATAATAAAGACAGGTTGCAAACGAGGAAATAAAAATAATGGGTCTAAAATCAGGTCGGCCACATCTAAGCTCCTGAGTTGGGCCTAAAGAACAAACCCTTGTCGGATTTTTGCATGTCAGAGACAAAATCCTTCCAAGGTTGACATCCGATGAGGCCGGCCATCTTGCAAAATCACCGGGGCGTTCTTTTTTCTTTTTCTTTTTTTTAATGTCTCCCTAATTTGTATTTAATTTGGAGTTAATTGCCATTTCTTGCCCTATGGAAGTGCGCCCTTCTCTTTCATTTCTGTAAGGAAGCACGTATCTTTCAGCAACAACCTTCCTAATTGAGGCTGAATTATCACATTTGTTCAAGACCCCCTTTTTCTCCTTCTGTCCTCCAACCAAACCGGACCAGGGGCTCTGGTTTTAGAAGGGGGGTGGGGGGACCCATTTTACCCGTCAAGGAATTCCAACTCTCCAGTGACTTCATTATCAGGGACACCTCCAGCCAGAAAAACGGAGTTTAATTATCCCCAAATGCCCTGGTTTTACAATCTGATGTGAAGGAATCTCATTATCTAAGACAACGTTAAGTACATTAAGTGGCTTCCACCAGTTTCATCTCTTCAACATGCTGAATTCAGAGTAACAGAGTGGGAAGGGACCTTGGAGGTCTTCTAGTCCAACCCCTGCTCAGGCAGGAGATCCCATCTCCGTTCCAGATAAATGGCGGTCGAGTCTCTTCTCCAAAACCTCCACCCACAACTTCTAAAGGCAACGTTCGTTCCACTGATTGATTCTCCTCACCGTGAGGAAATTCCTCCTTAGTTCTAGGTTGCTTCTCTCCTGGATGAGTTTCCATCCGTTGCTTCTTGTTCTTCTTCCCTCGGGTCCTTTGGAGACTAGCTTGACCCCCTCCTCTTCTTTGGGGCAGCCCCTGAGATATTGGAATGCTGGTCCTTCTCTTCATTAAACAAGACATGCCCAATTCTTGCAACCGTTCTTCTTATGCTTTAGCCTCCAATCTCCTAATCATCTCTGTGTCCTCTTCTCGGCACATTTTTCTAGAGTCTCAATGTCATTTGTAGATCATGATGATCGAAACTGATTTGGTACCTTCAGACTTGCAAGACTACGTTAAAGTAGCTTGAGAGGACGGTCAGATAAGATACGGCATAGCCCAGAGCTGCATAATGGATGGAGGGAAAAAGCTCAGAAGGAAACGCCTTCTAAGTGCTCATCCATCCACCACCCACCCAAATCCCTCCATCCATCCATTAAATGTAAATTAGAATTCCTGTCTACTAAAAAGATACTCCTTTGGTCTTTTTAGTGGCCAGCAGAAAGGGAGTGGGGGAAAGCAGTGCATTCCTTAAATGCCTCAGATAATCACCTTGGTAGCCGAAGCTGTTGGCGCGCAAGATTATTACTGGAGAGCATGATTGAGGACTCTTGGCTATGGATGTGTCCCATTGGAGAATACACATCCAGGGAGTGAGGGGAAGACCAGGCTCAAGGGGGAAATGAATGGTGTATTTTAGCATCGGCTGCACCCAGCTAACGCCAACATGGCCACTCCTAATAAATCGATTTATTTTTACTCTTAAGAGACGCAGCTAGAGACGTAGGATTTGAACGGGGGTGGATTTGTTGGAGCCCTGACAATCACTTTGTACCTAGCCCCGCCCACTTTTTCTTCAGGCCACGCCTGCCTTTCCTGCCGCCCCACCCACTCCCAGGAGTAGCCTTGCAAACGCACCTTGTAGTTAGGAATGGTAAAGTTTGCAAAATCAAAGGAACCGGCGTGTGTGTGTATGTCGCCCCTCTCAAAACCCCCACAGCATCCATCCGAAGCCTGACCTTTTCATCTCTCGGACAGCTGAAATGTGTGTGTTGCATTTGCTCAGACTTTTCCACGCTTGTCCGGCATCGTCTATGCACCACCAAACGAATTTGCAACCGGAGGTGAAAATGGACGGACCGTTTAGTCGACGTCTGCCCGAGATTCACAGCTCCCAAGGCTCCAGAGGCCCTTCAATGAAGAACAGCATTAGAGGCAATTCAACTGGCCAGCTATTTTTGGCTGCATTGATTTTATTTTTTCATAACTTCAAGTATTTATAGTTTTAACACTTTTGCCTTCTGCCCAAATATTTAGGCTTCTGCCCCCAGGTTATGTTGTTTATGTATTATTTATTTGAATCGCCGCTCTTTCTTTCCGCTCTTTGCTTTTGAACTAATGTTCTAAAGACCAAAAAGAAAAATACAATTATAAGAGAGAAAGGGGGGGGGGGATAGCAATTATCTTGTCCTCTGCTGCCCCCAAAATCCTTGAGCTCAACGTTCAACGGAAGATTACATCACTGGCTCGCCTTTCCTTTTCCAGACTTCTGCTTTGTTCTTACTATGGTTTGCTTAAGCCACAATGGGCTGGGTTCATACAACCCAAATTGTGCCTTGCACACCCCGGTGGCTGAATTCCGACAAGCGCGAAGCCCGAATAGGGTGATGGATTATCCTGATAAGTGTTGGACCTGATGATTCTCGAGTCTTGACAAATGTTTCTTTCCTTTTATGTACACTGAGAGTAATTTACACCAAGACAAATTCCTTGTATGTCCAATCACACTTGGCCAATAAAGTATTCTATTCTATAAGTAGATCTAATTTCTGACATGCCTGCAGTCTGGACATTCATTTGCAAATATGAGCAGTCCTTGGTCCCTCTGAGCTTGGTTCTTTTTTCTTTTTGCACACGTTTTATTACCAAACTAGGTAACATCATCAGTGCTAGAAGGGAGTGAGGTATGTGGAATGGAGGAGGAGGAGAAGGACTGTGGGGTCTCTGATCTTGTTTTCTTGCAGATATTTCATTACCAAATGAATAGGTAATATTATTCGTGCACTTTTTCACTGTCTCACTGTTATAAAGAGTTTGTAGAAAGAAACACCAACAATGCTGCTTAGTTTGGGTCATGAACCATCTGCAAGGAAACAACCAGGCTCAGAGGGTACCAAGAACTCCTCATTTCAAGCCCAAACTATAAATATTCTCTTTTATTGACATTGGCAAATATGAAATGCTTCCCCCAAACTGACTTAGAAACTGTTCTACAGTTTGCTGGACAGCAGGTAAAAAAAGCCATCCTAGCCACGCCAGACAAACGGTCGATTTAATCCCGACAATCGTTTTTGGGGGGGGTTGTGAGTCCACTTGGTCACATGCCCTGCAGGGTTTATTGTCTCTAAATGTCAGTGGGCAGCCTCCTAGAAGAGTCTGTTTTTTTTGAGGGGGCCGGGATGGACAATGCAACTTCTAGCAAGTCCTTAGGAGGTTCAATTAAGTCATCCTCCGCTCCAACCTGGAGGAAGATCTCCCCAGGGGGCTCCCAGTGGGGGATTCTTCAGCAAGACAATGGAATCCCTTGGACAGCAGTTGCATTTTTCAGAGACTGAAGTTCTCCAGGAAAAACACACACACACACACACACACAGACACACACACACACCTACCTCCAAATCTGTTTTGACTCCCATGGTCTTTGTCGAGGGAGAAAGGAAAATGGTGAGCTGAAAACATGGCACAATGAATGGAGCCCCACCCCGGCTGCGAACTCTCCCCCTGCTGGTCAGGCCTTCCCGCTTCCCTTAGCCTACCTGGACAGGGCTGAAGTCCGGCGATCAGACTTGCCAAAGGAGGGGAAGACAACGCCGTCTTGTGTAAGGGCAGAAATGACCAAAAGGTGTGGTCTGAGTAAAAAGTGGGATTTCTCCTCTCATTAGCTGGATAAAGTACTCCACAGTTTAAAGGAAGATGATAGGTAGGTAGGTAGGTAGATAGATAGATAGATAGATAGATAGATAGATAGGATAGAATAGAATAGAATAGAATAGAATAGAATAGAGTAGATAGGTGATAGAGTAGATAGGATAGAGT
>NW_020769362.1:6839171-6874233 GCF_900518735.1 Pseudonaja textilis
TAAGACTTGTGCACTTCAACTCCCAGAATTCCTCAGCCAGCTTTGCTGGCTGAGGAATTCTGGGAGTTGAAGTGCACAAGTCTTCAAGTGGCCAAGGTTGGCCACCCCTGATCTATAGCATAGGAACTCTAGCTCAAGCGGTGGGTTGGGCTAGAAGACCTCTAAGGCCCCTTCCAGCTCGGTATTCTGCATTTTATGCTGCGTACCTTGGGAGGGGAGCTGGGGGGGGGGGAAACATTGAAAAAGGGGAGGGAAATTTAAATTTGATGTTGGAATGAGCAAGGACCAGCATTATTAAACATTCAGAGGACTTGAAATATTAAGAGCAATCTATTCGGAGGAGGAAATAGAGGGTTTGTTTTTCTTAAATCAAAATCTTTGACATTTCAAAAGATTTCCTCGAAGGTGCTTTCTGACAGGCGTTTGGGAAAACTCGGTGTGAAAGACAGTGGAGGCATTTAAAAACGACACTGGGTTGAATTGTTCCCCGAAGCAAAGAGGTTTTTTGGGGGGGAGGCGGTCATCCTGTTGAGTCACCCAACGTGTAAAAACGTAACCTGGTTTAGTTGCAGTTTGGGGCGCTCTAGCTGTGTACGGTGCGTGAACCCTGAAACTCTGGCATAGGGGATAAATCGTGGTTAAAAGGAAATTTAAACATTTGGTCTAGTACTTAAGGCACCAGATCAGAAAGCAGGCGAGGGAGAGTTCTAGTCCCACCTTAGTCTTGAAAGCCAGCCGGGGAACTTTGGGCCAATCGCCGGGAGGCTGCGAGTTCTAGTCCCGCTTTAGCCATGAAAGTTGGTTGGGTAACCTTGGGCCGGTCACTTCCTCAGCCCAACCTCACAGGATTGTTGTTGTGAGGAATATAGGAGGAGGAAGGGTTGTTGGATATGTTTGTCACCTTGAGTTATTCAGAAAACTAATAAAGGCAGGATACAAATGGAGGGAAATGAGGGGAAGGAAGGAAAGGAAAGAAGGAAAGGAAGGAAAAGAAGAAAGGGAAGGTAGGTGGAAGGAAGGAAGGAGGATGGGGGGTTGGACTAGATGACCTCCAAGGTCCCTTCCAACTCTGTCCCTCCCCCGGGGAGGCCCCCACTGAGCGCCCAGCCCCTCCACCCCGCCTCTCCCGCACATGGGCCCTGGAGTCCGCCCGGCGGAGGCCGATGGGACCTGGGCCCCCTTCCAGCGGCCAGCCACCGCCTCTGGCCGGGCTCGGCAGCCGCGGCGGTCGGGCAGCAGGGCGCGCTGTGGGCCGGGCTGGCCCTGCTTAGCGGCGGCGGGAGGAGCCGCCGCAGCCGCAGCCGCCGCCGCCGCCGCAGCCAGCAGAGCCCCGGAGCCGCGCCGAGGAGCTGCCCGGCCGCCTCCCGTCCTCCCGGGCTCCGCCAGCGCCCGAGCCCGGCGCCCGCGGCGGCCCAGCCATGTCCGGCCGGGTGGAGAAAGCAGGTGGGTTGGGCGCGCCGGAGCCGAGCCAGGCCTCGCCCGTCGGGGACCCGCCGGAAGGCCGGCCGGGCAGGCGCGGGTGATGGGCACCGGCCGAGGGAAGGGCTGCCTGCCCGCCTGGCACCCGGGACGCGCGTGCAAAGGGCGGGCCGGGGTGCATTGCACGCGCGGGGGGTGCATTGCACGGGGCCCTGGCTCGACGGGGCCGGGGGGGGGGGGGGGGAGGGGAGGGGGCGTGCAAAGGCACGCGCGGGAGGCCCCGGGCCGTGAAAAGGTGCCCGCGATTGGGACTCTGGTGGGTTTCCGGGTGTGCATTGTGGCCGACCTGGAGATCCGTGTCGTTTGGAGTTTGCTTCGGCTGGTGGCTGTGGGCGGGGAGGGTGTGTGTGGAGGGAGATACAGCTCTCTACCTTTACACGCGTACAATAGAGATCTATATCTGTGCACACATGCAGCATATTATCTATATACACAATGTAAATATGTGTGGGTGGGTGCATATACATATATATGTATGTATGTATGTATGTATATGTATGTATACACTATGTGTCTGTGTCTGTCTATATGTAACAGTTATTGCACAAACACACATGTATCATATATACACACAAATATAAACATATATACACATTTGTATGTGTGTGTTTGTGCAATAATTGTTACACATCCAATTGTTTCCTTTCCTCTCTCTGCTCTCTTTCCTAAATAATATTTGGAATTTGAAACAAGATTGCACTCACTGCAACAAAGTAATTCCCACAAGGGAGGCAAATTTTATCTCAAAAGCATTCGAAAAAAATACTATTATTGGGCCTTTGTTGACGACCATTCAAGTACAAATGTTTAATTAAAAAAAACAACACTCCATAAGGTATGTGAAATGTATAGACCTGAGTACCTGTGTGGATATCACTGCATGTATATGGCGAGTATCTATCCTGTATAATTTATGCGCCTAGTATAATGTTTATTAGATATCCCTTCACAAACTTCATTTGCACATATGTGTGAAGCTCACATACGTAGAGGTTCATGTGCACACAATGGAGTCTCTAGTGTAGGAAGCACAAGCATATGTTATGTATGTCAGTGCATTATGTATTGATATATTTTTAATTTCTTTGTCAAATTTTTAAACAGGCCATCATGCTCCTAGACCAATTTTGGGCAGTACAAATTAAAACAAAACTGTCTGTCTATCTATCTATCTATCTATCTATCTATCTATCTATCTATCTATCATTAAATTCCCATAGGAAGCAATGAACTCTGGAATAAAATAGTTAAAATTGAAAATTAAAAAAGTCATAGGAATATAAGTATATCTCGAGTGAAGATGGTGTGTTTCTTTGCATGGAAATTAATCTTATGTAGCTTAGCAATTTCCTGTGCTTTTTTTAAAAAAAAATCTGGTTAATTGTTTTAATTGTTTTAAATTTTGTTTATATGAGGTTTGTTTTTGGGAACTAGCCAGAGGCACGTATGTGAGGTGGGCAGTTAGAAAAATTATGATGATGATTTCAATAGATTGGCTCCCTGATTATTAATTGAAGTTGAATAGAATACAAATTTAAAAGTAAACTTAATGCATCTCTGTCTAGCATGCATCTGTGAATATAATCTCTGTGCGACATACACTTACAGAGAAATTATATTCACACACACATTAATACCCTTTGAAGAATTTTAACGTTCTATTGGTGCCAAGGTGGAAAACATGAAAAACCTAGCTGTTTGTTCAGGCATATGGATCATGAAGTTAGTCAAACCTGCGTGGGAATGCATATATATGATATGATATTCTTTTACTTTTACTTTGGCTGCCGTTTCTTTTTGAAATTATACGTTGTGGTGTATATGCTTCCATGTACTGTATTGTGCTTTTTGTTTCACTTTCGATCAGTGCCTAGACCAAGAGGGTCTTTAAACTTGGCAAGTTTTAGACTTGTGGACTTCAACTCCCAGAATTTCAGAGCTGAGAGAGGAAAGAAAGAAATAAGATTTGCATATGCATTAGTATGATATATGTATGGATATGTACCATGAAAGCCAGCTGGGTGGCTTTGGGCCAGTCACCAGGAGATGGTGAGTGCCGGAAGACGGGGTTGGTCCAGATAACCTCCAAGAGCCCTTCCAACTCTTGTCATTCTGTTAGACATACTTAGCTCCTTCAACTGTTCATCATACAATGTAGCCTGCAGATTCTCTATCATCCTTGTTGCTCTTCTCTGCATACTTTTCTGTAATCTTCTGACATCCGTTGTAGGACCTGCCTATGTCTAGTTAAATGAAAAAAAAAGAGGACTCAGGGTAACATGATAGCAGCCTTCCAGTATTTGAGGGGCTGCCCCAAAGAAGAGGGAGTCAAGCTATTCTCCAAAGCCCCTGAGAGGCAGGACAAGAAACGATGGGTGGAAACTAACTATGGAGAGAAGCAACCTAGAACTAAGGAGAAACGTCCTGACAGTGAAGACAATTCACCTGTGGAACCGCTTGCCTCCAGAAGTTGTGGCTGCTCCAACACTGGAGGATTTTAAGAAGAGACTGGACAGCCCTTTGTCTGAAACAGAATAGGTTGGACTAGAAGACCTCTGAGGTCCCTCCCAGCTCTGTTATTCCTCTGTTGTTCCCTATCCGTGAAAGTGCCCAATGGAAGAGAAGGCAGTCCGTTTTCTTCATAGCCCTGGGGCCTCTCTCTGTTGCCAAGATGAAAATGCTCTCTGGCTGTCATTGAATCAGCAGAAAACGATGCCAACATGACCTACTTATGACTTACTCCTCCCTTACTCCTCTGCCCGTCCAAGCTTTCCTCAGAAAGAAGAGATGGCCCAGCCCAACAAATGTTGCCTGTTTTGAGCTGCACCTTCTGATTCTTGACGAATGTTTCTTTTCTTTTTATGTACACTGAGAGCACGTGCACCAAGGCAAATTCCTTGGGTGTCCAATCACATTTGGTCAATAAAGAATTCCTTCCTTCCTTCCTTCCTTCCTTCCTTCCTTCCTTCCTTCCTTCCTTCCTTCCTTCCTTCCTTCCTTCCTTCTTTATTTATTTCCTTTCTTATTTCCTTCCTTCCATTTTAGCTCTGATGGAGCAGTAGAACCATTTAAACCTCTCTGCGTCACAGGCTGAGGACAAGATAAAGATAAGGTTGGGTGGAGAGAGGGTGACGGGGTAGAGACAGACCTCCGCTTAACGACCACAATCATGCCTCAGATTTCGGAGATATTTGTTCCATGAGTTTCGCCCTGGTTTCCATGAGTTTGCAACCTTTCAGTGGCCATGGTTGTTTAGCAAATCCCCGCAACAGTTAAATTGGGGACACGGAAGTGGCTTCCCGCTTTGAGGCAACCCTATGAGGGACACCGCGACCATCGTAAATACGAACCAATTGCCAAGCGTCCAAATTTGGATGACTCGACCGCGGGAATAATAAATGCTCCCCAAATCTTACAAGGTGGTCTTCTGTCGTGGTTTACCTAAATAATCCCAGTTTTGCCAGACCTTAAATGGCCACTTTTACGGAGAGCAGAGCCCCAGCCCTCTTGTTTGGGGGGTGGGACTCAAATATTGGAAGGCTGCTCTCCTGCCTCCCCTTGTCCTTCTCTTCCCAAGACTAGCCAGGCCCAGTTCCTGCAACTGTTCTTCATATGTTTCAGCCTCCAGTCCCTTCATCATCCTGGTTGTTCTTCTCTGCATTCTTCCCAGAGTCTCAGCCTCTTTTTTGCAGTGTGGCATCCAAAAGGAGCTGCCATAGTCCAAGGATGCAATGCTCAGTTTCCCATGTGGACATGCAAGGACAACCGTGTGGCTCATTCAAAGGGCACCGAGTCAATGAGGGATTATCTATTTTCCGCTCTCCGTCCCAGTCTCTATTTTTTTTTGCAAAATGAGCCATCCTGGCTTATGCTGCCCAGGGAAGCCAGGAACGATTTAGTTCTTCTGTGGCTGAATCCCACAAACGAGGTCAGCCGGTGTAGAAAAATCCCGGGGAGAGAATCTCGAAACACGCGGGCATCCACACCTTCTCCTCTGCGTAGTAAGTTATGGGCCCAAGGAGGTGACACTTTGAGTGCTTCCCAGGGTAGGGGATGGAAAGGCCAGTTTTGAGCTGGGGGAAGTTGTGGAAGAAAACAGCTGGAGCCATGCCGGAATGCAAAACAGCTGAGCAAAGCCTTAAGCAAAAAGCTGAAATTGGAAACAATTTCTAAATTTATTATCTGGGTGTGGACAGTCCTTTGGATTCTAGGTCACAGAGAAGAGGGGTTTAAGCCTCCCTCTTTCTTTCTCTTTCTCTTTTCTCTTTTTCTCTCTCTCCCTCTTCTCTCTCCCTCTCTTTCTTTTTCTCTTTTCTCTCTCTTTCTCTTTTTCTGTTTCTCTTTTTTCTTTCTCTTTATCTCATCCTCCTTCCCTCTCTCTGATTCTCTGTATCTGTCTGTCCGTCTGTCTGTCTCTCCCTCTCCCCGTCTCCTTCTCTCAAAAATAAAGATTGATATATCCCGAGTAGAGAAAGTTTTTGTTATCCTGAAATTGGAATTTTTTTATTTTATTTTTGCTACTGCAATGCTTTTGGGGGTTTTGAGTGTTTTTAAAGGAGGCGCTCTGTTCCTTTCCACCCACAAAGCAGTACATTGATCGGCTGGATGAGTTTGGAGCTCTCGGTTTGAATTGGAAAACGTGAAGCGCTGGAATTTACGTTCTTCCCAGACAGAAATCCAAGCTGTGCTTTCCGATGTCACTCCTTCAGGGATAGAAGAAGGCAAATCTCCCGTTGGCTCCCTTAAATTACGTGTAAAAATAATAAAGGCAGGATACAAATCAAATGACATTAAATTAAATTAAAACACCATCCAATATCTTATGACGACAACAACAACGCCAGAAGTCTGGGCTGAGCCAGACTCCCAAAGACATACCAAGGGAACCAAGATTCAAATGAAAGACTCATTTGTGCGAATGTAGCATTTAGGGGCCTTCTCTGAGAAAATTCACACCTAAAGTCGTCTCCTCCCTTCTTGTTTCTGGAAACCTTTGTTTGTCTAAGAGAAGGACTAGGGGTGACACGGTAGCAGTCTTCCAATATTTGAGGGGCTGCCACACAGAAGCGGGGGGGGGGACGGACGATGTGTCCTCCAAAGTACCTGAAGGCAAGAGAAGAAGCAACGGATGGAAGATCATTCCAGAGAAATCCAAGCTAGAATTAAGTCGAAATTCCCTGACAGTGAGAACGATTAAACACAACTGAATTGCCTGCAGATGTTGCAGGTTCTCCGTCACCGGAGGTTCTTAAGAAGAGACCGGACATCCATTGGTCCAGAATGGCACAGGGTCTTCCTGATTGAGCAAGGGGGTTGGACTAGAAGACCTCCGTGGTCCCTTCCAACTCTGTCCTTCCATAATTCTGTAATCTCCATCGTTTGCATGGGAAGCCCTAGGCTTTCAGAAGCCCCGTCTTCACTTCATCATTCCTGGAATTTATTTATTTTTTCTGCTTTGGGAGTCGAGGGAAGCCAAATTTTCAGTAGCAGCCGAATTCCACCCAAGAATTTAAAAAGAGACTATTTGTTGGATTGCCAGCAGCGAGGCCGAGCAAACATTCCACGAAGCGGCCAGACTGTGAAGTGTCTTTCTTGCGATGCACCCGAGGGCTCTTTTTATTTATCCAAATCATATCTATAACTACATCTCTCCAACCACCTTATGCGGGTTAGTATCTGTATACAAGTATCCCTCGGCTTAACCAGAGCTCACTTTTAGCTTAGTTTACTTGATTGTCATTGCACCTCGTACAACAAAACTAAATGCCATCTTCGGGGTACATTATGACTATGAAAATAAACACAAACACACAACCTTCACATGGTTATACACTGAATGGAAAACCCCTGATATTGCATTAATATTGCACTATGCAGTAGAACTCTACTGAGCTACTGACCTGGGATAAAAGCCGTTTTTTCAGCCTATTTATCCTTGTTTTTATTATTGTCCTGTACCTGATGGTAGTAGTTCAACAAAAAAAAAAGGGGAGCCCAGGATGAGATGGATCTTTGAGGATGTTTTGAACTTTCTTAAGGCAGTGGGAGCTCTAAAGCTCTTCTAAAGAGGGGAGAGGGCAACCCATGATCCCCTGGGCAATGACCTTAACCCTCTGGAGCACCATCCTATCTGCCCCTGTGCAATTGGCAAACCATACAGAGGTGCAGTGAGTTAAGATACTCTCTCTGGTGCAGCGGGAGAAGGTCACCAGCAGTTTTCCAGTCAGTTGTTGTTTTCTGAGAAGTCTCAGGTAGTATCGTCTCTGCTGGGCCCTTTTGACCAACGAACCTTAATGACCGTTCAAACTTGCAACGTCCCTGGAAAAGGGGACTTACGACCTCTTTTCATGCTTGTGACCGTTGCAGCATCCCCCCGCGTTTCACCCGATCAAAATTCGGATGCTTGGCCACTGGTTGGTATTTATGATGGGGTGCGGTCTCCTGGGAAGCCAGATTGACTTAACAACCAACCACGTGTTGGACTGAAGAACCGTAGTAGGGATTCCCTTTACCAAACGGGTCGAGGAAAGCTGCAAAGCAGAGCAGAGCTCGACGACGTCTCTCTTGGCAGCGTCAGTTCTGGGCTCCCCTGAGGCCATCCCCGTAGTGGCAAATGGTTCGTGAGTTTATAAGAACGGTGGGAGGAAGGGAAAGGGGTGACTAAGGGATCAGCAGTTAACAATGTTTGCAGTGATGCTTGGAAAACGGAACAAGATCTGTCATCGGAGGCGACACTCATGTGAGGAGGTCAGGTTTTTGCAGCCTTCTGACAAAGTCGATGTTGGGAAGCTGGGTTCGTTTTAATAGAACCGGGTTACTAATTTAACAAGTGCAGCGATTCGCTTAACAGAACAGCCGTAAAATGAAAAATGAAGCATCGGGAAAAGCTTACGCCGCATCAAACAATGAGACATCTGCAGCCCAAAATAGACGTGTTTTTTTTTTCTTTTTAGCAACGGAGGGTGGGAATGTCAGCAAAGTGTTTCCTGCCACGTGGGTCACAAAGGTGCCAAATGAATAAGTCAGAGAGGTTGTCCTCTGTCACTGAAGGGCACACCCAATTCCCAAGCTGTGGGCAAACGGGGCATTAATGCCAAGGTGAGACTAGAACTCACCGTCTCCTGGTGGTCGGCCCAAAGTCACCCTGCCAGCTTTCATAGTGACCAGAACTCAACGGTTTCTGGTTTGTAGTCTGATGCCATAACCACTAGACAAAACTGACTCTTTCTACCAGAATAATTGGTGCAAAGTCATAAAGGAGTCGGTTTTGTCTAATGGTTACGGCACCAGGCTACAAACCAGAAACTGTTGAGTTCTAGGTATATATAAAATAAAAAAAATAAAATAAAGCTATATATAAAGATATATATATATATAAATTTGGTCCTGTAAGAGCTGCTTCCTTTCTGCTTTCCACTGTTTTCACTTGGTCCACCTAATTGTTGACATTTTGGGGTATTATGGGCTGTAACTTTCCACATTGACCGCAAAAGAACACATTTGGACAAGTGCCAATGGAGATCCTTCGGTCATCTGGGTCCCAAAGATGCTTTTTTCCCAAGAGGCAACTGGGTTTTTTCTTGAAGACCTTTTGCTTCTCATCCAAGAAGCTTCTTCAACTCTGACTGGAGGCTGGGGGACGGAAGGATTGATGCTCCTTGCAGACAGCTGGTCAATTTGCGTTCTTTCAGAGCGTGGTGGAGTCGTTTATCCGTGATTTGGGGGTGTTCTAGCCCAACACTCTGTCCAAGCAGGGGACCCTATAGCATTTTGGACAGTCTCTTATGGAAAACCTCCAGTGATTGGAGCAGCCACAACTTCTGCAGGGAAGCCCGTTCCACAGATGAAGGGCAGGAAATTTCTCCTGACTGCTAAGGCGAGGAAGTTGTTTTTTCTTCTCCGGAAAAATAGGAGTCAGGTTGGAGAGCTTTCAGGATGTCTTCTCAGCCTGGGAAATCTTTCCCAAACATTTCCTTTTCTTTTATTCTTCGGTGGCTGTTTATTGAGATCCCCAGACGTAGCCAGGGCGGGTCAGGGTTCTCCAAAGGGAGAGGCAGTGAGAGAACTCTAAACCGGGTGGTGGGGGAATTGTTTTAAGCGGAGGGCGTTGCCTCAACCCCTAAAACCACAACTTTGCATTGTGTTATTTTTAAGAAGTTGGAAGCTCTTTCAGATTTTTGCCTGAAACAGCTGGCTTCTCTGAGTTGGAGTTGAATGGAAGCAAAGGAGAGAGAGAGAGAGAGAGAATCCTTAGCATCAAACGGAAGTGGCTCTCTCCTTGACTGGTTGGCAGTGACACACAACAGCTGTCTTCTTTTGGGGTTGTTTTGTGCATTGGAGGCGAAGAATTATTTCTTAAGGATAAGTTGTCTCTCTTGTCTTGCAAAACAACAAAAATGTTGAGCTCAGTTTTGGCTGGAAGTTGAGGACTAAAAAGCAGACAAAGATAAAACTTCTCGCCAGGAAAAAAAATAAAGGCTAAATTGATTTCTCAAAAATCAATTCTCATTTGGCAAGGAGAATAGAATGAATCCAGATAAATATGGGACTAATTTATGGGGTGGATGCAGATTTAAAATGAACCTTTTCCTGAACTCGAAAGCTCAGTGATCGTAGAGATTTATGGTTTATCTTTTCATTCATTCATTCATTCATTCATTTCATTCATCACAAACCTGGCTAAGCATCATAGAGTTTTAAAAACATTAAAAGGCTGGTCGATTGTTTGCAATAGAAAAAGACAGCTTAGCTTTGATCAGATGGGAAAACAAACCTAAGTTTTCCTTTGGGAAATTATACAGGTAGTCCTCGACTTACCACCACAATTGAGCCCCTCCCCCCATTTCTGTGCCTAAGTGAACCATTTGTTAAGTGAGCTCTGCCCCCATTTTACAGCTGTGGTGGTTTGGTAAATCCCTGCAGTTTTTTTAAGTTAGCAAGCGTCCCAATTTTGATCCCCTGACCATTTTTCTTAAAGTGTGAAAAGAACCTTCATAAGTTGCTTCTTTCAGTGTCCTTGTAATATCCAATGGTCACTAAATGGACAGTTGCAAATCAAGGACCAGGTGCGTAAGGGAACGTTTTGAATGAATGAATGAATGAACGAATGAATGAATGAATACTTTATTAGCCAAGTGTGATTAGAAACACAAGGAATTTGTCTTGGTGCACATGTCTTGGGATCTGCAGCATGGATTTTTATGATCTCGGAGAAGAGATATCTTGGCTTTATGTCTGAATTTGATTTAAATCCTTCTCAGTTCCAAATACAATGACCTCTGTGCCTAGATCCACGGATGCTTTTAACCTGAGGACGGCATGCTCCCACTTTACAGAGTTTTTTTTTTACCGAGTCCTTCCCGCCTGGTTTTCAATTTAATAATTTGTTTTTTTGTGTGTTGGTTAACGTCTGCTAACTTTGCTTCCAAAGAAAGCATTACTCAGATTGCTAATGGGTGGCTGGACCGTCTGGAGATCACAAGATTGCCACAGACTGTCGTTTATTTTAGCCCACGGAGCGGAGAAATCAGAGAGAAAAAATATATAACTTTGGAAGGATGTTGCAACGGAAGGGTTGGGGCGTAGCTTGGAAGCCGTCTTGGGCCATCCTGTTTAAACTTGGGTAGTTTAAGAGGTGTGGACTTCAACTCTGGCTGGGGAATTCTGGGAGTTGAAGTCCACAAGTCTTCAAGTTGCCAAGTTTGGGGACCCCTGATCTCCCTGCCAGATTCAAGAATTGGCTATTACAGTATCATTGACAGATGCCACTCAGCTTCAGTTGAAGTGCCACTAGCAAAAAAGAAGGTCCACCCTCTTCTAGTAGAGTCTGTTCCATTGATGAACAGAAGTAACTTCTCCAGATGTTCCACCCAAATGGGCCTCCTTGTTATTGAAGCTCCTCCTGTTTTTTTTCCAGTGACGTTGAACAATTCTACCCTGTCTTCTCCATGACAATCTTTTAGATGGTTGAAGACAGCTATTGTGTCTTCTCTTCTTTGCTCCTTCACCAGGAACACGCTTATTGTTAGTGGTATATTAATGGGGAGGTCTTCTCCTGGTTTTCTTATTTGAGTGACTCACATTGGCAGGAGTCATAACTCTTGGGCAACCAAAGAAGTCTACTTACAAGCTTAGAAGAGTTACTCTCCTCTTCCTCCTCCTCCTCCTCCTCCCAGTTCCAAGCAGGCCACCCCAAAAGGGGAAGGCGCCACATCCAGAGTAGAGACAACAGACAACTTCCTTAGAGGGTGAGCTGTGCTGTGTCCCATCAGGAGTGATTTAATGTTCAACCACACTCAGTGGAGAGAGATGGTAACCCAGCAGTAAATCATAGACTGCCTCCTTACCGTAGGCTTAAAATCAGTCTTAACCATGCCTGGATTGTTCTAGCCTAACAGGAGTGCCAACAAACCCTCATGGCCAGACATTTTGGGCTCAATTGTACAGGACTGTGGATAGGAATGTGCTAAGATCCGGTGACCAAATCCTCTTGTTCAGCGGTGCTCAGTTCCATTCCAAAGCCGAAGAAGACGCCTCTGTGGTCCATGACTACTAAACACCAGAAGGTGCACCGAATGTTCTTCCCTTCCCACCAAAGGGGGTCCCTATTTTTCTACCTGCATTTTTACCTGCTCTCAAACGGCTAGGTTGCTGCTAGAAGCTACTGGGACAAGGAATGGGAGCTCACTCCGTGACACAGCGCTGGGGATTCGAACCGCCAAACTGCCAACCTTTCTGATTGACAAGCTCAGCGTCTTAGCCCCTGAGCCACGACGTCCCTCAAACCAGGAGTCTCCAACCTTGGCAACTTTTAAGACTTGTGGACTTCAACTCCCAGAATTCCTCAGCCAGGTTTGCTGGGAGTTGAAGTCCACAAGTCTTAAAAGTTGCCAAGGTTGGAGACCCTTCCTTAAACTTTCCTGAAACTTCAGCGCTTCCTTCAACGGGGCAATAATCGGGATTCTTGTGGACCTCCTGGGTGGGACTGAGATCTCCAGAGCCGCTCCTCCCCCCCCCCCCCCCCCCCCCTCATGTGTTTTTCCACTGAAAGGGACCGATGACCTCACCCCCGTTGCCTCGGCGACAGGTAAACAGTTATAGAAAATCCCAGATCGTGACACCAAGGTTTTGTTCTCCAAGACAAAGAGGAGGGGTCTCCAAAGGGGAGGAGGGGATCCAGTTCGTTCTTCCCTCTGCTTTCCCTCCATCTCGGGGGGATCCAGGCAGATTCTTCACAGAATAACAAGAGCTGGAAGGGACCTTGTAGGTCATCCAGTCCAACCCCCCCTGCCCCCGCCCAAGCAGGAGACCCTACACCATTTCTGACAGAGGGCAGTCCAGTCTCTTCTTGAAACCTTCCAGGGATGAAGCTCCCACAACCTCTAAAGGCAACTTCGGTTGATTGTTCTCACGGTCGGAAAATTCCTCCTTATTTCCAGGTTGAATCTCTCCTGGATCAGTTTCCATCCATTGTTTCTTGTCTGGCCTTCAGGTGCTTTGGAGAATAGCTTGACCTCTTCCTCTTCCTCCTCTGGGGCAGCCCCTCAAATATTGGAAGGTGCCCTCCTGTCTCCGCTGGTCCTTCTCTTCCCTAGACCAGCCAGGCCCAGATTCTAAAGAAGGATGAGCTCCAGGCGCTCCTATTCTACTTTTTGGGAGGGTGTGTCTCTTCAAGCTGGTGCTTGTCCTCCAAACCCCTGGAGGCCCTGCATTCTTCAGTACCTGCGTCACCTTCTGTGGTTTACAGAGAGGCTCCTCAGCCAGGCTTCCCCAGAGGACGCACTTGGGAGTCCTGCCGTTCGTTCGAGAGCCTGAGGTTATCCGTCAGCCTGGTTTCTCTCCCGAGCTGCAGGTGGCCCTTCAGGTGTTGACACCGTGATCACATCTCTAGGTCCATCTTCATGTCTTCAGGCAAAGCATTCCTGGTTTCAGTCGCTTGTTTGACTTCTTTTCCATATCTTTCAACGGCCTTCCTTCCTTCCTTTCCTTCCTTCCTTTCCTTCCTTCCTTCCTTTCCTTTCCTTCCTTCTTTTCCTCCCTCCTTCCTTTCCTTTCCTTCTCTTCCTTCCTTCCTTCCTTTCCTTCTTTCCTTCCTTCATTCCTTTCCTTCCTCCTCTTCCTTTCTTCCTTTCCTTTCCTTTCCTTCCCCCCTCCCTTCTCTTCCTTCCTTCTTTTCCCCATCCCTTCATCCTTTCCTCTCCTTCCTTCCTTCCCTTCTTTCCTCCCTTCCTCCTTCCTTTCCTTCCTTCTTCCCTTCCCGAACACATTTCAAGAGATCACAGGGCTGGAAGGGACCTTTGAGGTCTTCTAGTCCAACTCGCGGCCCAAGGCAGGTCTCCTGATAGTATCCCAAACAAAGGGCTGTCCAGTCTCTTATTAAAACCTTCCAGTGTTGGAGCAGCCACAACTTCTGGAGTCCAGCAGTTCCACTGATTATTAGTTTTCACTCTCAGGAAGTTTCACCTTATTTTGAAGTTGGACGTCCCTCTGATGAGCTTCCATTGTCCGTTGTTTCTTGTCCGTTCTCTTCCATATTTCTTTCAAATCGATCTTGATTCCGTAGCCCCTGGCTGCCTTCTCCGGGGACTTTTTTCCTCGCTGACCTCCCAGATTAGCCTTCCCAGCTTCAGTAGTCAAAGTAGGACTTCTAATGAGGTTGGTCACACGTCCCCTCGAGCAGCAGAGACAATTTCCAACGGGTCGTCCAGCCCTTCAAAAGGCCGAGATGGACAATCCAATTGACCTCCCTGTGTTCTCCAGAACCTCATTCTCCTCATCTGACTGTATAATTTCCTATTAATTCCAGGCAGGAAATCCATACAACCATCTACGCTACAGAGCCTCAAAGTTCGATGTTTTCATTTGAAAGGTTTCTTTGAAAGTCAACCAACCTCCTCGCCACAAAAGAGGGTGGCGGGAGGAATGCAAACCCTTTCCAGAATGTTCTTTTTTCGTAATATATGGCGGCAACCGGAGTTGGGAAAGCTGTAGAAACACGTCTGAGGAATCAATAAATCTAAATGATGGTGAAACAACCCAGCTGATTGTGATGGTTCATTTAATGACTGCTCAAAGTTACAACGGCCCTGAAAATAGCGTCACATGATCATAATTCAGATGCTTGGCAACTGACTCGTGGTTTATGATGGTTGCAAAATCCCCATCTCCTTTAGCGACCAAGTCAAATGGGGAAAGCCGGGTTCATTTAACAACCATGTGACCCACTGGACAACTGCAGGGATTGACTTAACAACGGTGGCAAGAAAAGGTGGTAGAACGGGGCAAAATTCAATAAACAAATAATCTCATTTAGCCACTTAAATTTTAGGCTCAATTGTGGTCGTAAGCCAAGGACTATCCTGTAGAGTGTCCTCTTTTGGCCAAAGAGGTGAAAAGAACTGTTGTCGTTTTGACAAATTCATTCGGTTTGTACTCCCGATCCACAGTTTGTCAATTTTCTTCTTTAAATGTTCTCAGGGGCCTTTTGAAACGGGAAGCTATGTATAAATTTCAGAAATCAATGGGATTGCCAGCCAAGACAATTTATTATTTATTCAAACCTTAACCCTTAGGGTGTGTGTGTGTTTATCTTCCTTCCTTCCTTCCTTCCTTCCTTCCTTCCTTCCTTCCTTCCTTCCTTCCTTCCTTCCTTCCTGTTTCTCCGATTTCTCTCTTCTTTCTTTCTCTCTAGTTTCTTTCCTTTTCTCCTTTTGTCTCCTTCCTTTTTCCTTCCCTTTCTCTTTCCTTGTTTTCCCCTTCCTTTCCTCCCTCCCTCTCCTTATTTCTCTCTTTGCTTTCTTTCCCTTTCTCTCCCCCTTCCTTCTTTCCCTTCCCTTCTTTCTTTTTTCCTCATTTTCCCTTTCCTTCCTCCCTTCTTCCTCCTCCGATCCTTCTCTCTCTCTCTCTTTCCCTTTCTCCTTTCCCTCCCTCCCTCCCTTTCATTTGTGCCGCTAATTCATCCAGTGACTTCCCAGCAACCTCCCTCCAAGAGGCGTAATGTTCTGGCATAACTTACTTCACTGGAAGGATTCCACAGACTTGTACCCGACCAGACACCATCCTGTTAGCCAGGAATGATGGATGGTAGCAGTCAGGAGGCAAACCGCTTCGAATCCCTTCTCTCTCTCTCTCTCTCTCCCCCCTCACTTCCACCTCCCACGGCCCCCAGTCCTCGTCTCTGGAAATCACCAGCTGATTTTCCTACTCACCCACCCACCCGCCTTTCGTCAGAAGTCAAGGACGTGTTGGCTCAGGGCAAAACAAACTTTAGATCCTCCGCGAAGGCTGTGACTCAACTGTTGGAGGTGGTTTAAAGGCAGCTGGGCAAAGGCTCCCAGCCTTTAGCCAAACAGACACAATTAGCAAGGTTTCCGTCCATGCGTGCCAGAGACACACGTGCACGTGTGTGTGTGTGTGTGTGTGTGTGTGTGTGTGTGTGTGTGTATGTGTGTGTTGGAAACTCACTTCTGGAAGAGTTAGGGGAGAGCCCAATAGTAATTGGACTGCCAATGGTCAGAAACGGTGTAGGGTCTCCTGCTTGTCCTTCCATCCGTTCAGAACCGAAGACGCTTCTCAGGTGAGAAGTAAAAGGTCTTCAAAGAAAAACCAGAAAGATCAGTTGCCTTTTGGGAAAGAAAAGGCACCTTTAGGAGAGGAAGCAGCTACTTTAAACAGTTGCCTTGGATGCATTTCAGCACCTGGCAAATCAGGTTTGTTAACCCTGATGCTCCCAGATGTCAGGCACATCCTGGCTTATTCGTGCAACGGCTCGTGGGTTGTCTGCTGCAATGTATTTAACCGTGCTTCTGTTCTCGTTTTTGTTGGCTAGATTCTCAGCGGTCTCACCTCTCTTCCTTCACCATGAAGCTGAAGGACAAGTTCCACTCGCCCAAAATAAAAAGGACGCCGTCGAAGAAGGGAAAGCAGCCTGACGTCGTGGTGAAATCCCCCGAGAAGGCGGTGAACAAGGTGAGTTAGTTGAGGGGTCTTCCACTCAACGACGTGTTATTGAGCCTGGGAATACGGTTGTAAGTCGTGGCCGTCATTAAACAGATCATCCCGTGACCCCCGCCTGACTTTATGACCTCTTTTGCAGCAGCCGTTAAGCGAATGCCACTGTCATTAAGCAAACATGGCGGCCGTTAAGCGAACGTTAAACCTTTCGCTTCTCATCTGAGAAGCTTCTTCGGTTCTGACTGAACGGTGGAGGATGGAAGGATTTCTTGCCGCCATCTAGTCATTCGCGCTCTTTTTGAGAGTCGCTGAGGCCACTTGGAGGTTTATCTCTGCCCTCAGAGCAGCCTCAACGACCCTCAGAAAGAGCACCAACAACCAGATGACTGCAAGGGATACAGATCTTTCCATTCTCCACTGTTCAGCCAGAACCGAAGAAGCTTCTTGGGTGAGAAGCGAAATATATTCAAAGAGGAAACAAAAGAAAGCCAAATTGCCTTTTGAAAAAGCACCCTGGGGATTTACCTCGTCGTATCAGTGGTTGAATGGGAGTGGTGCGGTGTGCCTAGGGGTGGAGCTCTCGCCTCACAATCAGGAGGCTGTGAGTTCGATCCTAGGTAGAGCCAGGTATTTCTCTCTCTGAGCACAATGAGAACCTACCTGCTGAACAAAACTCCGCGTTGGCGACAGGGAGGGCATCTGGCCATTAAAACACTCTGCTAGCTCCGTTCAGCTGCCCAGGAGCCCTGCAAGGGGTAAAAGGGCCGTTAAAAGATGGTGATGTATCGGTTGCTGAATGCAGATGAGCATTCGGTGAGGAAAACTCCGTAATTTTCTGTACATCCTGAATAATATGGGATGGATAACCTCCCCATCCTCTCCCTCTATTTGGAGCTTCGACTCATCAGTGGCCATTGTAGACTGGAGAATTGTGGGAGTTATCTGCCCATCCAAAGAAGGACCATAGATTTCAGGACCTTGGAGACTTCCAACTTCTTATCCCCTTCCTGGTCTATGGCTCCACCTACAATTTTCCAACCAGATCAGGCGTAAGGGTGACATGGTAGCCATCTTCCAATACTCGAGGGGCCGTCGCGGGGAAGGGGGAGGAGGTCCAACTCTTCTCCGGGGGACCTGAGGGGATGGAAGCTCCTCGGAGGAACGTCCAACCTGGAACTAAGAAGGAAATTCCTGATGGTGAGAACAGGGGATCAAGTTGCCTGTTGGAGTTAGTTGCGGATCCAGCGACATCGCTGGAGGCTTTCAAGGAAAGATTGCGCAACCATTTGTCTGGGTGTGTGTGTGTGTGAAATCAGGACTCCTAACTTGGGCAGGGGGTTGGACTAGAAGACCTCCAAGATCCCTTCCAGCTTAGGTTGTATGATTCTAGGAGGAGTGAAAAATCCCTAAAGGGACAGGCCTTATTGTCGTTATTGGAGGCTACCGTCTGTTTCTTCGTGGCTAATCCAAGCGTGCTGCTTTTCGTGGATAAGGGAGTCCTGGTTGAAAGGAAATTTAACAGCCGAGAGAAGATAAACTTCTAAAATTGCTTTCTTCCTCACTGAACGAAGCCCATCCGAAACGTCACGGCCATTTTCAAGGTGATCAAATGATTAAACGGCAGGCCGGGGTCGGGAAGTCGCGACAGTGACTGCACGCCAGGCGTTTTATTTTAATTAAATTGAGACATAAATCAGAGGGGGTCCGTTGGAGACGGTCCTGGCCCTCCCCGTGTTCTGATGGACCCGGCCAGCCGAAGCCCTGCTGGAGAAGGGGGCCATTTGCCAAACGGATTTTATTTACAAAGCCAGCATTTCTCTCAAGCTGTTTTTCTTTTTTTCTCTTTGAAAGATCGGTCTCAGAGGAGTTGGAAACCTAATCCGTTTTAACAACCTGAGTTGTCTCTTGAATCGGTGGGAGGAGATGCTACTGAGGTGGTTAACAACAGGTCAGGGGGTCAGGTTGTTAGTGCCGGGAAAAAGCTGCAAAGATGCTTAACCACACAGTAATTTTCTTGCATTTGTTTTCAGAACCCTGGCCTGACTCAATATTTTTTAAATTGCTTTTTATTGAACTTTATTGAAGGGATCTAGATGCCCTAATGGATCACCGTAAGTATGAGCCCGCCGGGTGCTGCGGCCACCCCAAAAAAGGCAACGTAATCCTAGGCTGCGTTAACAGAGAGAGAGAATCAAGATCAAGGGAAGTGTTAGCATCGCTTTATGAGGCCTTGGAAAGATCACACTTGGGATATTGTGCCCAGTTTTGGTCGTCATGATGTAAAAAAGTTGTTGAGGCTCTAAAAAGAGTGCAGAGAAGAGCCACAAAGGTGACTGGGGGACTGGAGGCTAAAACATCTGAAGAGCGGTTACAGAATTGGTTACGTCTAGTTTGATGAAAAGAAGGACCAGAGGGGGACATGATAGCAGCCTTCCAGTATCTGAGGGGCTGCCCCAAAGAAGAGGGAGTCAAGCTATTCTCCAAAGCACCTTCAGAAGGCAGGACAAGAAGCAACGGAGGGAAACGAACAAAGGAGAGAAGCAACGTAGAATTAAGGAGGGATTTCCTGACAGTGAGAACTATTAATCAGCGGAACGATTTGTCTCTAGAAGTTGTGAACGCTCCAACGCTGGAAGCTTTTAAGAAGAGACTGGACCAACCTTATGTCTGAAATGCTGTAGGGTTTCCTGACTGAGCAGGTTGGGGGAAGGAGAAGAAGGAGGGAAGAAGTGAAGAGGAAAAGGGAGAGAGAGAGAGAGAGAAAAAGGAACGACTTCCAACTTCCAGCTCCACTTTCCAGCTCAACCCCTATCTGCCTGTCCTGATACTGTCCCTCACGGAGTCCAGATGGGGCATTTCGTGGCATTTGGGTGATGGCTGTTTCTTAACGCATGACCGGCTGGAGAGTTTGGCCAGAGGGAAGCGGCGTTCTTGGAAATTCAGTGCAGCGGACGCAGAACTGCGATGGTTCTCTCTCTCTCCAGTTTCTCACGTCGAGGTGGAGCGATGCAGAAAACAACCAGAACAGCCTCCGTTTGCAGAGGGTCCTTGACTTACAACCATTCGTTTAGTGACCAAAATTACAAGGGCAGTGGAGGGGGAAGCTGCTTTTCACACTTAATGACCAGGATAGCATCCCAACAAGATTTGGATTCTGGTTCATATTTATGACAGCCACAATGTCCCAGTGTGTGTGTGTGTGAAAGAGAGAGAGAGAAACCAGAGAAATCACTTAACAACAGTGTGTGACTAACTTAACAACGGCAGGGATGCCCTTAACAACAGTGGCACAAAAAGTCACAAAATGGGGCAAAACCTCACTTAGCAACAGAAATTTCGGGCTCCGCTGTGTTCGTACGTTGAGGGTTTACCCGTACAGGGTCAGAAGTACGAGCCTTTCTCAGGATTTGGGGGAGAAATGTGTTTTTCCAACTTGCAAGATTCTGTTCAGTAACCTGAAAATAAAGTAGAATTAGGCACCCAATCATGTTTCCTGCCTGGACTACCTCACAAGGCTGGCTGGAGAGGAAATGGCTTTTGTCAGCCTTTTTTTCACACCCGTTTCTTGGTTGAATGTGGGGCCAGAAGCCAGATCATTCTTTGCCGTTTCCTCCCTCCGTCCTCCCTAGACTGGGGTCGCTCTAGGACACGCGACTGCCCTTCTCTCCCAGCCAGGTAGGGGCCTCTTGAACAAAAGGCACCAAATTTGTACAGTCGGTCTTGTATTATTTTCACAGGTGCAACCTCTTTCTTCACCTGAAAAACAGTGTGCAAGGAGGGTGCAGGTCACACTGCGAACCACTGATCTACTGGGAAAATGAACCGGGTGTTGTGCCTTCCGTTCAAAACACACACTAGCGGATTGCAAATTGTTCCAAATTTGGATCTCTTTGATTGGAAAGGGTCTGTTTTCTTTGCAAAACTGTTTCTGGAAGTCTCGGTGGAGGTTCTCAAGTCATCCAGGTCATGGTTGTCTGAAAGGTGCTTTTTCAAAAGGCCTCTGGACTTTGCTTTTCCTTGGAGACCTTTCACTTCCCGTCCAAGAAGCTTCCTCAGTTCTCACTGAATGGTGGAGGATGTAAGGATTTATATTGCTTGCAATCCTCTGGTCGTTAGTGCTCTTTCCGTGAGGCCGCTCGGAGGCTTATCTCTGCCCTCCAGTGGCCTGAATAGTGCAAATGGGTGTGGGACGTTCTTGGTGTCAACTCGTAAATCATTCCTATGCCTGTTTTCGAGTTGCCATAAGAAGGGAGGGGGGAGAGGCCTGAGGGAGCAGTGCAGCAGGTGAAGGCCAGAAGCACATTCCACGCTTACCTTGTGGAGATTGTAGCCATGGCTACTGGATCTTCTGCCTGGGAAAATCCTTCATTGGAGAATGTGATTGATGACACCCAGCCCGTGAATGGTTGGAGAATCTGATTCATGACACACCCAGGGGGCTGGAGGGAAACAGGGTCATAGGGGATAGTAAATTACGTGTCTCAGAGTGGGCTTCATACTGGTTATGTTGCCCCTAATAAATCTTTTGGATTAGTTTGAAGCTGGCTCAAGTTTATGATTTAATTAGGGCAATTGTGGGAACCCTGACGCTTGGAACTGCTGAGAGGATTGTGTTGTAAACAGGAGGTAGGTGGGAGTCCTACGCCTCCCCCTCTGTTGAGAGAGGGTTGTTAAATGGTCCTCTCTGTCCAAAACGTGTTTCTAGAAGTGGTTTAACATCAGAAGTGGCATATTGATCTTTTGGGAATGGTGAGCCCAAAGCTGCTGTAGTTCAGGAACTGTTTTTGTGGGTTCAGAATGGGGCATTTAGAATTTAGAACCATTTGACTTCCAAATGAATAGATATAATTAATGGGAAGGTGGGTGGATGGATGGATGGATAAGTAGAGTGGACGGATGGATGCGTGGAATGGAGAGGTAGATAAAAAGGATGGCTGGATAGGTGAAAAGAGCTTATGCAACGGAGACAAATTTCTGGTACATCCCGTCCCACTTGGCCAATAAAGAATTCTGTCCTATTCTACGAATAGATCTATAAAATGAATGGGTATAGATGATGGATCGATGGATTGACAGAATGGACGGATGGATTAATAAGACAGACTGAATGAAGATGGATCAACGGATGGATGAGCAGAATGGATGGGTGGTTGGGGAAGAATTTGCCTGTCTTGTAGCTATCCGGGCCGATAGGAAGCTTTGTAAAAGGGGTCTTTCTGTCTCAGAACTTAAGCTGGCTGGAAGAGAAGGAGAAGGACGTAGTGAGTGCCCTGCGCTACTTTAAGACCATTGTGGACAAAATGGCCATTGATAACAAGGTGTTGGAGATGTTGCCAGGATCAGCCAGCAAAGTTCTGGAAGCCATCTTGCCTCTGGTTCAGACGGACCCACGGATTCAGCAGAGGTGAGTCAGGACGCAAGGGGTTGAGTAAGTTGGACTGCGAGTTGGGTGCTAATTGGGCAGTCCGTCCTTTCCCTCAACGTCTGCGACGGAGATTGAGGTGCTCGTTGTGCAGCTTGGATGGAGAATTTGGTAGCTGTTGGGCAGTCCCTTCCTCGAACGATTAGGGTGAATGATTGAGGGAGCTCGGGGCACCAATCTAGCCTATCGAAGAAAACAATTAGGAGAAATATGATGATTGAGGGACTGTCAAATAGAAGAAGGGGTTTACTTCTTCTCTAAAGCTCCTGGCTGGAGAATTCTGGGAGTCGAAGTCCACCCGTCTTAAAGTTTGGAGACCACTGGAATAAGCTAAATGGTACTCCCCAAAAGAGAGAGAGAGAGAATGGCCTTTATGAAGGAAGGAATGTTTAGTTGCGGCGCCTTGCTGACTTCTGACAATTCTTTACTTAAGGCCGGACTCTCCCCGCCTCTTCTTCCTTCTGACCTCTTCTCCTTCTTTCCACTTCTGCAGTTCTGCCATCACTTCCTGTTACAGCCGCGTGTATCAGAGCTTGGGAAATTTAATCCGATGGTCCGATCAAGTGATGCTGGAAGGCATCAACGCTGAAGACAAAGAAGTGGTGAATACAGTTAAGGGGGTTATCAAGGCAGTTCTGGATGGAGTTAAGGTATGGGTCTTGCTTAAAACCCCTTTTATTTAGGCTGTAAAGGGAATTCCTCTCCAGCAAAGTCTTGGCCAATGGTCTTTCATGAGATTTCACAGACCTTTATCAGGCTTGGAGAGCTGCCAGGCCAATCTCTTCCAAACACCACACTATAGCAGCAAGAAGTCAGGAACTTCACCCTCATGAATCAAACTAATTGTCTCCTGCAAAGCCCCACTCCCCTTTCACTCCCCTTTATTCCCCCTGGGAGGGGCCATCCACCTGAGCCTTTACTCCTGAGTTGACCCTTGTTCCTTAGCTGTTCCCTTCTCCTGGCAGCTCTGCGCATGTGCACACTGGGAACAGGCTCCGGCTGTTCTTCTTCCCCACTGATCTTCGACGGCAGCTGATAACTGTCGGAGGGCCCTGGCCCCATCTCCGCCTCCGACGCAGAGCCCTCGTCCGAGCCTTCCCAGACTCCAGGACTGGCCCATGTCCCTCCCCAACCTCCTCACTGTCCGAGTCTGGTGCCAGCTCCGCTAGCGGGCAACAACACGCCCCATGAGCCCCTTGTAGAGTTAGTGTGTAAGGACCAACAAAGGCAATAAAGGGTCTGAAGGCTAAATTGTATGATGAATGGTTGAGAGGAGCAGCCATAAAAATTAATGCAATCCTGGGTTGTGTAAACAGAAGCATAGAATCAAGATCACGTGAAGTATTAGTGCCGCTTTACAAAACCCTAGTAAGGCCACACCTGGAATACACTGCAACCAGTTTTGCTCACCACAAATTACAAAAAAACGACGTTGAGATCAAAGGCCTGGAGACTAAACCACAGGAAAAATGGCTGCGTGATTTGGCTCTGGCTAGTCTCAAGAAAAGAAGAGTTGGGGGTTGACTTGTGTTCTGTTGATAACCAGGAGCTGGTGAAGCTCACAATCGAGAAGCAGGAGCGCCCATCTCCCACCAGCCCTGTCAAGCCCACCTTACCTGTGTCTACAGAAGACAGGTGAGTGGACAAAAAGTTCAGAGATCTTTCTTTCCAAGAGTTGGAGTTGTTCTGAGGGCCTCCAGGGATACAACCTCCTCGTGGGCGGTTTCACAAAAGGGAGGCATCAGTCAGTCTGAAGTGCCTGGCAACCAGCTCTCCTACCTCTTATTTCCTTTGATGTCTGTCTGTTTCTGCGTCTATTATCCATCTATCCATCCATCTGTCATGTCTGTTGATTGTCTCCCCCTCTCCAGCCAGTTGGAGCTTCCCTTGACGGATCGGGAGATGGAGATCCTCAACAAGACGGCCGGGAAGACTCCGACCGCAGAAGTGCCGGCTGATGCCGCAGACGAAGAGATCGCCCCACCCAAACCGCCCCTTCCTTGCATTCGAGTGGCGGAAAACAGGTAAAGGCACCGACTTGGGGGACCTGGGTCAGAACATTTCACTTTAGCGACAATATTCTCAATTTTCCTCCTCCTTGTGCAGCCTCCCCCCAGCTCTGCCTCCTAAGAAACGCCAGTCGGTACCCTCCCCTACACGAGTGGCTATCGTAGCCCCCATGAGCCGAGCAACCAGTGGCTCCAGTTTACCCATTGGGATCAACAAACAGGTAAAGTACCAGCCCTGTCTGACCCAGAAGCTATCCAGATAGGATGGGGTGTCCCTTTATAAACCTCCTTATCACAGGTGGTCCTTAACTTACAGTTGATTTAGTGACCGTCCGTGCAGCAACCCTGGAAAAGAAATGACTTACGGCCATTTTTCACGCTGCAACATCCCCATGGCCACGGGATCCAAATTCGGACACTTGGCAAGTGGCTCATATTTATGACGGTTGCCACGTTCCCGTGGGGGTGGGTTGGTTGAGTCAAGCGTTCCTCCTTTTGCAACCTTCTGAGCAAGCGGAGCCAAGAGAAAGCCAGATTCGCTTAACAACCGGGTTACTGACTTCGCTGCAGGGATTCACTTAACGACAAGTTGCAAGGAAGGTTGCGAAATGGGGCAAAACTCACCCGTCCACCTTCTTGCTTGGCCCAGAAATTTTGGGGGCTCCGTTGCGGTTGTAAGTCAAGGACTCCACTTGTACAGAAGTCCGTCCAAATTTGAGATCGTTTCCCTTCCTGGATTCAGAGGCTTGAAATGTACCTGTCCGTTTCCCCTATTCTGAAAGAGGCGATTGGGGAGTTTTCGGCAGGGCAGCCATCTTGTTTAATTCCAAGGTGGGTTGTTTATAAAGACACAGGCCGTGCCGACAAGTTCACCCCTAATCAATCCTTGGCTTGAGGCTCGTGGTTTAATTAGGGCAACAGTTGACTCTGCCTGGACCGCTTCTCCCTCCCACCCACAGGAGTTTGAAAACGATTGCTACCCCCAACGGAGGCTGTCGGGGGGCAGCCAGTCCTACGGAGGGGAATCTCCCCGCCTCTCGCCCTACAGCAGCATGGGGAAGCTAAGCAAGTCGGACGAACAGCTCTCCTCCTTGGATTGCGACAGTGGGCAGTGCTCGCACAACACAAGCTGTGAAACGTTAGGTAAGGAGGTGGGGAGTCTGCTGGGCTGCCGAGGGGCTCAGCGTGGGGCTGCCCTGGGCTGAGAGGTGCGATCGCCGGTTCAACTCCCACCCGTCACGAGTATCAGGTTCAGCTGCCTTTGCAGTCAGAGATCAGTGGGGAAGAAGAACAGCTGGAGCCTGTTCCCAGTGTGCGCATGCACAGAGCTGCCAGAAGAAGGGAACAGTTAAGGAACAAGGGCTGCCGACACGGGAGTAAAGACACAGCTGAATGTCCCTGGGAATAAGTAAAACTGTCCCTTCCAACTCCTCCGTTCCTCATATAGCGTTTCTCGCTCTCTTTCCTGTAGATCATTACGATCCTGATTACGAGTTCCTGCAGCAAGATCTCTCGAACACGGACCAGATCCCCCAGCCGGGACTCGGGGTGCTCAGCCCTTTGCCAGAGGGCCTGCGGGAATCCGCCTCTCCGTTTCTTGGACCGCCTTTCCAACTTCCAGAGAATTGTGTCTCCCCAGCCGCAGCTCCGGCGGTCGAGGTCCCCCCAGCTCTTCCCGAGAAGAAGCGGAGAGGGACGCCGGCTTCCTCCTTCGACGTCTCCGGTTGCCGGGTCCTCCTGGAGAGGCACCCTTCGCAGTACGACAATATTTCGGAGGAGGACTTAAGCGTCCCGCCCCTCCTGCCCTGGGTCTTCACCCCTTTTGCGGCTGTCCTGCCCTATCAGCCTGGAAAGCCGGGGCCCCCCGTGGAATTCCTGGCTGATTTCTCCAGCCCCAACGCGCCCAGAGACTCCGAGGAGCCTCCACCCCTGCCCGAGAAGAAGAACAAACACAGTAAGGGCTCCCTCCTCTGCTCGGGGTTTTTTATTTTTAACATAACCGTATTAAAAACGTTCAAAAAGGAAGACTAAAATCTAACGGGAAGTAATGTTTAGGATAAAGGAGGATTTAGGATAAAGAGAGGAGAAGGCAAAAACCCCAGAAAAAGACCAAGCCAAAAAAAAGAAGAAAATATAAAATTGCTTCTGATTTCTTCCCTTTTCCTTTCCTCCTTTTTTCCTCCTTTTCTCTCTTTCTTCCTTTCTTCCTTCCCTTTTTCTTTTTCTCCTTTCCTTTCTTTCCTCCTTTTTTCCTCCTTTTCTTCCTTCCTTCCTTCCCTTTTTCTTTCTTTTCTCCTTTCCTTCTTTTCCTCCTTTTTTCCTTTTCTCTTTTCCTTCGTTCCCTTTTTCTTTCTTTTCTCCTTTCCTTCTTTCCCTCCTTTTTTCCTCCGTTTCTCTCTTTTCCTTCCTTCCCTTTTTCTTTCTTTTCTCCTTTCCTTCTTTCCCTCCTTTTTTCCTCCGTTTCTCTCTTTCTTCCTTCCCTTTTACTTTCTTTACTCCTTTCCTTCCTTTGCCTTTCCCCCCTTCTTTCCTTTCTTCCTCCCTCCCTTCTTCCCTCCCTCCCCCTCCCTTCCCTTCCCTTTCTTTTCCTTTCTCCTTTTAAAAGCCACCGCAAGGGGAGCCCCCCCCAGCTTTGCACAATAACAACAGCAGGGTTTCAATATTTGAGGGGCTGCCATAAAGAAGAGGCGGTCAAGTTATTCTCCAAAGCACCAAAACAACGAAGAGGAGAAACAACGGATGGAAATTAACCGAGGAAGGAAGCAACATGGAACCAGGGAGGAATTTCCTGGCAGGGAGAACAAATAAGCAGAGAAACCACTTAACTCCAGAAGTTGTGGATGCTCCAACACTGGAGGTTTTTTTTAAAAAAACGTTGGCTAACCCTTTGTCTGAAGTAGTGTAGTGTTTCCTGCCTAGGCAGAGGGTTGGGCTAGAAGACCTCCAAGGTCTCTTCCAGCCCCGTTATTCTTCTACTTTCCACTGTAGGGCAGTGAGTCCACCCAACATAGTCACCCTATCATGAAGAGATACGCAAGAAAGAATTAAGTCTTAATCTAAAGCGTTTCAACCCTCAACCCTCCCCGCTGAGTTTCTCTTCCACTTCCCATCGCAGGACAGCCGGCTCTTCACAGTGTCACCCCACAGTTCCTGCCGGCTGCATGTCTTCAAAACCACAACGGGGGGGGGACTTCCCCACCCCCTGCAAAAGTGGCAGAATTAAACTAGGCAAACCTATGATTCACCACCAAGTTCTGAGTAATTCTCCCAACATCAACAGGCTTAAAAACAGCGGTTGGCTTTTAAAGAATTTCCCTCCCAAGAAACACGAAGAAGATCGAAGATCGTATGGTTTACCAAGGACTTTGGTTTTTTTTGTGTGTGTGTGTGTTTTTTAAAAAAATGTTGGTTTAGTGTCGTTTTTTGGCACTCGGCACCCAAATTTGCTTTTTCCTCTTTCTGCCCAGCTGTTGGTTTAATCACATGGCGACTCTCACTTAATCCTGATTTGTTTAGATTGCTGACTTAGCACTTTTTGGATACTCTCTCTCACACACGCACACACAAAAAAAGGAACAGGAAAGTTGAGTCTGTTTTAGAAGTCCGGATAAGAATTTTGCCCTCTGGGTTAAGAGTTGAGCAATTGAGGGATATTTATGTTGGACTGGCTGAGTCTGATTTGCCTTTATTATTGCTGGTAGTCCTCGAGTTACGCCCCCAATTGGGCCCAAAATGTAGGTTGCTAAGTGAAAAAGGTGTTAACGTTTACACCTTTGCTTGTCAAAGTTGTTAATTGAATCCTTGCATTTGTGAAGTTAGTAACCCGGTTGTTAAATGAATCTGGATTTCTCATTGATCTTGCTTCTTTATCCGAGTTGTCAAGTTTCTTGCTTGGGGTATTGCTGATTTTTGGATTGTTGGTCACCTGGATGTTGATTGCTGGTAAGATATGTTGATCTTTCTGTTTCCTTTTGGGCTTTTTGATCGTCTTTTTTTTTTTGAATGGTGTCTACAAGTTGCTTATCTCACCATGCCTGTTGATTGCTGGTTTGCCTGAGTGTATCAAGCCCGCAGGAATTCCTTTGTGGTTTTGGATTTGGTCCAGGACAATGGGTCCTCAACCTGGGGGCTCATCACAGTGGATCCAGGAAGACTTGAACACATGTTATGATTTAAAATCTTGAGTTCAAGTCTTGGGGGGTCCATGGCCACAGAAGGTACCTAAAACAGTGTGCATGGGTGAAGAAAAGACTGGTCTAAGATGGTCACACTTGGAACTATGGTTATGTCATGCCTCTGTTGGAGTCTGACTCCGAGGGAGAGGAGGAACAGCCGATAGGGAGTGGAGGTGTGGCTCCGGAAGTTGTGGAGGAACCTGGGGAAGGGCACAGGCAGGGCACTAGGCAGTCAGAGGAAGACCCAGGCCCGTCCTCTCTTCATCCTAGGGCACGCAGAGAGGAGAGGATAAGGGAGAAATGTGAATGGTGTAGTCTACGGGGGAGGAAGGGGCCCCGATCCCCTTCACGGGCTGTAGCTGTGAGGACTGTTTAAAAGGACCAACTGCGCATGGCCCAGTGCTGGAAGCAAAGCGTGAAATAATTCTAGTCTTTCATTGCTTATCTGAGTTCTGGCGTCCTTCCCAGTGTGTGTATTTCGATATCAGTGGACGTCTTCGAGCCCTTATCCTGCCGTGTCTCCTAAATTGCTTCCGTGTGGTTTGTGTAGTTTTTTTCTATTTATGTGTGTTTTGAGTTTGAACGGCAGTTCTTCCCTTTCACAACTGTTTGTGGGGGAGTTTCTTCTCCAGTCAAGGATAACACGAGCTTTGAAGCCAAGTTGAAGGGATTAAAGGGACTTCACCCGTTTTTGTGACTTCGTTGCTTCTGTATTCCACACAACGTCCGGGTCATCCTAGGTTAAGCCTTCAAAGTCATCTTCTTAATTTCACGTCTTTCTTCTGTGAATCCCTCCAACCAACCCGGGGATGTAGAAGAGGAGGTTTCTCCAAGCACCTCACCAAGAAGGTGAACCCCCCCCACACACACACAAACACACACTCGTGTCCATTCTCTCTTGCAGTGTTGGCCTATATGCAGTTCGTGGAAGACTACTCCGAACCTCAGCCTTCCATGTTCTACCAAACCCCGCAGAACGAACACATCTACCAGCAGAAGAATAAGCACCTGATGGAGGTTTATGGGTTCAGTGATTCCTTCAGCAGCACAGGCCAGGATCTGGCCCCGCCTCCAGCTCTCCCACCCAAACAGAGACAACTGGTGAGTCCTCCTCTTCCTCTTCTTCCTCCTCTTCTGCTCCATCTTGGTTCAGTTCCTTCTCGCCCACCCTAAGAGATACGGAGCCTCTGTTTTGGTCCGTGGTCCAAATCCAGTGTGATTATTGTGGCTTTTGTTCCAGGAAAGGGTGAGCGCTGTTTTATTACACTTGGTTGTAGGGAATGTTCCTGGTCCATCCTCAGCTGGTGCCTTCTTCTAAGTTCCACCTCCAGAACTGACCTAGAGTATAACAGGGACCTTGAAGGTCTTTTATAATAGATAGATACGTGTGTTTGTGCAATAACTGTGATGATGTACCTATTATATAATATGTGTGTGTGCATTTGTCTATATATCCTGTATAATGGATACATGTGTGTTTGTGCAATAACCGTTACACATCTAAATGTTTATCAACTGTGTATATGCACCGGGGTGTCATTAACCAGGAGGCGTTATTCCCTGCCTCAGTTTCCCCAGCGGTGTGGCGTTGGCATTGAAGCGTTTTTGTTCCTCTGTTTCTTCTCTCGCCTTCTACCGCCTGCCTGCTCCCTTTTCTGTTTTATTCCATTGGGGTTTTGCTTTTGTTTCGTTTTTGTTTTTTTCCTGAATTTCAGTCTCTCTCTTTTTTTGTTGGTTTTATTTTCCTTTTCCCTGTTTTTGGGGGGAGAAAAATCCTCAGATGTTTAGCCCTTCCCCTTTCGCTTCTCGCCACGTTTCCTGAAAGCAAATATGAAACAATTGGGCCCTTGGCCTGCATGCGGGGGCTGGCGTCCCAACTCTCTCCACGCACGGGGGGTCTTTGCCTTAATGACCCCAATCGGCCCAACGTTTCGGTTGCTTCAGTGGGGCGGTTCCCAAGTGAGTTTCGCTCTCGCCCTTTTACAACCTTTCTCGCCACCGTTGATGAGTGAGTCCCAGCCAAAGGGGATCACGCTTTTTTCCCCCAGTGCCGCCGTCGTAACTTTGAACGGTTGTAAGTTCGAGGACTACTTAAGCAGGGGATTGGACTACTAGAAGACCTCCCCTCCGACTCTGTTATTCACCGTCACTAAACAAACTGATGTAGGTTGAAGACTGCCTGTATTTGGATAGGAGGAGAATCCAGCACCGAAGCACTTGGACGGGACCTTAAGAGGCTTTCTAGTCCAACCCCACCCCAAGGCAGGCCCTGGGTTCATCTCCCATCGATGTAGGTTGTTCTTTTTTTCTCTCTCTCTCTTCCTTTCGTCTTTCTCCCTCGCTCCTTTTCTTTCTCTCCTTCCAACAGGCTATTTTCCCTGCTCCCTTCTCTTCTGTCTCCTACTGTGTCCAGCCATCTAAGGGCCCCCTGGCCTCCGAGGAGGAGGCGGGCACAGGCCAGGCCCTCACCGTGTCCGTCTCTAACTCCTTCCTCCAGCAGAACAGTTCCTTTCCCGCGCACTCGGTGAGTTACTAACGGAACGCCTTGCCTTTCGCAGCTTGCTTCCTCTCGCTCTTTCCGCTTGTCGACTTGTCTTTATGATGAACGGAGGCAAACGCAACGTGTGTCCCAGGATAACCTTGCGGGATCTCGACCTTGAGTGCGTCACCGGGACCATTGGGTTTATTCTCCCAAACTTTTGGACTCCGCTGGAGCCCATCTGCGGAGAAGGTCCCAATCTGTGGGGTTCTTGGGTGCTCTCTGAGCTGGGTCGTTTTCGGGCAGACGTCTCATGACCCTACTAGGTAACCTCCTCAGTGCTAGAA
This sequence comes from Pseudonaja textilis, assembly GCF_900518735.1. Next base: position 6,870,035 of record NW_020769362.1, read on the forward strand.
GGTAGTGGGTGGAAGGGAGGAGGAGGAGGATGGTCTTTGGTGCTCTCTGAGTTTGCTTATTTTCTTGCAGACATTTCATGACCCAACTAGGTAATCTCATCAGCGCCAGAACAGAATGGGATGGAGGAGGAGGAGGGGGCGGGAAGATGAGGAGGTGGAGGGGAGGAGGAGAAGGAGGAGGAAGAAAAAGACTGTGGGGTCCTTGGTGCTCTCTGAGCTGCTCTGTTTCCATGCAGACATTTCATGACCCAACTAGGTAACCACATCAGTGCTAGATGTTCTCCATCAAACTAAAAGGAGGCGGTAAGGAAGATTTCGACGAGATTCTTCCAATCGTCGTGGATTTGGTTAGGTCAGGGGTGTGTGTGCATGGCGGCAGTTGCCGTGCCAGGGATGCTTTTGATCACACGGTGCCGAATCCTTGAAACGGGGAGATCTTCCTTCCAGCGTGGAGGGAGGAAGCAAGGGGTGGACTTCTCACCCGGCGTCGAGTGCATTCGCGAGCCGTTTGCATCGTGCCTGGCCCGGGCCTCCTGCCCCTTGCAAGTGGGGAACCACCTGCCAAAGGCCCTTTTCTGTTTTCGCCCTCCCTTCTAGATTTCCTATCGGAATGTCGTCCTTTTTTCCCCCACCCCAGGAGGGAGAATCCAGCTCCCTTCTCGTTCCTGGCTTTGGCCTGCTCCGGATTCTTAGCCAAGGGAGTTTCCCCAACGGGGAAGCCAACTGAGCGACTGTGTACGTTGTTCTAATTCCTTCTCTCTCTCTCTCTCTTTCTTTTTCTCTCCTCCCCTCCTCCCCTCCCCTTCAACGCTACCCTTTCTCGTTGACTTGCTGCCATTTTCTCCCCCTCGCCCTTTCCGCTTCACCCTCGTCCCGTTTCCCCCCAGTACAAATCCGTCTTCAGGTCTTTCTCCCAAGACTTCGTGCCTCGGGGCCCAGTTCCCGCCATCCCTCCCTTTCTTTCCTCTACTTTGGCCGCTGCACCCTCTCCTCAGGCTTTTCCACCTGCACACCAGGCTCCGAATTCGGACCCGCCGGCGGCACCAGCCACATCTGGCCAGCCCCTTGGCACCACGGAGCGGCCATCTTCTTCTTCCTCCTCCTCCTCTTCCTCCTCCTCCTCCTCTTCTTCTCAAGACAAGACTGCTTCTGTCTCACTCCCTTCTGAATCCTCTTTCACCGAACATCTCCAGAAGTCTTCGGTGAGAAAACCGGATGGGGCCCGAGCTCACCTTGGGTGGGGATGGGGGACCCAGTCGTAGTTGGCTTACCCATTGCCTCCTTCCTAGGGCTGAGAGAAAGTGGCTGGCCCAAAGTCACCCAGCTACCTTTCGTGGCTAAGGCAGGACTAGAACTCACCATCTCCTGGGGATTGATTGGCTCAGCGTCACTCAGCTGCCTTTCGTGGTTAAAGTGGAACTAGAATTCACATCTTCTACTTTCTAGTTTGGTGCCTTAACCATTGGATCAAACTGGCTCTATTATTAGGAGGGGGCCCTGTGGCTTTTAGGGAATTGTTCTAAGCAGCCCCTCCAGGGTTTTGCTAGCATTGTTTGGAGAACAACGGTTATCCTTTTTAAAAATAATAATAATAATAATAATTGGGAGGACGATTTTCATCAGGTGGGTGAGGGCCTGTCTCGAATGTCGCATAGGTCCCTCCCTCCTGCCCCCTCTGAATAGCTAGAGAATGTTCCGGTGAGCCTACCTGTCCCGCCGTGCTTTTCTGGGGAGTGCTGGGTCCATCCCCCCAGGTGGGATCACCCCTTTGCTTCCCTTCCCTTCTGTCTCTGTAGAGTGACCACGTTGGCGAGGTAGCCAGGGAGGGTGAATACGTCAATCTGTACTCCTCGGGTCAAAGCAATGGGGAGCTTCTCCCTTCCTACTCAGAAGGAGTAAGTAAAACCAGGACGAGCCCTGCCAACGGCTTTGCATGCCTACTGGGAAGGAGTAGCAGGCAGGTCTCGTTCCTCCTTTCTCGCCCGCTCCCGGCATTCGGGACCTGAACTCTGGCCTATATGAACAGGGAGCAAGGCACACTCATCGGCACTGATGGTGTTCCCTAGCTGGGTCGTGAAATGTCTGCATGGAAACAGCCCAGCTGAGAGAACCAAGAACCCAGCGGTCCTCCTCCTCCCTTTCTTCCTCCCCCTTCCCCTCCTTCTCCTCGCAAACCCCATTTCCTTCCAGCACTGATAACATTGCCTAGTTGGGTCACGAAAAGTCTGCACAAAAAAACCCCAAGCACCAAGGACCCCCACAGCTCAACCGGAGCTATAAATATTTATCGAGAGTTTTGCAGCGATAATTCAGCGCCAGAAAAATAAACACAGAGGGCTGATGCTTCATGTAACATCTTTATAAACATCAGTAGATTTTACAAACCAGTTGTAGGTTTCTCCAACGTGGAGCAAACTCAAAAAGAAATATGTTGCAAGTTCAGAGCAGAGCTCAGTCTTCAGCAAGCAAGCAAGTTAGTTTCATCTTCAACCGACAGACTCACAGTTCCAGAGCTGCAGAGCTTAGAACCACGGCTAGACTACTCTTAGTTTCAGTTTCCAAACAGTCCTCGTTGGCTGACCTGGTTACCAAGCTCTGTTTCAGATCGTGAATATACTGGCAATATTCTCTTCTAATCATACCTGGATTCCATTAGGCTCCCCTCTTTTATTGCACAACGCTGCCATTTTGGGGGTGCCTCGTACCAAACTGAGTTTAAAATTCCTATCCAGAATCAGAAAAGCATTTTTTTTTTGGGGGGGGGGGTTCCTTTTCACAACCTCTGCTAAGGACTTTCCTGTCTAATCCCCTGTGGATTTTAATTTCCCCTCTGACTATCACACTGGATATTTTCCAGCCTAGAAGATGTACATTCTGCTATTTTAAATGTCTTTGTGGAAGAATCGGTTGGATTTGATGGCTCGGCAGGGAAGAGGGGCGGAACTGGAGAAGTGGGTTTCTCGCCTACGGAAAATTGGATTCCTTGGTGATTTCAAAGCTTGGAAACTTGAAGAGCTGTGGGTTTCAATTCCCAGAATTCCTGCTGGCTGAGGAATTCTGGGAGTTGAAGTCCATACCTCTTCAAGAGGGCGGGTTTAAAAAACAACAACAACACGGATCTACTAGATCTTCCATTTTTGGATGCATTTCGGCCACCTTGAGAAAACCAACGACAATGTAGTCCCGAAACCGCAGAGTGCTGCTGTGTCTTTCTTGAAAAACCTGATTTGCCTTCGGTTCAATTTTGAGGAACGGTGACAAGATAGAATGTTGTGTAATTTTAAGAGGTGTGAACCCAAGGTCTCCCACTATTTGGAGACTCTGAGACGATAGATAGTCCCCCGGTTTTACACCCTGTCTAGCCCTGGTTGTTAAGTGAATCACTGCAGCTGTTCAATTGGGAACACTGTTGTTGAGTTTCCCCTTTCACTTTTGCACAACGGACGATCGCCAAAGGGAATTGCATGACCTGCCCCCACCCCAGGAACGACGCAACCATCATAAGTACATGCCAGTTGCCAAGCCTCCGGATTTTGATCACATGACCGTGGGGGGGGAACGCTGCAACCATCGTGAATGGAGGGGGGTCGGTGGTCCAGGTCACTTTTTTTTGGTGCCGTCGTAACTTCGAATGCCCACTAAATGAACAGTTGTACCTTGTTCCCGTGAAAATAGACCCAACTGGAAAATAAGACCTAATGTGTCTTTTGGAGCAAAAAATTAATACAAGACCCTGTCTTATTCTGGGGGGAGACACGGTATAAGTTGAGGGATATCTGTATGTGGTTAATGACGCAAGTCTTCCCTCCTCCTGTCTCCCCACTTCCGTCCAGGAAACCCCAACGATTAAGGACGACCACGCAAAAGATTCTGCGTCTCTGAGTGAGACCCCAGGGAAGGAAAAGCGCGAGAATGAAAGGTGAGGTTTCCGACAGGTAGTCCTCATGACCCCGGGGGGCCAATGCGACCGTCATAAATATGAGTCACGTGAGTTGCCAAGCACATGAGTGTTGATCACATAACCGTGGGGATGCTGCACGGGTCCTATGTGTGAAAAAACTTTTTTACCTTTTTTTTGCTGTACCCTTTCTTCTTTCTTTCCTTCCTGCCACCTTCCCCTCTTCTCTTCTCTGCCCTTCCCTCCATTCCAGTCTTCCTTCCTTCCTTCCTTCCTTCCTTCCTTCCTTCCTTCCTTCCTT
>NW_020769362.1:6874243-6908265 GCF_900518735.1 Pseudonaja textilis
CTTCCTTCCTTCCTTCCTTCCTTCCTTCCTTCCTTCCTTCCTTCCTTCCTCCCCTTCCTTTTTTCCTTCCTCACCCTTCCTTTTCTTCCTTCCTCACCCTCCCTCCCTCCCTTCCTTAGTTTCTGTTAGTTTTTATGGGTACATTTCAAAATTAAAAATGATATATACTTATTTCATATACGTGCACAAAATCTAATATCCACCAGGTTTTAAGCTTTCTCTGAGGGACTCCACTGAACACTTCAAGCCAGATTTTCAGACGAAATCCATGGCTAACCTTTGATCTAAGTCCAATCCTTCCAAAACACTGAGGACTAGAAATCTTGCCATGATAGGCCCCCTCTCAACGCAGGGCATGCTCTTTTTGTCTTGTACATCCAGACCAGTGAAGTCCCAGGAATCCTTGGAGAACCCTCCGATGGACGAGGAGGAAGTGGACGAATTGTCGCTAGTGAACCACAGCGAAATCCTTGAAAGGCTGACCTTGAAACAGGAAGTAAGTTCTGACTTCTCCTATTTATTTATTTATCTATCTATATCTATCTTAAGGCTTTATACTGCACTGGTGAGGCCACACTTGGAATATTTCCTCCAGTTTTGGTCACCACAATACAAAAAAGAAAAAATTAAAGACACTGAGACTCTGGAAAGAGTGCAGAAAAGAGCAATAAAGACGATCAGGCGCCTGGAAGCTAAAGTGTACAATGAATAAGTCAAAGGTGCCTTTTTTTTTTCCAAGAGGCAAGTGGACTTCCTAATTTTTCTGTGAAGATGTTTCGCTTCTCGTGTGCATCATTTGGGGTTTCTCTTCCACTGCTGCAGGGGGATGATGGTCCAGACGTACGGGGTGGGTCGGGAGACATCCTTCTGGTGCACGCGACAGAGACGGCCACTGTGGAGGGGACGGTAAAAGGTACTGTGGAGGGACCCTGTGAGTGAACCCTCATGCAAGGCTCACATTCACAACTAGAGGCAGATGTTGCCATCGAGACCCAGAAAGGCTGCAGGAAGGATTTTGGAAGGAGATCCTTGAAAAGTTGCCCCAAAGTCAACTCAGATGGCTTTCATCTCTGAAGCCAGACTAGAACTCACCGTCTCCTGGTGATCGGCCCAAAGTCACCCAGAGCCCAAAGTCACCCAGCTGACTTTCATGGTTAAGGTGGGACTAGAACTCACATCTCCCGGTGATCAGCCCAAAGTCACCCAGATGGCTTTTCTGCCTAAGGTTGTACTAGAACCTCCCGTCTCCTCGTTTCTAGCCTGTTACCTTAACCCCAAGCCCAGTCTGGCTCTATAAATCCAGTTTTTATGTTTCCAACCTTTTATTTGTATTCCTCCTGGGTTCCCCCTGGTGAGAGAGATAGAATTGGCGACGCCCCCAGGTCTCCAAGGTGAGGACACTTGCTTGATCAGAAGATGAATTAATTTCTATTTCTCTCTCTCTCTCTTTTTTTCTTCCTATCTTGGCCAGATCTGGTGCTTTACTGTGAAGCCTTCTTGACAACATACCGAACGTTTATTTCCCCAGAAGAGCTTATAAAAAAACTACAATACCGATATCCTTTTGGGGGGACAGGGATAAAATTGGGGTTTAGTAACTCCCTTCCCCTTCAGAAGTACACGATGCTGGATATTGTCTTGTTTTAGATTTCAACACTGGGAATTATGTTCATTCCCAGCCGGTAATGAGTCCCAAGCAGTCCCCCGAGATAAGCACCCACCTTTCTCTCCTTTGAATTGATACCAACAGGTAAAGTGCCAAATGAACTGTAAAAAGCCAACTAAAGTACAAAGTCCACACAGAGCTTCAAGGTTTAAGTGAACGAAAGTTGCTTCCTGCAAAGGTTCCTCTCCCTTTGCACAACAGGCTCCCGCTGTTCCTCTGCCTTGCTGCTGCCAGATTCTGGAGGCTCTAGAGTCAGTAAATTACTCCCAGATGGTCCTGGCCCCATCTCTGTATCAGTCACAGGACCCTCATCCTGGACTGGCCCATGTTCTTCCCCACTGTCCGATTTTGCTGCCATCTCCGCACAACAGTGTCCAACCTTGGCAATTGTAAGATTGGTGGACTTCCACTATTCCCCAGCCAGCATGCTGGCTGCAGAGTTATGGGAGTTGAAGTCCATCAGTCTTTAAGGTTTGCCAAGGTTAGACACCCCTTTCTAAACTCTTGTCTCACTTGCCCACACAACCTTGGAGATATGCTGGATGTCCAGAAATCAACTGGTTTGGTCCTTCTAAATCTAAGACCAACAATGTTGGCTGGTTGTCACTGCCTCTTGTTAACTTCTTTAACTCCCCTTCCGACCTATGAGAAGTTCTGCCACTGTCCGGACAACAATAAGAAACGAGTCAGCAAGAATACGTTTTTCGTCCTGGTGAGAGTGGTGGATGAACTATGGTGAGAAGAAACTCTGTGGAATGTCTTTGGGCGGGCTGGGGTTTGATCTGCGGGAGAAGAACCAGCTAGAACCAGGCGTGGGTTCTAGGTCATCAAATAGCCAATATGCTACATGTGTTGTCGCCTTAAACTTAAGAGGGGGGAGTCGGAGCACAACCAGGCTAAGGAGGCCCATAATGAGATGATATAGATGGGTTAGAATGAATATGTTGGTCCAAAATAATTGTACAAGACTGGCAATGTATAAGTAGTATATATGTTATTTGTCTTTCACTGTGGTGTGTATGGTGGAGGAAACACCAGGAGGATCACACTGTGTTCAATATACCTATATGGAAATAATAAAATATCTATTTTTTAAAAAAGAATTTCCTCCTTTAATCATGAGGACTAACACGTTGAAGATCTAGTTTAAGCTTCTCAGGACCCCAAATGAGCTTCCCTCTTGGTACAAATTGTAGGATCTCTGACTTCTTAGATGTCCCTTAGTGGATAGGAGCCTTCAGTAGATGCAGCTGCTGGGCTGTTGAATTACTTCCTCTCGTCATGAGGACTAGTACGTTGAAGGTCTAGTTTAAGATCTGAGCCCAACTCGAGTTCCACCTTGGCGGTCCTCGGAGGCGTCTCCTCACCTACCTGGGTGGATCAGAAGCGTAGCCTTCACCGGGTCGGTTTCCTTTTCCAGCTTGGTAGAGCTGACCGAAGAGATCCTGAAGCTGTTGATGGAGCTTGTCTTCCGCCTGGTGTGCAATGGAGAACTCAGCCTCGCCCGAGTCTTGCGCAAAAATATCCTGGATAAAGTCGACCAGAGGAAAATGCTGCGTTACACCAACTCCATCAAGCCTTTGGCGGCTCGATGGGTGGCAGCCAGGTGAGATGGGTGAGGGGCTCCGTGGGGCAGGAGGGAAAGAAAGAAGTAGAACCTCTACTCAGGAAGGTGTCCTTCAACGTTTTGGAGAAGCATATTTTCAGTGCTAGAAGGGGGGAGGATTTAGGGGGGAGGATTTAGGAGGAGGAAGACGGTGGGGTCCTTGGGGTTCTCTGAGCTTGGTTAAAAATCAGACGCAGCTCACTTAACAGAGTTTAGCAATGGAGATTCTGCTCCTAACGCTACCTGCCATTATTTCTGCAGTCAAGTAGATGAGATAACTGGGATGTTGAACATCCCAAAGGTGCTTTTTTGGGAGGCAACTGGACTTCCTTTGTTTTTCCCTGAAGATGTTTCACTTCTCATCCCAGACACCTCTTCAGTGGGTGGGGAAACGGAAGGATCGACCCTCCTTGCAGACAGCTGGTCATTTGCATCCTTTCAGAGGGTCGTTGAGGCCCCTTGGAGGTTTATCTGCAGTGACCCTGAGGACACAGTGAAAGCTCTGAGTGGCCTCCACGGCTCTCTAAGAAGGATGCAAATAACTAGCTGTCTGCAAGGCGTATAAATCCTCCCATTCCCCACCAGAGCTGAAGAACGGATGTGAAGTGAAAGGTCTTCAGAGAGAAACAAAGAAAGTCCAGTCGCCTCTTGATAAAAGCACCTTTGGGATAACTAGAACCTGAATGGCGGACTGAGAATCTCCATCGACAGGATGTTAAATGTCGTGTTCAGCCCATAATTTCGTGGTGGATATTTTTGACTCCTTTTCAAGGGTAAATAGATACCCTTCTGAGCAAACCTATTTCTTTTCTCATTGTTTCCAGGCCTGGCACCCTCCATGATTTTCACAGCCATGAAATTTCAGAGCAGCTTACCCTCCTGGACGCGGAGCTGTTTTATAAGATTGAGGTATGAAAAATGTTGCGCGGAAGTTGCCTCCAACGTACTATCCTAACCATCCCTAACTCACACTTCCAGGCATTCTCTTTGTTTTGTGGTTTTGTCTGGTTTCAAATTGCTCGATCGAGCCAAGGGAAGGTGCCCGTTGAACCTCTGCACAAAGCCCCCATCTGCCAGCATTCCAGCTGAAACTCCCCATTCTCCTTAACAAAGTTCATCCACGTCAGGATTTATTAAAGAAGTCTTGGTGGCATATCTAGGAAAACCCGAATCTGAGGAATTCAAAGATCCACCCCCTGCGTCCATCGATCCATCATATGGCCCAACCAAATCTTCATCTCAACTGGTGCCATCCCTCCAGTCACTCCCCTCCAGGTGCAGGGCAACACGTCCTTGACTCTCTGAGAAAAGAATGTTGTTGTGTCTAGTCTTCCCCGCTGCCTAATTCCCAGGCACGGAATGTGGTAGCCTCACAGCTTCCAAGGGAAAAAATGGCTTCCGAGGCTGGCACGAAAGCTTCTAACAAGGGTTGCCTCTGCAGGCAGAAACTTCTTTTCAAAAAATATGATTTTTTTTGAGAGTCTAAAGTCAAGAGAGGGAGGGGAAATATCTCTCTGCTTTTTGAAATTCGAGAACAGGTGAGCAAAAGCCATAAGCCACATCCAAGGAATCGAAAATAACGTATCATTTCTTTCTAGTTTTCTGGAGCTTTTTGCCAGAGGAAATTTGCTAGAGGAAATTCAACCCTAATAAGGCTGAAAAGCAACGAAACAGACAATCAAATTAAATTGGAGACTTTCTACATTTGGCTTAGATTTTTTTGTAGTCTAGAGTCCAGGATGGAAGGGAATATGCTTCCCAGAGGAAAATGAGGTAGCGGAGCATGGAATGTCTGGTAGGCAAGAAGGAAGCAAAGGAAGCAACTCCACAGATCATTCTTGATTTTGGGGGACTGGACAGATTTAAATTTTCCAGACTGGAGACCTCTAAATTTGACAGTAGACCGATGAGACTGTTAATCTATTTTTTCTGTGTCCTGATATCCTTTTTCAGATTCCGGAAGTTCTACTCTGGGCAAAGGAACAGAACGAGGAGAAAAGCCCCAACTTGACACAGTTCACCGAGCACTTTAATAATATGTCTTACTGGTAAGAGAGAGAAAAGGCGTCTTGATGGGTTCTCCCAGAGCCATGAAAACCAGCTAGGTGGCTTTGGGTTAATCACTAGGAGGTTGTGAATTCTAGCTTCACCTGAGCCATGAAAGCTAGCTAGGTGAATTTGAGCTAATAACTAGGAGGTGGGGGGTTCTAGTCCCGCTTAGCCGCCAAGGCCAGCTGGGTGACCTTGAGCCAATTGCTCTCTCTTGCCAACCCACCTCACAGGGTTGTTGTGAGGAAAATAGAACGAGGAAGTTGTGTTGGATGTGTTCTCCACTTTGAGTCATTTGTTAAAAAAAAAAAAAATAACAAAATTGGGATACACGTAAATAAATAAAATAAAAACTTTGCTTTGAAGCGGCTCCCACCGGGGAGAATAAAGTCTGGATCAGACCAGAAGTTGAAGAGAGAAACGAATTTTCTCTCCTGTCCAGGAGGCAGCTAGGATTAACGTTTTATTTTTAGTCATTTGTTGTTGTTTTTAAAGAGATTTTGCCTGGTATGAGAGACCGCCTGAAATAGACAATGTCTGTGGGTCTCCCCCTTTCCCCCCACAACAGGGTCCGTTCGATCATCATGCAGCAGGAAAAGTCGCAGGACCGAGAGAGGCTGTTGCAGAAATTTATCAAAATCATGAAGGTAAAAAAAGACCCAGTTGGGACACCGACCATGAGATGATACGGGAATCATTTTATCGATGGGTTAGAGGATGAATACGGAAGTTAGAGACTAGCAAAATATCGAAAATAAGTTAATAGGCGTAAATAAGTTAAGATGAGAATTGTTATAAAATTAGATACTATACATATATACATACATACATGTGTATATATATGTGTGTGTGTGTGTGTGTGTGTATAATATATTGTATATAAAGCAAGCGTGTGTGTGTGTGTGTGTGTGTGTAATGAGCTAAGAGTAGAGAATGAATACCAAAGTAACAATTGTGGCTGGAAACTTGTTATTGTTATTGCACAAGATATCTGTACCCAGACAACACACTGTTTAATGGATGATGGATTGTTTGTATTATTATTATTAATAATAATAATCCAGCTCGAGAGGCACAAGAGGTGGAGAGACCCAGTTCAAGGAATAGGACCAGGCCTGATTTAGGACAGGCTTTTTAGGCAGAGGTGGGGATTCAGCCGGTTCCAACTGGTTCTGCAGAACCGGTAGCAGAAATTTTGAGCCGTTTGGAGAACTGGCAAATCCCACCTCTGACTGGCCCCGCCCCCATCTATTCTCCGCCTCCCGTTGAGTCCCAGCTGATTGGCTGGATCTCCTTTGGTTGCCCTGCACAGGAGTAGGGAGCTGGAAAGCAGGTTAGTTGGGAGGGGGGATTTTGCAGGAACCTTCCCCTGCCACGCCCGTCAAGCCACACCTACCAAGCCACGCCCACTGAACCGGTAGTGAACATTTTTTCGAATCCCTCCCCTCCTTTGAGAGGCAGGAGGACAGAATTCCAGGCTCAAAACATTTCCTGGTGAATTTTTGGATTCTTGAACTAAAATCTAAGTCCGTTCGATCCAACGAAGAGACGGACGAGGGGCGACACCAACTGCAGCCTCTCCCTTTTTTGCCGCAGCACTTACGGAAACTCAACAACTTCAACTCCTACTTGGCCATCCTTTCCGCGCTGGATTCGGCCCCCATTCGGCGTCTCGAGTGGCAGAAACAGACCTCCGAGGTAGGTTGGCTTTTACAAGGTGGTCCTCAACTTACGACCACAACCCAGCCCCAAATTTCTGTCACTAAGTGAGGCCTCCGTTTAAGGGGAGTTTTGCCCCATGACAGTTGTGTGAAAACCGTCACTTTTTTCAGGGCCACTGCAATTTTGAACGGTCACTAAATGAACTGTTGTAAGTCAAGGACTACCTATATTTAATAAAGAGTTTGATGACATCACACCAAAGTTTTTTCCAAGCTTCCAATTTTACTGTTACTTTGGTCATCTTAACTTTGGATCTGGTTAAGGTGACCAGAGTAACAGTAAAATTGAAAGTTTATTTTTCTTCCATTTAAGAAAATTTTACATGGCTGCCCACTCACCCACTTCTCAGTGATGCCGGGAAGCTTACAAAAATAACATCCATGAGAATCGGCCCTCGTGGCTGAAGACCGTGACTGAGGCCCAGCTAAGTTCTGACTTCAAACGGTCGCTAAACAAGTCAAGGACTGCCTGTATTTTTCTTCTTCTTTTCTTTTTCCTCCAGGGCTTGGCAGAGTATTGTACCCTGATTGACAGTTCGTCGTCCTTCCGGGCTTACCGAGCTGCGCTTTCTGAGGTCGAACCGCCTTGTATCCCTTACCTGTGAGTAGCGTCACAACTTTTTTTCATCCTTCTCTTTGGAGAAGATCGCAAAATCGGTCTGTTCAACCTCAGCTCACCCTTGCGGCCGCCAGCCTGGCCATTAAGCGGAGCAGTTGCTGAGTTGAAACGTTGCAATGGCACAATCTTAGTTCAGCTTTGCTTTACAGATCCGTGAAGGTTGTAAAAGCAAGGATTGGTCGAAAAGTTAACTTTTTTCATCTGGGTCCTAAGAGTTAACGGTCACTAAACGAGGCAGCTAGGTGTTACTAGATCAAACCGAGGGAAGACACCGCTGTATATGTTAACTCTAAAACGTTGTAACGCATCTTTAACAGTTGGATTTGTTAAGGTTATCGAGAAATTGGCCCTAATATAGTATTACATATTTTAACGGCAGCTGGAATTACTTATGCCCAGTGTTGGAAACATACATGTATACCACCAGATGAACTAATTATTCAAAAAATGATGTCTTGTGCCGAGATGGATAAATTAACTCTGACGTTACAAGAAAAGGAGGAGTCCGAGTATTATAGGATTTGGGGAAAATGGTATGACTGGATGGAGCTAAGATAGATGGATGATGAAAAATTAATGATAAGCAATATATAGGTTAAAATGCTTACATTCGCATCAATTGTGTGTATGTGTAAATAATGCACAAAACAGTAGTATAAGATGAATGCCACAAACAGTTAATGTCAAGATATTTACACTTTTTGTTTGTTTTTAAAGTTATAAAAGATTCATAAAGTTTATTATAAAAAAGAAGGAGAAGAAATTGGCCCTAATGTGTAATATTTATCTGGTCACTTGTCCAGGCTCCCAAAAGACCTTGGGAGACCGGACAAAAGAGACGCTACCTTGGGAAAAGCCAGATAAGAGACCACGTAGCCCTCAGCTGCATCATGGAGAAAGAAGTGATAAAAATGACGGCAACAGAACTGTATTTTCAGACTTGCCAGGTTCCATTATTGTGGCTTTACGATAAACTAGAGTTAGCTTATACAGGCGCGTTTTCTCTCCAGTCTATCCAGTAGACCTCGCCACCTCGTTTAACAACTGTTAGCCATTACGACACTGACGGAAAAAGTGAATTTACGACCAATCCTTGCACTAGCCTTCACAGTTCTGGAAAGCGAAGCGGAAGTAAGAGGGTAACATCGCCATTTTCCCGCTCGGCAGGCGCTTTGCTTAACAGCCGGGCTGGCGGTCTTAATTGTAGTCACTAAGTGAGGACTGCTTGTCGTTGGCCATGCCGGATTTCTCCCCAGGCTTTGGGGGTGCGAAACAACCTTCTTTCTTTGGTTGTGACTGACCAGCCGCTGTCAAAGCAGGAAGTCTTCCCGCCTAGAGACCACCCTTTCGCCACTTAAGGCCTGTAGCTCTTCCAAGCCCCAATTGGAACCTCTTCCCTTTCCCCTCTCCCCTCCTCCAGGGGCCTGATCCTGCAAGACCTGACCTTCGTGCACCTGGGAAACCCCGACTACATCGATGGCAAAGTCAACTTCTCCAAGCGGTGGCAACAGTTCAACATCCTGGACAACATGAGACGGTTCCAGCAAGTGTAAGTCTTTTGTCCCTTGGGCTTCCTACCCAAGTTTTGGGTTGTCCGGGCTGAAGAAGTGGGGCAACACGAAGGGTTAACCTCTCTGGATCTCCGTCATCCATCAGGTCATGGTTGTTCCAAAGGTGCTTTTCTTTTCAAGAGGCAACTGGACTTTTTGGGGTTTCTTGGGAGATGTTTGGCTTTTCCTCTGAGAAGCTTGGGGACTGGAAGAGAGTCGTTGAGGCCACTTGGAGGTTTGTCTGCGTCCTCAAGGTTATCTGAATAGTTGCCAATGGCTGTGGAGCCTTAGACCTGCTGAAGGGACTGTATTGTAGAAGGCTGCACACCTATTTGCACTATTCAGGGGCTCCTCAGGACACAGATAAACCTCCAAGTGGCCTCAACGCCTCTCTGAAAGAAGGCAAATGACCAGCTGTCTGCAAGGGGTGTCGATCCTTCCGTTCTCCACCATCCACTCAGAGCTGAGGAAGCTTCTGAGAGGAGAAGCAAAACATCTTCCCAGAAAAACCAGAAAGTCCAGTTGCCTTTTGGGAAAAATAAATAAATAAAGCACCTTTGAGGCTGGGAGCGAACCCAACTGGATCCCTTCCGATCTAAACCTTTCCCTCTGATCTTTGCAGGCATTACGATATCAAACGCAACGATGACATCATTTCCTTCTTCAACGACTTCAGTGACCACCTGGCCGAGGAGGCATTATGGGAACTTTCGCTCAAAATCAAACCCCGAAATATAACGCGGCGGAAAACAGACCGGGAAGAGAAGACTTAGAAAGGGGTGGGGGGTGGCATGGGGGAGGAAGCAGGAAGGCCGTGGGCATCCCATTAGGACTGGCACAGAGCTCCAAGCCTTGGCACTCTGCGCAGATCTCCATCACTGCTGGGCTGTTGTACGTCAACCTCTTGGTCTGGAAAGTGAAGGACGGAAGAGAAGCCAAACGGGGGTCTTTCCGCCTCGCCAAAAGTCAAGTGATACTTGCACCCGAGGTGTGTGTGTGTGTTTGTGTGTGTCTGTGTGTGTGTGTGAGAGAGAGAGAGAGAGAGAGAGGAACCAGTCAGCCTACATGTTTGCACACTCAAGCAGAGAAGGGAGACATGAACCTATTATCTCTTGCACGCCTGCCATGAGGGTAACCAACGGATGGGTTTGGCCAGGGGCATTTCCTGAAGAGCGCGCCGAGGAGAAGCATCTCGGATACTTCCTCTCTAGGAGAAAACCTGGGGAAGAAAAGCAAGGCAGCTTTGGAAGGGATGGAGGTAAATTCTGGTCGCCCACCCACCCCCTTCCTTCATTGGCAGAGGTGGTGTCGACGCCACAACACCACCGGGTGAAGTTCTTCCAGAGCCGGAAGTGGCTGAAGAAGTTGTGGAGGGCTTGGATCCAGCTGTTCTTCTCCCCGTCTCTTCCGCAAGTTTGGATCGCTTCCTCCTCCTGCCCGGAACCGGGGGCGTCATATCTCAACTCTCCACCCCGACCTCCGGATTTCCACTGGGGGGGGGGGGGGGGGGGGGGGAAACGTCTTAAATTGGCGACGGTACTAAGTTTGCAAAGGCAGTGAATCTGTAGGAAAACACAGCCGCCTGTACATACGGGGTTGTAGGAGCGTGGTGTTTTCGTTTTCAATGTGCATGTTTGAATTCGCCTGTGGATTTCTTTTTTCTTCCTTCCTTTTTTTGCTTTTTGTTTTTGTTTTCCCTTTCTGTTTTCTTTTCGGAGGGCCGTTTTGCCATTCAGTTTGGGTTGTTTTTAGTTGGTTATTAATATTATTGTTGTTATTATTATTATTATTATTATTATTTTGGCAAGGAATCGTTTTTTTTTTTTAAAAAAAAGGGAAAAGAAAAAAGAAAAATGGATAGGGACGAGAGACAAAATGGATCTTTAGGCTGTGAAGACATCAGCCCAAAGTTACGACAGAACTCAGGCAGGCGATTGTGAACACAGTGAGGTCAAACCCATTGTGGGCAGAATTAAACCGGGTTGGTTTGGATCGTCGGGCTCCAGAGATAATGGCTAAACCTAAATTTACTCCCACCCAATCATTAAAACAAAGAGGGAATTAGTCCCCTTGACTCTCCTCTCCCAGATGTGCTGGGCTACCACTCCCATGCTGCACAGCCTGCGTTTTCTTCTTCTCCGGCTTCCCTGGAGGCTGGAGAGGTTTCCAGGGCTCCTTCCATTCTCTGCTCCTTGAAATCAGATGCCCAGAGACGGATTGTTTCCAAAAAGTGGTGCCTTCTCCCCCCCATTTGGGAGGGTTTGGGCTGCAATTCGTGCTGAGTTGCTTTGATTTTTTTTTTCTCCTCTTGCTCAGTGGCCAAAATTGAGACGGCCTTTTTCCATCCTCCTCCTCTTCTCCTCTTTCTTTTTTTTCTTCTCTATCGCCATCATCGCTTCCCCTTCTCTCTTTTTTCCCCCTCTTTTCCTACTCCATCTGCTAAACCACCAAAAACATCGTCCCTTCTCCTTCTCCAGCCTCCTCTTCCTTCCCCCTCTCCTCCTCCTCCCTTCCCCCTCCTCCTCCTCTTCCTCCTCCTCTTCCCACATGGCTCTGAATGATCCCTGTTTCTGAATCTGACCCCAAAGGGCTGGTTTTGTTTTTTCTCTTCTTTAATTCCTGCTAGTTAAAACAGGGACGACGTTGTGTTTATTTTCTTGGGAGGAGAGTTTAATTTAAAGCGGAGTTCTGCTACAGCAGCAGTGTTTCTCAACTTTAAGAACTTTATGAGGTGTGGACTTCAACTCTCAGAAATCCTGGCTGGAGAATTCTGGGAGTCCGCATATCTTCAACCTGCCAAGGTTGAGTATCACTGAGTTAATGAGACCAGCACGGAGGAAGGAGGGAAAGTGGGGTGGGGGAAAAGGGTAGATACAGTTTGATTTAGGAAATCCAAAGAGAACTCTGAATTTTTACAAAATTGCCCTCAGTTCTATCTTAACTCATGTCTCCTGAGCCCAACACTGTGTATTTGTGGCTCAACAATGTAGAGCCCCAACTTGCAAATAATAAAAAAAATCTGAAAACACGTTTTATTGCTTTTTTATACTCAAGGTAGGGAAGAAAAAAAAACTCTAGTGAAAATAAATGCAGTGAAAGAACCTGTCACCATCAACCGCAGCAAGATTTTCAAAACCGTACCCATGAAGTCAATGTGCAAAAGTAGTTTCACATATTCCGGGTTGAAAACAAGGAGTTGAAATGGGCATTGAGGAACCGGTCAGAGAAATTCGATTTTTTTTGCCCTTGCTATTTCTCAAATTTTGGGCACCAGTGCTATGTTGTAGACAAGATTGTTCTCCTGGGCTCAGTCCGTCCATCCATCCATCCATCCATCTATATCTCATCTGCCTACCTAGCTTCCTATCTACCTGCCTAATCTATATTTATCATTTATCTATTATTCATCCAGTCTACCTATCAACTATCTCATCCGTCCATCTATTTTCCTATCTACTTACCTAATCTATCATTGATCTTTGTGTCTATCTGTCTGCCCATCCATCCCATCCATCCATCCATCCATCCATCCATCCATCCATCTTTTTACCCAAGCAAGGAGGGAATTAAGATCAGTTGCTGACCCCCTATTTACACCTGTAGGTCAATGGTCACAAAATGAACAGGAATGGGTAAAAATCCTTCCAGCATTTATTGTTCGTAATGGAGTATCCTCCATTAAAGTCAGTATGGAGTTCCTGAGGTCTTCACGGGACAGTGCCCTTGATTTGGTCTCGATGCCAGAAGAACCCCTGGACCGATGATCACTCTCCTGACCTGCCCCAAGGATAGCGTGTAGCTTTTCCAAGGAGAGTCTAGAATTTCCTTTAAACCTTGGACCAGGCTGTTTGTGTATTTATTTATTTTTTTTAAGTGACGAGATAGCAATTAAGTGAGCCTCGGGAAGCTCCGAAAGAAGATGTCAGCGCTATGCGCTATGAAGACATCCTTCCAGCTTGGTGGTGGTGATGGTGAGATCTCATCACTTCCTGTAGGACAATTGTTCCTTCCTGATGTGGCTGGGTTTGGAGAAGAGACAAAAGAAAGTGCCAGCATGAGAAATTGGTCCCCAAACTGGTTGAAGAGGATGAGGACTCCATACCACAACTTTGTAGGAAATTCCACGGTCCATCCCAACCTTCTGGGATCATAGATACAGGGTTACCACCACGTAGATAATCCAACTGAGGGACACAAAGAGGCCGAAGAAGAGGCTGAACAAGATGAGCGAGTGAGCTTTGTAGGAAGCCCTCATGGCTTGGATGAGGTCACCTCGTTTCAGAGCAGCCCGGGTCTACATGAGAAAGAAAACGGAGAATCTTGGATCAATTTCCACTGTAGGTGAGAAATATGGACCACTGTTCAACTTTTTCCTTGGAAGCAAGGCCAAGCACAGGTAATCCTCACCTTACGACCACAATTGAGGCCAAAATTGTCATTGCTAAGCATCCATCCACCTACCCATCCTCCCATCCATCCATTCCCTCAAACATCCATCCATCCACCCAATCAACCATCCATCCACTCAACCATCTACACTCACCCACCTACCCATCTCCTCATCCATCCATCCATTTTGTGACCTTTCTTGTTAGGTGAATCGCCACAGTCATTAAGTTAGCCCCATGGTTGTTAAGGGAATCCGGCCTCCCCGTGGACTTCTCTTGTCAGAAGGTCGCCAAGGAGCATCCCATGACCCCAGGATGCTGCGACCCTCATAAATAGGAGCCAGTTGACAAGTGTCTGAATTTTGAGCACGCATCCGTGGGGATCAAAGTGTGAAAGGTCCCCTTTCCCCCACCCCACAAACCTCAGCATTTTTGCCGTAGCAGCACGTACCTCGTGGGAATAGACAAGGGCTATCAGGCCCGTGAACAAGCAGCAGAAAATTGTCACTAGTACAGATTCCATCATATAATCTTTGGGTGGCAGCCTCTGGTCACCAACCAGAGGGCTCTCGCCAGGCCAGGCACCCTGGTACCGAAAGAAGAGCCAAAAGTCAACCACCTTGAACTGAGAAGCCCACCCAACTCTTAATTGGGTCAACGTACAACCCCATCTTTCCTCAAAGGTCCAGGCTTGAAAACTTAGAGAGCCCTCTCTTTCCCTGTTTTCCATATAACAACCCTGCCAGGTAAGCTGGCTTGATAGATGGCAGCTGACTAGCTTCCCCAGAGTTAAGCCAGTACCTGTTTGAAGTAAGTTTCAATTGCTGGTGCTGCAAAATTCCCAATAAATATAAATTGGAAGTATAATTAGTGCCCCGTTGGGTCATTTTTTCAGAGATGTTGCTTTACTTAGAGAAATAGAATGACTAAGGGTGAACCGAACCGATAGGAATCTGGCAGGGAACATCTTAAATCGCTTCCTCCCTCCCTCCCTTCCTCTCTCTCCTTCCCTCTTTCCTCTGTCCCTCCCTCCCTCCTCATAGTGTATTATCTGATTCTCTGATTTCCTTCCTTCCTTCCTTCCTTCCTTCCCTCCCTCCCCTTTCCTTTCCTCTTTCCCTTTCCCCCTCCAATCTGCAAAGACCACTCCCTTCTAACACTGATGATATTACCTAGTTGGGTCATGAAACATCTTGCAAGCAACTAAGTCTAGAGAGCACCAAAGACCCCACAGTCTTCTTCCTCTTCCTCCTCCTCCTCCCCTCCTCCTCCTCCTCCTCTCTGCACACTCCACTCCCTATTAGCAGGGATGATGTCATGAAACGTCTTGCAAGAAAGCAGCTAAGCTCAAGGACACTCCAAGGGGCCCCGCTGTTCAATCCTGAGCTACAAATGTCCTCCCCTTATTTACAACTCACGATGGGGTGAGGACAGGGGCCGGAGAATGCATTGGGTGGTTGGCTTAGGGCGTGGGGTGCAGCTGTCGGCTGGTAAAAGACGCAACTCCGTGGTGGAACGTTGGCGTGGAATGGCGGGTACAAGTGGGCGTCTTTTGGATCCGGTGGAGCATAGGGAGGAGGCTCTTCTACGAAGCCTGGGTTGAGCCTGGTCCCCATGTTCTGGAGATGATCTGATCCTGCTTGGTGGTCGGGCTTGGATGAGGTCTTCTGCTCTCCCGTGAGTTGTGTTGCATCCCCTGGAGAAGGTTGGGCCTCTCCTCCTCTTTCGACTTCCCTTGGGCCGCCTGGAGATGGGCTCGGACGGAGTTCTTCTCCAGGCATGTTGGCGCCCTCCAAAGTTGGTTGCTTGAATGGAAAGAAGTCTCCACGGGTCCTGTGAGGAAGCAACAGCCCCGCCCCCAATAATGGTGATCATCAAATAAGCATCGGTTCCCCTTTCTTTGCAAGTTGGATCATTTGCAGACTTTTCAAAGGGGAAGACGATCTAAACAAATGTAAGGAAGGAAAGAAGGAAGGGAGGAGGAAGTGGAGGAGGAGGAAAGGGAAGAAGAGGAGAGGGGAAAGGGAGGGAGGGAGAAAAATACAAAAGGAAGGGAAGGAAGGAGGAGGAACAGGAGAGAGTAGGAATGGAATGGAAGAAGGAAAAGGGAGGAGGGGAGGAAAGAAAAAAGAAAAAGGAAGGTAGGAAGGAGGGGTGGAGAAAAGGGAAGAAGAGAGGAAAGGAAGGACAGAAAGAAAATGGAGGAGGGGAAGAAAGAAAAGAGAACAAAAGGAAGGAAGAACAGTGATTCACTCAACGGCAAGAGAGGTCGTAAAAGCGGGACAGAACTCAATTTGGGGCTTGAATTTGTGGTCGTGCGCAGGGCGGCGTTGATGCGAGGAGGTCCCGGTGGCCCTTTGACTTGGGAGCTGCCCCTGGCTTCCTCACAGGTAGACTGCCCTGAGCCCTGGAGGCTCTGTTGCCAAGGCTCCTTTAGCCTTGTGCACCGTTGGGTCTTAGGAAAGAGGGGAACCGCAGCCCCGCACCCAGAGTTTGTATTTACAAGGGAGGAGTTTGTGGCAGTTTACCTGTCTTCTCCCCGGCCTCCTTCCTCCTCCTTCAAAGACCTGGGCACCTCAGCCAGGTAGGGGACCTTTCCTGCCTCCACCTGCCCCGGGCCATCTTCCTCACCCCAGTGGATCAACAATGGCGCCCTGCCCTGGGCACGACCCGTAGGGCTCATCCCATGCGCCGAGATTCTCGGCTTCCAGGGATTAATCATTGATGGCTTGTTTGCAGAAGGGCGGCTGTGTGTGTACCAAAAGCCAAGGAGGTCGAAGGCCACTGCGTATGGGTGTGTGTGTATTTGTGTGCTTTGTGTGCGGTGCGAAGCTGTGCCAAGATCCTGGCTCGGCTTGGCAAACGCCAGGGCGAAGGGCAACTACTCTGACTCCCATCCGGCTCAATAATCTGGATTTATTTGGGGTTGGATTGCGCGGACCTTTGATCCGTCCATAAAGTTTGAGATACTCTCAACTCCCCCACGACGGGTTGCCAACGCGCAGCCACCCCCACCCACACCCTACCCCCACCCATCTCCAATATGCGGGGTTTGCTTCTGGCCCCCCAGGTTTGGCACAAGTGTAGCTGCACCTGCAAGATCATCCCTTCCAACTCTGTTGATTCTAATTCTATTCTATTTCTATTTTCTATTCTTATTCTAATCTATTCTTATTCTAATTCTATTATTCTATCTATTTCTATTCTATTTTCTATTCTTATTCTAATCTATTCTTATTCTATTATTCTATTTCTATTCTATTTTCTATTTTTATTCTATTCTAATTCTATTTCTATTCTATTTTCTATTCTTATTCTAATCTATTCTTATTCTAATTCTATTATTCTATTCTATTTCTATTCTATTTTCTATTCTTATTCTAATCTATTCTTATTCTATTATTCTATTTCTATTCTATTTTCTATTTTTATTCTATTCTAATTCTATTTCTATTCTATTTTCTATTCTTATTCTAATCTATTCTTATTCTATTCTATTTCTATTCTATTTTCTATTCTTATTCTAATTCTATTCTATTTTATTTCTATTCTTATTCTTCTAATTATTCTATTTTCTATTCTTATTCTTCTAATTCTATTCTATTTCTATTCTAATTCTAATTCTATTCTGCTGAAAATTAGATAGCTAGACAGACAGACAATGATGGTGTGTGTGTGTGTGTGTCTGTGTGTGTGTTATCAAGGCAGCTAATAGGCAGCCACATTAGGGTACATTAACATGAAGATCAAAGCAAACAGCGCTACGTGCTATGCGGACGCTCCACCCCTTTCCCGCCAAGCCCCGCCTCTTCCCCCCCATGACAGCCGGTCATGTGTACGCTGGGGGCGGCGTTCGTTCTGGAGGACTCCGTTTCCCAGCAGACCCCGCGCTCCAGCCGCACCCGCGCGGGGCTCTTTTCCTTGCGCGGGGCCTGCTGGGAGGCGTAGTTTTTCCCCCCTCTCCCCGCCGTCGGCGGCGCTGGGCTTTTCGGGCCCAGCCGGATTCATGGCCACCGCGGGCGGCCACGCTTCTAACTGCAGCCCGGCCGGCGAGGCGGAGCGGCCTCACCCGCGGCCCTTCCTGATCGGGGTGAGCGGGGGCACCGCCAGCGGCAAGGTAAAGATGCCCCCCCCCCAAAAAACCCCACTCCCGTTGCAAAATAATAATGATAATAATAATAAACCAGCAAGAACCGGGGCGTGCAATGCATGCCGCACCCCCTGGACAGGAGGGGCGGACGGGGGGTCAGCAAAAGAGCCCGGAAGCCAAATTCACCCCCCCCAAAAAAATATAATGCATAAAGGGGGAGGAACCCCCCCCCCCCATTTGCATTCACAGCTTCCTCCGCTGCTTGCAAAAAATGCAAACCCAAAGAAAGCGGTTTTGCAAAAATAAAAATCCGGTGCTTTTTTTTCTTTTTGGCTTTAAAGTGGGGGGAGTATGGGGGGAGGGGCTCGGCAGGAAGGTGGGGGAGATGAGAAGAGGTCGCGCCACGACCGGGGCTTGCAGAAAAGCCCAAAGAAAGGGGGAGGCAGGCAGGAGGAGGAGGAGGAGGAGGCGTAAAATCCAGGGTAGAAAGCTCTGTGGCTTAGAGGTGTCCGGTGGGTGGGTTGCCTTGCCTTAATTTGGTATTTGTGTTGTCTTGTTTATGTAGCGTATATTGGGGTGTGTGTGACCGTTTGGGAGCTGCATGTAAACAAAATTTCCATTTGATGTAGGCCAATGAGGGCACCTTCAAAGGGACAGTAAAATTATTCCGAGTCTAAGGCACCGAAGTCCTTTTCCCAAAACAGGGTTGTGTGGATGTCCTCCAGTTTGGAAGTGACAGCTGCCAGATTGTGTTATCCTATATCATATGATACGGGGTCTCCAGCCTCCCTTATGACATCAGGTTTATAATTATGGATGGTGCAAGATGCGATTTCCGTTCAGCTCCTGTATCAGGGGAGGCCATTCCGGTTTCTGGCAAATGAATACGGCTGCCTTCATTTGCTGCTCATATTGATTGTTCGGTTGAATTTATTATCAGTCGAAGAGGAGATTTGTAGCTCAGGGTTAAAATGGGGGCGGGGGGGGGGGTCCTTGGTACTCTCTCAGCTGGGTTGTTTTCTTGCAGGCATTTCATGACCCAACTAGGTAACATCATCAAAGCTAGAAGGGAGTGAGGTTGGCTCCCTGTTTATATATACCAGTCATAAAGTAGGACATGACTCGCTTCCTTTGCCTCGGATGTTCTGGTCCCAATTTTGGTCGTAAGTCAAAGATGAGCTGCACTCTTGACTTTGCTAACTTTCCTTCTTGGTTTGTCTGTCTGTCCATCCCTTCCTCCAAAGTCCACCGTGTGTGAGAAGATCATGGAACTGCTGGGTCAAAACGAGGTCGATCATCGTCAACGGAAGGTGGTCATTCTGAGCCAAGACCGATTCTACAAGGTGCTCACCCCAGACCAGAAAGCCAGAGCCTTAAAGGGGCAATTTAACTTCGACCACCCAGGTATCTCTCGCACCACCGAGCCTTTTTCTTCTCTTTCCTTCTGGGCCTCTGTGAGAGCCGCTCAAACATTGGAAGATTTTACCCCAGTCCTTCTCTTTCTTACCCAGTTCCTGCAACTGTTCTTCATAGGTTTTAGCCCCCAGTCCCCTAATCATCTTGGTTGCTCTTCTCCTCTTCCCTCTCTTAGATGCTTTTGACAACGATTTGATGAAAACGACGCTGAAGAACATCATCGATGGTCAAGCAGTGGAGGTCCCAACGTACGATTTTGTGACCCATTCCAGGTCAGTGTCCATTCCCTGGATCGATCGATCAATCATCTATCGTATCTATCTATTTCTATCATCTATCTATCTATCTATCTCTATCTATCTCTATCATTTGGGCTCGGTGGTGAGTCGTAAGTCGAGAATTACCTGCTTTCCTACACACACAAACCAAACTGTGTTGTGCTATGTCAGTTGGGCGATTGTTCTTCAACGATTGTGTGTTGGCACAGGTTGCCCGAGACCACGATGGTTTACCCTGCCGATGTGCTGCTGTTTGAAGGGATCTTAGTCTTCTACAGTCAAGAAATCCGAGAGATGTTTCATCTCCGGCTTTTTGTCGATACTGATTCAGACGTCAGATTGTCCCGGAGAGGTGAGAAGTTGGCTTCTTTTCCTCAAATGCTTTCAAAGGGAAATGATTTGGATTCCGAACGGAGCTGGAAGGGACCTTGGAGGTCTTCTAGTCCAACCCCCTTCTCTAGCAGGAGACTCAAGGCCATGCCAAGGAAATTGGCTGTCCAATCTTTTCTTTAAAATCTCCAATGTTGGAGCAACCACAATTTGTGAAGGCAAACTGTTCTCACTGATATTATTCTCACCTATAGGAAGTTTCTCCTTAATTCCAGGTTGCTTCTCTCCTTGGTTAGTTTCCATCCGTTGCTTCTGAGGGTGCTTTGGAAAATAAGTTGAATAAATAAATAAAATAATATTGCTATCCATGTCTCCCGCTAGTCCTTCTTTTCTCTAGACTAGCCAAACCAAATCCTGCAACTGTTCTTCATGTGTTTTAGTCTCCAGGCCTTTAAATAATCTTAGTTGCTCTTCTCTGCCCTTTCCTCAAAGTCTCAACGTGTTATTTTTGTAACGTGGCAACCAAAACTGGATGCCGTATTCCAGATGTTTGTCTGAAATGTTACAGGGTCTCCTGCTTGAGCAGTGGTTGGACTAGAAGACCTCCAAGGGCCCTTCCAACTCTGCTATTGGGTTATTCCAGTCCTCCGTCGTACCTTCTCTTCAATGCTTAGGAAATCATAGAGACGGTCCTGTTTTTAACTTTCGTTTTCCCTTTTGTGTTTTTCTCTCCTTCCGCGGCAGTCCTTCGAGACATGAAACGAGGGAGGGATCTGGAACAGATTTTAACTCAATATACGACGTTTGTCAAGCCTGCCTTTGAAGAATTCTGTTTGCCGGTAATGAAAACTATCCCTTCTCCTTTAGCCCAGGTTTTCAAGATAAGTCATCGGAGGGATTCACGTGGTTTCCCTTAGTGACGCGTCCGTTAACAAGCAAGTTGCCAGGCCCAACTACAGATGCTAAACAAGGATAATCTTTATATGCAGGTAGAATTCGAGTGACGACCATTTTTAGCGTATATTCAGAGTTACAAAGGCACTGAAAAAGAAAAGGGACTTGCAACCAATCCTCGCAGTTATCGCAGCATTCCCCACGGTCATGTGATCAAAATTTGGGTGCTTGGCAACCAGTTTGACAGGTAGTCCTCAAGTTACGAGCCCAACATTTAGATTGCTAAGTCATTTGTTAAGTGAGTTACTTCCCCCACCCCAATTTTACGACTTGTCTTGCCACAGTTGTTAAAGGAATTGCTGCAGTTCTTAAATGAGTCACACAGTTACGAAGTGAATCTGGCTTCCCCAGTGTCAGGAGGTCGCAAAAAGGGGACCTTAGTAAACAGATCGTAAGTGTGAACCGGTTGCCATGCACCTGAATTTTGTTCATGCGGATGCTACGGAGTGTTGCGGTGTGTCTAGAAGCGGAGCTCTCGCCTCACTCTCAGGAGGCTGTGAGTTCAATCCTCGGTGGAGGCAGATCTTTCTCCGGGCACAGTGAGAATCTATCTGCTGAATATAACTCCGCATTGGGGACAGGAAAGGCATCCGGCCAGTAAACACTCAGCTCCATTCAGTGGCCCAGACTCCACCCCTCAGGGGATTATGGGGTGGTTAAACGATGATGGTGGTGATCACAGGGATGCTACAAAGGTGTACTTGTGAAAAATGCTCAGCAGTCACTTTTTTCCAGTGTCGTCGTAACTTGGAATGGTCACTAAACAAACTGTTGTAAGTCGTGGACTACCTGTAGCATAAACTAGAACAAGTTGAAGCTTTCTGAGGGAGCCTTTTCAGAAGGAATATAAACCATGTTTCCTTTCTTCTGGCTACGATGACTTCTGAGTTGATGCTTGCTTAGACCAGGCCGTTGGTGATCTTCCTCCTTCCTTGCAGACCAAGAAATACGCTGACGTCATTATCCCGCGAGGCGTGGATAATATGGGTAAGGATTGTGTGAACTTGATAGAGAATTTTGCCCACTTCTCAACGTCTCTTAAACTGGGGTTGCCGTCATCTTCATCGGGATGAGGAGAGCAATAAACAGTGTTCCCAAATTGGCGGGTTGCTAAAAACCAGAGATAGTTTAGCAGAATGAGAAGGTGTGTGTGTGTGTGTCCCCTCGGTGCTCTCTCTGAGTTGGTGGTTCGTGTCCTGACTCAGCCCCCCAAACATCACAAATCCTCTGAAGTAAACTCCAAGATTCCTTTATTAGGGAACGCCGGCAGCCCCGGCAAAAGGTTTCTCTCCCACTGCGGGTTAGCAAGTCGGCCGGCCATATCTATTCATCCCCACCCGCTGCCTTTTAACCCCAGAACTAGGGTGGGGCTTCGCTAGCAGCGGCGGCTCTTCCGTCCCGAGGACCGGCTCATAGATTTCCACTGCTCTCCTCTCCTCTGCCTTCTGTGCATCCGTATAGCATGCACTGGACTCAGCTGTTCCTCCTCTTCCTCATCAGCCACCGCCACTCCTGGGGGCTGTTGACTCTCCATCTGAGGGTTGCGGGAGGGCCCAGGCCTCTGTCTGTCTGTCTCTCTCTCTCTCTCTCTCTTTCTGCCAGCTCCATTCCCTCTTTCCCCTCGGAGCTCCCAGGTTGCCCCGATGCTGGCCCCGACTCCCACACCGCCGCCTCCCACACCGCTTCCTCTGCTTCAGCTGCTGGAGGGGCTGGTGGCCGACAGGCGTTTCATGACTGGGCTCCCTGGCTCAGTGCTCCCTCTCCTCTTCTCCCTTGGCAGTGGCCATCAACCTGATCGTGCAGCATATCCAGGACATTCTCAGCGGGGATCTCTGCAAGTGGAACCGGGCCGCGGTGAACGGACATGGCCGCTCGTCCAAGAGGCCCTTCCCTGAGCAAGGCGATAGCCTCCCCCTCCTGGCGCCTGGAAAACGGTCACACCTGGAATCCAGCAGCCGCCCCCACTGACCACTTGGAAGGCTTGGAACCCACTTCTGGCCCAGCCGGACTTTGCAAACATTTTGGGGCGGGGGAGGACTGTCCTTAAGGAGCTCACCCCCACCTTTATTTCAAAGGGGGGAATTAGCTTTTCTTCCCCCAAACAAGCCCTGGTTTGTGCCGAAATCCCAGAATATACCACATGGATGGGCCTTTCCTCCCTTCTTCCCTCCTTCTTTTTCTTCTTCCCTTAATCCCTTCCTTCCTCTCCCACTCTCCATCCTTAATTCTTCGCTTTCCTTTCTTCATTTATTCTTCCTTTCTCTTCTTTATTCCTCCTTTCTTTCGTTTATTCATTTCTTATTTCTCTTCTTTCCTCCCTTTCATTCCTTCGTCCTTTTTTCCTTCCTTCCTTCCTTTCTTTTTCCTTCCTTCCTCCTACTTCTTCCTTCCTTTCTCCCATCCTCCACTCTTTCCATCCTTAATTCTTTCCTTTCTTCATGTATTCCCCTTTCTTTCAATCATTTTATTCATATCTTCCTTTCCTTTTTCTTCTTCCTTCCTTTGTTCTTTTTTCCTTCCCCCTTCCTCGTTCTTTCTTTATCTTTTTCCTTCCTTCCTCCTCTTCCATCTCTTCCTCCCTCCCTCCGTCTCTCTCTCCTTTTTGTCACTGCATTTTTCTCTTTTTCTTTTTTTAATGTGAACCCTTCTCCTTCCTTTCCTTTTGACAACGGGGAGCTGAAAACTAACCATGTTCCAGGCCCAACGCCTCTGCCGGGCTGTTTCTGCAGTCCCAAGAAAGAAAAATATGAGCTGGGATATATGGTCCTGCCAAGTTGCTTCTCTCAAGAGGGACGGACAAGAGGACAGGAATTATTGAAAGGCTGGCTGAGTATCCTGATCTCCTTCAGCCAAAAAATTTTCCCTGTGGATTTTGGGGGGAGGTCTTTCCTTTTGATGGGAGAATTCAATCTTCCCAATTCAATTCAATTAAGGGCTAGACGTTGGAGATGGCAGGAAGTACTGTGTGTGAATCACTGGCAGGCCTTTGTCCCTTTTCCCCTTCACTCTTTCTCTCTGACTTCTTATGAATCTGTTTATTAATTTCCCCACTTTCATATCCTCTTTTTTTTTTTTTTAACCAGACCTTTCTAAAGTTCAAGATTATGACTTTGGAAATATTTCCTTTTTCGCCCATCTTCATCCACCTGGGTGGGATCTTAAAAGTGTTTAATGCCCCAACATTTCTCCTTTGTTTTTCCTGTTGTTTGACTTTATTAAAGAATTAAAGAGATTCAAAAGGACAGGTGTCTTCGATCGTTTCTCTTATATAAATCTGTGTATATATATATATATAGCATCATTGAAGCAATAAATACGCTGCTGGTTCACTTTTTTTTTTTTCAAATTATCAACACATTTTTGTTAAATATTTCTGTCAAACTGTCCAACTTCCAGAGGAATTTTAATCACATAGTTTTTATACACTGACCTATTTTTAAATTGTTGAGCTCAGTTTTCTAATCAGGGAGTGTCATCGGTTGACATGCTCCAAAAGGCCAGTAGAAGGCAGCAAAATACCCCATTCCACTACCATCTACTGGTGACCCAGGTGAACTGCAGCTCCCAGGTTTTCCCTCTATACAAGCCAACTAGGATGCAAGAGAAGAATTGGTAGTCATGTTCAGAGTATTTTAGTGAGAGTCACTTCCGAACAAATTTCTTATAGAACAGCACATCCCTATATACTTCAGAAGGGGCCAAACACAGAAATATAACTTGTCACTCATTCATTGGTTACTTGAAACACAGCTTTCCACTTCCCCTGTTGCTCGGCTAGGATGGCTGGATGTTTCCCTAGCTTGTGGGTTTTTTTAGAAGCGAGACTAGGTTTATTGGCAAATTTGACCAATAGACGATCCTTTTGGTTTGGCTTTTCATACTTCCTTGTTCTTTTGCTAATACCATATATTTCACAATCTATAAAACTTGCCAGGCCAAGTCTCACCAAGACTCACCAAGCTTTGCCTTTGTTGTCTTTTAAGGCAGAACATAAACATATATTAATTTTAGAGAAACAATGATAAAAGTTTTATAGATCGTGAAATATGCAGTATAAGCAAGAGGAAGAACAAGGAAGTATGAAAAGCCAAACGAAAAGGATCATCTGTTGGTCAAATTTGCCAATAAACCTAGTCTCGCTTGTAACAAAATCACAAGCTAGGGAGTTTAGCCAGGTGGGTTTGTGACATCCAGCTAATTAATACTCTGAACCTGTTGGCGCAAATAAAACCAACTTATTTTTGGATTCCAAGGTCTGAGCCTCGTAATTTCCTGAAACACTGTGGCCCCCTGAAAGACTGGCTAGCCTGCCTCCCAGGCCCAGCTGGGTGGTCCAGAACCCCCCAGTCCAATTTCTAAATGGCACCAGGCCAAGTCTCACCAAGGCAGCTGCGTGCCAGGGCGACAGCCTCCCAATACATTGCAGTGTATGGTTTTATATACTATACTTAGATCAGACTGAAAACGGCATAATTCAAGGTTTTCTAGGTCTAGAATTTCGAGTCTGGTGGCATAAGGTATTTTCCACCGAGTAGAGGAACGGAGAACTCTTCTTGTGAAATATTTCTGGACTTTCTCAACTGTGCTAATATCAGATACGTAACGTGGGTTCCAGACTGATGAGCTGTATTTGAGTATTGGTCTAGCAAATGTGTTGTATGCTCTAGTTAGTAGTGTGATATTACCAGAGAAAAAGCTATGTAGGATTAGGTTAACAACTCTTTTAACGCCTTTTTGGCTATGTAGTTACAGTGGGGTCTAGCCCTTAGGTCATTAGAGACGAGTCCTCCAAGGTCCTTGACAGAGTTTGGATCATCAACAAGGTCTTGACTATTCAGCTTGTATTTTATTTTCTGATTTTTTTTGCCAATATTTATTATGCATTTATTATGTTTGTTTGTTTGTTTGTTAACATAGCATTTATTGCTGTGTCCCAAACCATCTAGCCATATCTTCCAACCCCTAATCAAAGACACAGAGACAAACACAGAGACGCAGACACACACACGTACATGTCAGGCTAAAAAAGAGCAAGCAAAAAAGAGCAAGCCAAAGACAACCCTGCCTACACCTCCCCTTCACCTCCCCTAACAGGGAAAGTTCCCTCCCACCAGCTAGCTGGAGCGAAAGCATGAAAAAACCCTGAAACTCGCTTGTCAGTGGGGCTGGAGGTCCTGTTTTCCTTTGCTAGGAGCCCAGGGAAATTCACATTTTTCTCCAGTGCCTCTGAAACAGGATGAGGAAAGAACAGAACTCCAGAAGCAGAAGATGTAGCTGACTCACTTCTTCCTGTTGCGAGAGAGGCTGGAGCAGCCTCAGACCCACAGCAGATAAGAAGGCTGCCAGCTCTTGGAGTGAGGTGAGTAGGTGGGTTTGCCAGCGAGCTGTGGTGATGGGGGCTGGAAGCGGAGATGGGGAAGGGAGCGAGGAACTCTGAGCAAAACCGGCCAAGGTGTCTCCCAACTCTTGTAGTTGGAAGACACTAGGAAATGGTTGCAGCTGGCTCTTCCACCGTCTTAACTTAACGACAGGTTGGTGGTAGGAAGACGCCCCATTGTGCTCTGAAAGAAGCAGCACCCTTTGCTTATGGCTTAGCGTAGTAAAAGTCCTGTCTGTTGGGAGTTGCCTTCAATACAACTTGAAGACTTTAGAGATCTAAACAGAGCTGTCGAAAGGAATTAAGAACTGACCTAGAATTAAGGAGAAATGTCCTGACAGCAAGAACAATTGATCAGGGGGACCTGTGGAAGTTGTAGGCGTTCCATCACTGAAGAAGAGATTGGTCTGAAAACAGGGTTTGCCTGATTGATCAGAGGGCTGGGCTAGAAGACCTCCAAGGCCCTTCCAACTCTTTGTTATTCTGAGATCGAGGTCCCTTTCCCTTCCCCGGAGAAAGATCGGTGAGGTCCCCAAGTTTTAAGGACAATAAATTAATAACAAGTAGGTAAGGGATGAGAGCATCTCGCCGGCCTCCTTTCTGAATTCTAGGAGCAGAAAGTTAATCGGTTAAGAGATGGGCTACTCCGTAACCCTTGTGCCACTTTCTCGCTCTTCCCTTCAACAATTATTAAAGAGGAAGAAGGGAGGGCGGTGAAAGAGAAAAGAAGCAGGGGGCAATCAAAGCAACTCCTTCCCTTCTTTCCTTTGATTACAGAAGCGTTAACCTGCCCATTTCTGCACATTCTAACGTTTCTTTCATCACATTTTCATATGTTGGGATCTCTTTACATTTCCATTGTGGCTCCAATACAATTCTAGCTGCAGTCAGTTTATGTAAAATCTCTGGTTTCAAATCAAGAAAAAGAAGGAAACCGAATACTTTCTGACTTGTGATTTACTTTACCAATGCCTAGCTGGAAAAAAACAGGAGAGAAGGGGCAATAGATGGATATGATCAGCGATATAAGAAAGGCATGTTGAATTGGTTATTATTATTATTGTTGTTGTTGTTGTTACAGTAATGAACATCAATGTAGTGAATATTGTTGTAAACATTTTGATTAGTATATCCTAAAAATACTTGTACCCAGACAACACACTGTTCAACTGAAATTGGAATTTTTATATGCTATAAAAATAAAAACTTGAAAAGATAAATAACCAAGCAATACCTTCCCCACACTTAAGCATATAATTAATGAAACATATAATTAACATTTCTCATTTCAGACTGACGCATGTTGGGATCTACTTTCGGCTGGAGGCGTTGGAGAAGTGGCAGAAGATTGAAATCATCTTGATGTCCACATAACTGATAGTGAGTGATTGCTTGGGGTGGAGGGAGGAGAAAGGTTAGTTAGAGCAACTCGGGTAAGGTTTGAGGGGTGCCTTGGACTGCAGGTAGCCATATTTCCCTGTGTCTTCAATCAATCAGAATAGATGGGGCCTCAGAGGTCTTCTAGTCCAACCTCTCCCCCAACTCAGGCCGGAGACCCTTTCAGACAAGTGGCTGTCCAATCTTCTCTTAAAAACTGGAGGACCCACAATTTCTGGTGGCAGGCTGTTCCACTGATTAGGAAGTTTCCCCTTAATTCCAGGTTGCTTCTTGCCTTCATTTGTCCCGTTCAGCCGTTTCTTGCCTTGCCCTTTGGTGCTTTGGAAAATAAGTTATAGCCCTCTCCTCTTTGGGGCAGCCCCTCAAACACTGGAAGGCTGCTAGTCCTTCTTGTCTGTAGACTGGCTTTGTGGGGCCTCTTAAACGGCTTCAAAACCTGCCTTTTCTTTCGGCACATGTGCTCTTGCGAGATCGTGCAGTGGGCTTGTTCAGACTTGGATTCAGAAGTGGGGAGAAGATTAATCTTTGAGCTGGCAAGGATCTTCTTTCCCTGTTCTCAACACGCCCCAACCAACGTGCCTCTAGGCGTGTTTGATGGTATCTCCCATTTTCCACCGTAATCATGTTAGGGTTGCGATGGCATCCGTGGCTGATTAAGGCAGTGATGGAATTCAAACGTTGCTACTACCAGTTCTGTGGGCCTGGGAGGGGAAGGATCTACTGCAAAATCCCCCTTCCCTCCCCACCCCACTGGCCTGCTTTCCAGCTCCGTTCTCCTGTGCAGGGCAACCAAAGGAGACCCCGCCGATCAGCTGGGACTCAATGGGAGGCGGAGAAGAAATGGGGTTGGCGGGGCCAGTCAGAGGCGGGATTGGCTGGTTCTCCAAACTACTCAAAACTTCTGCTGCCAGTTCTCCAGAACGGGTCAGAACCTGCTGAATAGCCACCTCTGGCTCACTGGTGCCTTAAGCACTGACAAGTCTTGGTGCCCCCACTACCCCCCCTTTGTACATACTGTACAAATGAAGCCAAACTTAGGCTACCTAAAAGTTTTTGAGGTGCCCCCTTTTGGGCCTGGTGCCCTAAGTACGTGCTTAGTCTGCTTAATTAAGCTAATGCACCACTGGATGGCATGGAGGAAGAGGCAGCTTGGAAAAACGGCTGGTGTAAGCTGGGTGGGTTTGCAGACAGCGGGAAAATGGAGCCAGAGAAATTTCCTGCCATTAGAAGAATTAATCATTGGAACGGCTTGTCTCCAGTTGCGGATGCTCCACCACTGGCGGTTTTTTAAATTCGTGCATTTATTTAGTGTATGGCAAATACTAAACTAGAAGACCACCAAGAATCCTTCCAACTCTGTTATTCTGTTCTACCGCTCGTTTTGAAATCAATCATTTGCAATCAATCATAAGAAATCTCATCGAGCAAAAAAGCCGCACTGTTTTCTTGGCAGTCTGGAAGCTGTTTTTCTAGTCCCCTCCTCTGGGATCAGCACATTTGTTCCTGCAAGTGCTAAACGCATCCTAACCAAAAGATGACAGAGAGCAGAGGCAGAGATTGAAACCTGCTGAGCAGAAACACCCTTAGCACCCTTAGCAGAAACACCCTTAGTGTGTTTTGCTAGCTTCTCTGCCCGTCTGCAAGCTTGCCCAGGGCTGTGGATGTTTTTGCAGACTGCGAAAATAAATAGTTCAAATAAGTACATCCGTGTTTCGTCTGGCACGAAAAGGATTCCCATTTGGGCAAACCGTTTTAAGAGCCATGGAGAACAAAGAAATGTCAACAAGGGAAGAAAAAGAAGATAAGGCGGAGAAAGTGCCGGGCTCATTGTGGGTTGGGTGTTGCGGCGTTTTGGACACACTTAAGCACACCGGTTGTGTTGGATGAGTCAGGTGCGGTTGCTCTAAATAAGGTACCGGTTGGCCTTTGGGGTGAGTTGCTATGGCTCTCTTCTTTGGGTGTAAGGAACAGAGAAAAGTTAAGGAAACGTACTTGGGAATAATGTCTAGTCTAGAGAAAAGGAGGATTAGGGGGGATGGGGGAGCAGCCTGCAATATTTGGGGGGCTGCCCCAAAGAAGAGGAGGGGCTCAAGCTATTCTCCAAAGCAATGGGTGGAAACTAATCAGGGAGAGATCGAACCTAGGAAATAAGGAGGAACTTCTTAACCGTGAGAACGGTGGATGAGTGGAATGGCTTCCCTCCAGAGGTTGTGGCTGCTGGAGGTTTTCAAGAAGAGACTGGACAGCCCCTTGCCTGAAATAGTAGAGGTTCTCCTGCTTGAGCAGGGGGCTGGACTAGAAGACCTCCAAGGTCCCTTCCAGTTCTGTTATTCTGTTATCCTATAACACCAGATCCATTAATCCGTGTAGCGGCTTGCCTCCAGAAGTTGGAACGGGCCAAATACCTAGATGAGAGAAAGATGAACTATCCTTAGAAATCCCCACGCCTCAAAGTATCCCTAGGTTCCTCTCCAGGTGGTCAAAACAGGAAAAAGAACTGAAAACCTTTCCCCAAAACATTAGGATTTGTCTTGCAAAAATGAGCAGTAGCAATGGTGGCATCTCACCCCTTCTCTCTCTTTTCCCCCTCTTCCTCCTCCTCCTCCTCCTCCTCCTCCTTCTTAGGCCAAATGAAATGAAATACTGAACAAAGAACCACAGTAGCTTCAGGAAATGTCAATCTGTGGGAGAAAAAAGAGCTTGTTCCCTCGGATTTGTGGATTTCTTTTCATCCTTACATTGTGCCTTGTGTTGCATTATTGGAAGAGGAGCCGGGACTGGGGTCCTTGGAATGAAAATGCTAAGGAAAAGATACGTCCCGGTGATTTTTGCAAAGGCCAGCTCGCCAGCGGTACAATCACTCCTCTCCCGGATAGACAGAGCTTCATCATCACCCCTTATTCTGACAGGCGACAGGGAAATCTCGTCCGCGTCCTGAGCATCATCCACCATCAAAAAGTCAAGGAGCTTTACTGCATCTTTTGCTGTGAGAACAGCCAGGAAATTCAAGTCGTACAAGGAGAAATTGATTTCCACCTAGACCGCTTCGACTTCCCGTACGGCACGGCCGATCTGCTTTGTCTTCAGCCAGAAGACTGCGAAGCTCACTTCATCTCTGTCCATCCCTGGAATCCCCAGCTGGAATCGACCCAGCTGGCTCTATTTCCCATCCAAAACCTCTTCCCAGAGAAGCCCCCTCTAGACTTCACAATCTGCATGTCTACCATGTTTGGGAAATACAATAACGTCTTGCAGTTTGTACAGTCCATGGAGCTGTACAGACTTCTGGGGGTCCAAAAGGTGACAATATACAAGAACAGTTGTAGCCCGCTCATGGAGAAAGTCCTAGATTATTATATCTCCCAAGGCATCGTGGAAATCATACCTTGGCCCATCGATTTGTACCTGAACGTCTCGACCCACTGGCATTACTCCATGGAAAGGAAAGATTTAGGCTACTATGGGCAAATCGTGGCCTTGAACGACTGCATTTACCACAACATGTTTAAAAGCAAATATCTCTTACTGATTGACCCCGACGAGGTTATTCTTCCCGTGAAGGACAGAGACTGGAAGTCCCTGATGGACAGATTGGAAAAGGAACATCCGGAAATTGGGGTTTTCCTCTTTGAAAACCAGGTCTTCCGTCGGACTGTGTTCTCCAAGACTCCTTTCAACTTTTCGTCCTGGGCAGCGGTGCCGGGATTTAACGTCTTTGAACATATCCACAAGGAACCCAACGACATTCACAGTTTTAACAACATGAAAATGATTCTGGATCCAACCAGAGTCATTCAGACCTCGGTCCATTCTGTTCTCAAGCAGGACGGAACCTCCATTCAAGTCCTCAGTGATCTCGCCTTTAACTTCCACTGCAGGATCCTCGAACGTACGGATGTGCACGATAGAGATTTGATTCGAGACCCAATCTTCTGGAGATACAACAAAACTTTGATCCCCAAAGTGAATGATGTCTTACTTAAATCCGGTATTTTAGCAGCCTGTGACCAGGTGCAAAAGCAACAAAAGTTAATGCCTTCATAAATAGCATCTGTGTGTGTGTGTGTGTGTGTGTGTGTGTGGATGTGTGGATGTGTGGATGTGTGTGTGTACACTCACATCTATATTGTCAAGTGAATGGGAATCATTTCAGGCTTACCCATGGTTAGATAAGGTTCAATGGCATTCAATGGGAGGGTTAGACTTCGCCTACTTGTGTCCATGTAGGGATTCCAGACAATTCCCTGCTTGACTCCTCCTCTTGGCTAGGTCCAGTCTCTCTCTAACATACACACATATCATTATGCACACAAACACACATTCCTCAACTGATTGCATCTACCTCTCAATCTTGACACTGTTTCTACCTCAGGGGAAAAATGCTTATTTTGGGGCAGCGCCCTAAATCTTCAACTGCTTTTCGTGGGAAAGACGGACGGCTAGTCCTTTGATGGCCGTCACTGAGATTTTTGAGTACAGCTAGTCCTCGACTTACAACCGCAACTGAGCCCCAGGTTTTCTGCTCTTCAGTGAAACATTTTTTAAAGTGAGCTTTGCCTCATTTTACGACTTTGCTGGCCACCATGGTTCTCCAGGGAATGACCAGTTGTTAAGTGAATGGCATCCCCTGTTGACTGTGCTTGTCTGAAGGTCACAGGAGGAGATCACGTGACCACAAAGTTTCTAAAGTCTGAAAAACGGTCATAAGTCACTTTTTTTCCCAATCCTGTTGCTACTTTTTTTTTTTACTACCAGTTCGGCTAAATGGTAGCATTTTTTACTACCGGTTCACCCACCCCAACCGGGCCAAACCACTACAATACCACCACTGGCATGTTCTCATTCTGTAGTATTCTCTGTATTTATGATGGGTTCGTTTCTTTTTTTTTTTTTTGAATTTCGCTGCTGCGACGGAACTTGAAAACAATCTTTTGACTTAGACGGGTGTTTAAGAAGCCTAAGCTTATCGGTCAGGGAAAAGACGACAGGCCTTCTAATCTAGAGGTGTCTGACTTTTGCAGCTTGGCGGCTTGGCGCAGTGCGAGGCGCTTGTGAGTGTGTGTGAGAGAGTGGCAGGCGTGTGTGTGCATGCACACAGCTCGTTGCTGCGAGTAGTGTCAAATGGAGCTTCCTGTTTGAATGGAGGGTGCTTGTGTTTGCGCGTGAAACTCCACTTCTGCCAATGGAGCTACACACACGAGTAAAAACGCCTTCTGTTCAAGTGCCCTCCGTTATTCACGTGTGCGCACTTGTCTGCCATTCCTGGCGTGGAGCTTTGCACACGCTTGTCCGTTGCTCATGCGGCCTGGCTCCGAACATTAGTGGGAGATTGGAAACTCCTGTTCTAATCGATCTGTATTTGACTGAAAAAATGGGAAGCCAGAGGGAGAAATAAATAAGAAATAAACTGTGGATTCAACCAAGACTCTGTTTTGTTTTTTTAATCTTATAGAGAATGGATGGGGGATGTCCGGGGCAATTGCTTATTAATAAGCCTTGAGATAAAATCCATTAGCGAGTATAACCCAGGATTTAATGATATAACACAACGGAAGGTATGTCTGGTACTTTCCTTGGAGAAAAAAATATATTTCAATGTACTCAGGGCAAATTCTGTAATGAGGGTAAGTATCTTTGTTCATCTGTGCCAACAACTGAAAAACTTGCTTTTATTGAAAACAGGGCTATGAGGCTTATATCCTAATTGTGTTCACGAACTTCTGTTAAATGGACAAAACTGTCTTTCCAAAGAGTTGTGCATATGGGAGCTTTGAAGGACAATAAATGTACTGATGCCGACTCTTGACTTGGTGGTGTCCTGCGCTGCGATTTTGCATCTCCTCTGTGTAGCTGCACCCAAAACGCACAGCAGGAAAAGTCTGCAGTTGCTGCTATTCTGAATATCGATTTTAAGCAAGGGCTGTAAGAGGTTGCCTTAGAGAAGCACATTAAATTTTAATTAGATAAAACACGTTCTGTATGCTGGCAAAATAATATTTATTTCCAGGTGCACATCATAAGGCATGTGATAGAAGAGTCTTCAAATTCCTAATTCTATATACAACTTCTCCACCGATTTTGTGCATGCAACTTCTCCGTCTGATTTTGTCGTCTGTCTCATTTTGTGCACAGATAGATACAGACAGACAGACAGACACACACAGACGCACAGAGCAGGCAAATTGCTTGTGATGAAACTGGGAAAGGCATGTTCTAACTCATTTGTAGTTGTTTTTGGTTTAGCAATGTTGAGGGTGAGGCAGGTTTCTTCCAAGATGAAACGAGCTGAGTTGAGGTTTGCGCCAGACTTTTGTGAGGGAGAGGATGTGGAAATGGCATGTCCCATTGTCCCCGGGGCTTCCCTGGATCAGGTAGTCCTCCACTTCTAACCACAATTGGGACCAAAGAAGTTCTTACATGAGTCGCGCCGGATGATCTGACGTTTTTTGCAACTGTTGTTAAGCAAATCTTGCCATTAAGTGAATCACCTGGTGCTTAAGAGAATCCCCCCCATCGACTTGGCTTGTGGGAAGCTGGCTGGGAAGCCTGCAAATGGTGAATACGTCATCCTCCTGGGGTG
>NW_020769362.1:6908275-6962373 GCF_900518735.1 Pseudonaja textilis
GAGGACTGTAGCTTCTCTGGATGCTTGTGCAGATAATAGCTAGTTAAAGGTTCACCTTGGCCTAAAGCATTGGAGGCCTTCCTTAACTCTATAAAGGAGCTCAGGGTTGACATGAAGGCTCCTTGGTGCTCTCTAAGCTTGGTTGTTTTCTTGCAGACGTTTCATTACCCAACTAGGTAACATCATCAGTGCTGGTAATGCAATAAACTGAGAGCAAACCTCACTCCTTAGCAGCCCTTATGATAACCTAGTTTGGATAATGAAATGTCTGCAAAAAAGCAAGTTTCCCAGACCTTTTAAAGATATTTAGCTCCCAAGTATTATCTTGACTAGAAGGGCTGTATGATGTCTTATAAAGTTTTGACAACTGCTCTGATACAACCCCTGAAGGAGGAGGATGCATACCCAGAAACCTATTTTAGGAGGTATGTCTTTGGGTTTCATCCAAGCTGCTTACAGGGTGGACCACCAAAATCTTCTCCAGAAGCTGTGTTTATACCCCCTTCCCCGTTTTGCAAAATTATAAAGGTGACCAGCACCCCAAATATTCTCAACCACGGGATAAACCCAACCAGAAATGATTCTCTAACATAGTTTGCAATCTGATGGGAAGGGGAAAACTCTGCCTTGGGTGAGGACTGTCAGACGAGCCCTGAGGAATTCTCTTCTGGATTTACCCTTGTTCGAAGGTCTCCCATGTTCTTGCTCCGTTGTTTTTTTCCCTGCGACCTATTTCCTGTCTGGTGTATGCTTTGCAGTCCAAGCTGTTCTTTTGTTAAGCTGTGACAATTGTGAACCTCCTGTCCGCATTTTAGCACACCAAAGCACTTCTTTTATTCTTTACCTTTTCATAAGAACAATGCATTGGCCTCCCGGCCTACACAGAAACTGGATGGGGAACTTGGCAGTTATCAATTCAGGAACAGCTCCTCCTGAATTTTGCAAACGGAGCTGCTTATTTTGTTGTTTGGGTTATTTTGCATTTTTGGCTATTTGCCGTGAATTTGATCTTTAAGATACACAGTCATAAGATACATTTAGGAAGGCGGAGACTGGCTCACTGCTAACAATAAAGGCATGTTGACCATAAATTGCAAGGTTTTGCTCCAAGCCGTTGTATGCAATTTATGTGGTATCTGAATGGACTTCTAAAAATGGCAGGCATATTTAGGAGCCATTATTTCATTAGATTTGTAAAGCTGTGTGGAATAGTTTTTTAATTGGGTGGTTGTATAAATCTAATTACAAAGACAGACAGATTAGACAGATGATAGATAGAGAGAGAGATGATAGATTGAATAAAATTAGAGATATAGATAGATAAATAAATATGGATAGATACATAAGATATAGAAATAGAGATAAACAGAGATACATACAGACAAGAGATAAGATGGATGATAGATAGGGATAAATAAATAAATATGGATGGATACATAAAATTAGAAAGAGATATAGATACATAAAGATAGACAAGAGATAATAGATGATAGATATAGAGTGATAAATAAATTAGATAGATAAATAAGATGTAGAAAGAGATAAACATACCGGTAGATAGATACATAGACAGGAGATAATATAGATAAATAGATATAGATAAATATAGAAATAAAGATAAATAAATAAATATGGATGGATACATAAGAGAGAAATAGAGATAAATATAAATACATAAAAATAGACAAGAGATAAGAGAAGATAGATATATATATGTATATATCTTTATATATCTCTCTATATATTTTCATATATCTCTCTCTATATATAGAGAGAGAGATGACAGTGCAGATG
Organism: Pseudonaja textilis; assembly: GCF_900518735.1. The sequence continues at coordinate 6,910,070 of NW_020769362.1, forward strand.
ATAATTTGGAAGAAAGGGCCCTTTTAAGTTTACATGATTATAGCACTTCTTCCACCGTTTAGGAGGAACAAAGAGGCTGCCATGATGGCGTCGTTTTCCACCATTTTGGAGAGAGAGAGAGAAAGGCTGGAATTCTTATATGCACTTTTATTCCTCTCTCCCTCCTTTCCTCACATTACTCCCTTTGGGTTAACTCCATTTCTTCCTTTCTTTTCTTTTGAGGGGTGAAAAAAAGTAGCATTTTTCTTCAGCCTCCTGAGGAAATCCTTGAGGTGAGGATTTTAGGGTTGATTTTTACTCTCCTAGCATATATTTTTTTTTTAATCAGCCTTTAATGTCAGGGAAATAATCAGGATTTCCCAGCCACCCGACCGGCTTCAGCTCCCTCAACCGTTTGAAAGTTTCCTGAGTTGGTTTAGATTCAATTAAATCTATTTTTATTTCTATCCATTCCCTCCATCGCCATATTTTCTAGAATAGTCAGACATTTTGGAGGCCGATTAAAAAAAAAAAGGAAAGATGATTATGGAAAAAGGAAGTAATTTCACTTTTTTTAGTGTGTTCTTCAGCAAAGAAGAAAATATTTAATGGGGCAAATTGAGAAATAGGGTGTTTGTGTATGTGTGTGTGTATAAATTTATATATATAGTTGATATTGGGTTGGAGATATATATACATATATATATATGTGTGTATGTAATATATATATATAGACACACATATATATTACTATAAAATTATATATATATTACTATAAAATTATATATATAATACTATAAAAGTTTATATATATATATATATCAATAAAGATAGAAATATATAGAAATATAGAATATATAGATCAAGAAGTAGATGATAGTTTGTTAGAGATATTGATAATAAATATAGCTGATATGGATAGAAATAAAGTTGGTATTGATATTGAGATATATAGATATATGTACAGGTAACATATTGATAGATACAAATATATAGATAAAAATAGATGATAGATGGAGACAGAGATTTTGCTAGAAATATTGTTAATATAGCTGATATTGACATTGATAGATATAATATCTACAATTGATGGAAATATATGTAGATGAGAATTAGAGAAAGGTGATGATAATTGATATTTAGATTCTGTAAATGTAGCTGAAATTGATATTATATAGATGTTGATATATAGAGATAAGCAATATAAATGATGTATAATAGATATCAATATATACAGATGATTGATAATAGAGATTGAGAAATAAAGTTGTTGATAGAAAGATTAATAAAAAATATAGATATTAAGATAGGTATAGATATGGATACAGATATTGATAGATTTACAGATATGTAGATATTAATATAGATGATATAAACATAAAGGTAGATGATATATAAATATACAAAGAAATATATAGATAACAGATATACAAATAAGATATAGTTAATGTTCATCTGGGGGTGCAATTTTGCACATTGAACATGTATAGCAGGTGTGCTTAGATTCACTCTGAAGGGTCCCTGGTGCGCTCTGAGCTTGGTGGTTTTCTTGTCGACGTTTCATTACCCAACTAGCTAACATCATCAGTACTGGTGGACCCACTGGTTCCTAACACTGATAATGTTGTTTCAACCCCGATCTGCACATATTCCCCTTTATTGGTAGGTTCCATCTATGGTGCTCAAAGTAGGTCTTGTTAAGGCCTAATAAAATCGAGTTATTCAGTCACCAGGTGGAACAGGTGATCCTGGACAAAGGTGGCTTCATATTAATGGTGAGGCAGCTGGGCTTTTGTTAAAATGCTTTTCAAAGAAAGCAACAGGCAGCTGTTTTCAGGAAGCGCCCAAGTTGAAACAGACACACCTGTATACATTTACAAGCTCACTGTTCAGTTTACATTGTATTTTAAAGAGTTCGAAAGATTCCTTGTGAAAATTGTTTTTTAAGGGGGGGTCATTTTTTTAAGGAGGAACAATGTAATTTTACTAACACCTCTCGTTTATCCTATATATATATATCTATATATATTTTGTAGCAATATCAAAGGAATAAGATGCCTCGCTGTAAGAGCAAGATGATTTGGATGCCCGTCCCTTTCCTAATTCTTCTCTTCTTTGAAATGTACCCCAGAAGGCCGTCGCACCCAGCCCAACAAACCCAGCTAACCTTGGGCCCTTGCAGAGGTGAGTTGGTCAACGGTACCATCACCCCCTTAAAACACAACAAAACCTTTGTCATTTCGTTGTATCACGATAACCGGCAACAAAACCTCACCCGGGCAATTGCATTGGTACATTACAAAAAAATCCAAGACCTTTACTGCTGGTTTTGTTGCAGTCGTAACAACCGCGTTTCTATCATTCGGGCCAGCGTAGACATTCATCCGGAGAGATTTGGTCTCCCGGTTGGCGGGGCAGATATTGTGTGTCTGGAACCGCATCACTGCTTGCCACAGTACATGTCCATTCATCCATCTACCAAAGGATCCATGGCTGAGCTGCCCTGGTTTGAAATCAATAACCGGGTCTCCAGGACTTCTTTTGTGATGGAATATACCGTCTGTCTGTCAGTCATGCCTGAGAATTACGCCAATGCCTTACAGTTCGTGCAGAGCGTGGAAATGTATAAAACCCTCGGGGCCAAGAAAGTGTACCTTTACAAAATGAACTGCAGCTCGCTCATGGACCAAATCTTACATTTTTATGTTAAAGAAGGCACTGTGGAGGTCGTCCCTTGGCCAATTACTTCCTATGTGCGCTTGTCTTCTTTTTGGTATTCTTACCAGGACTGGGGCTATGGGAAAACCACCATTCTAAACGACTGCATTTACCGCAATATGTACCGAAGCAAATATGTGGTTTTTAATGATTTCAATGAAATTATCCTTCCCCTAAAACACCCAAACTGGAAAACGATGATTGATAGCCTTGAGGATCAAAATCCAGGAGTTGGCATCTTCTTTTTTGAGAGTCACTTTTTCTCTCAGAATGTATTTTCGTCTTTGGATAAATTCAACGGTAATCTCTGGAAAACCATCCCGGGAGTTAACATATTGCGGCATGTTTATCGCGAGCCCAATAAACTGCACATCAATATTTTGAAGAAAATGATTGTAAACCCGAGGAGTGTGGTTCAGGCATCCAGCCATTCCGTTCTCAAAGGATACGGCCGAACGCTTGAAGTATCCAGGGACGTTGCAATTCTTTACAACTGCAGGAAACACCTCGAAAGTGAATTTGGGGAACAGTACCTCATGAGGGACACCACCATTTGGAGGTTCAACCTATCGTTGATTAGCAACGTGAATAAGGTTTTTGATCACGTTCTCGGCAGTCAGGTCGATAACATCTCCAAGTCCATTTGGAGCATGTTCTTGAGAAGCCTTGCCAAAATCTTTTAAAAAGTTTGGTTTTTCACTTGAACAAAATCGCCCGACAAGGAAGTGCTTTTCTCCACCTGGCCTGTGTGTGTCCTTCACCCCTTTAGAGAAAATCGCGGGGATTAAAACTACAATTAGTTCTTTATAGCCTGGTTTTGCAGAAAACTGAGCTGCTTTATCTGCGGTTTAATAAAAAGAGGATTAACTCAGAGATGTCGTTTGTGTTTTGTCAGGAAAGGACACCAAGAGCATTTTGATAAATTGAACTGGTTAACTTCCTCCATATAACTATGTACTACCGTCATACGTGTGTCATAGCTTATACGATGAAATGCGTTTATTGAGCTAAATTTATGTTGCTTAAAAACTCGGTTTAGTCACTTAAGGCAGTATCACAGAATAAAAAGAAAACAAAAAAAAAATATCTATCAAGATTCTTGGTCATCTAAGTCATGGCTGTCCCAAATATGCTCTTTTCAAAAGGCAACTGTTTGTTTTTCCTTGAAGACGTTTCTCATCCGAGAAGCTTCTTCTGAGCTGAAAAAAGCTTTTGGGTTAGAAGTGAAACCTCTTCAAGGAAAAACAAAGACCAGAGCCTTTTGAAAAAGCACCTTTGGGGGGAAAAAAAGTAAAAAGAAAAGCCACCAAGATTTTTAATTGAAAGCATCCTTAGGCATCATGCCTGTAACAAAATTGTGGTTATTTCTTCCTCTGTGAAGAATGGGATCGTCGAGAAAATTTAGTCATTTTAGAGTGGGATGAGTCTGATATCAAATTTGAATAAGTAAGGTTTGTATAAGTTGTTCTTCAAGCATCCTGTTTTTCACAGAAAGAGCTTCAGTTTGGACAATCAAAAATTATGTGGATCATCCCTTGTGTTTTCAGCAGAACTTATCAAGTACAAATTATTATTACTCTGAGGTCAAGATGCCTTTTTTTCAAACTATGAAGTTTCTTTTTCCTGCTACAAAGGGTGGGGACTGTCTTTGTAGCAGGAACATTTCAGGGAAGCCGAGAAAAAAAATAGGAACCAGGGCAATCCATCTCCATGTGAACAAAGAATAAATGTGATATGTTTTTTTTAACCATATGGTGATTACTCAATGTTGTTACTGAAGCAAACGAAACTGAGGGAGGAATAATTGCCCTGGGCAATGGAAATCTTGCCCAAATTTTCATGTCTGTGATGCAAGAAATCCATGCTTTTTTACAGGTGGATGATCACAGTTCAAATCACGATGGAAGGATTATAAAGGCCTTAAGTGTACTTGAATAAGAACTCTACCAGTTCTCAAGCATTTTCTTCGGTTGGGTTTCAAACTATAGTGCTAGATTTGATCTGCATAGAACCTATAAGTTGAGATCTTTGCTAGACACTTTCTCCCAAGGCGGAAAGTTCCACGTTCATGCTTGCAACACGTAGGCTCGTTTTCACTTAAGATGGCATTGAGGAAGCTTTCCACCTTGCCATAAATCCTTTGTCCTTGGCAGCGTCCTCAAACTTGGTTTAACGGCTTCTCGTTTAACTATCCATTTCCTGGGACCTTCCAAGATATGGTTTGTTGTAAAAATAAGAAACCTCAAACTGCTGAACCAGCTATAAGAACCATCCCCAGGTCTTCTCGTAAACAATTGGCTTTTCACACAGTTTGGAAAAGCCAAGCATTGAAAGAGACTTCGCGGAAAGAGCTGCTTGCAGTGAATCAGCCAGGAGGGGCAACAGGAGTCTGAAACGATTGCATTACGGAAAAAAAAATAAAACATTTAAGAGCTGAACGGATTCCAAGGAGCCACTCACAGTCCTGAATTATTCATACTGCCTTCTTTCCTCGCTTTCTACCTTTTCAGAAAGGACATTTGGGTTTGACTGAATGGCAGAATGCAACAAGAGAAATCATGCTCACAACCCCAAGGTTGATGGCTTCCCACGTTGCAGGATCAATCAGGGGTAATTGATTAATTACAGTAACTCTAATCAATTACAGCCTAAGATTGCTGGCCTCTCCATTATCCTAGCAGGAGGAGAACAAATAATGGCTTCCACATGCTTCATATAAACCTGGTGTAAGTCAAGGACTAGCTGTAGTTGCCTGTTCAACCAAGTTTTGCACCTCAAAAGTCATGCTGGATTGGCCTCATCCTGACTTTGGTTTGACTCTTTTTCTTTGGACATCGGCCATTGTTTGTCTAATGTGAGAACGCTTGCGAGCAACTCCCTAAAGACAAAAACAGGGTGTTGGTGGACTGAGTCACGTTAACACAAAGGCATTTACCTATCATTAACCTTAATGAATGCGTGTTTTGGTTTTCATGGGAACCCAAACGTAGAGCTGCGCACGGTACAACCCCCCCCCCCAGAAAAAACTAACCAAACCTTAGGTTGTTGATTCTCGTAATATATTGCCTGTTTTTCATGCTTGTGACGATGTGAACTTACACACACACACACACGCACACGAAATACCGCCCACACATCATCATAAAATCTTCAGTATCGTAAAGCCTACAAACTTGAAATTTGGCACCTTTTGGCTTCTAGATGCTCGCTAAGAAAGGATTTTTCCAAATGACCCTCAGGGCATTTAGAGTATTTCCTATATTATGATTAACACGCCCTGGTGCTAAGGAGTTCTACTCCCCCCACCCCCCACCTGAAAATAAATCCCTTCCAAATGCAAAACACAAGCAGAGGAGTTTCAGTTCCACAGCACCAAGCAGCTTTTAGTACAGAACAGCTGAGCTAAGCCACGTCCAGGCTCCTTGCTGTCTCCTGGCTCATACAGCAAATATGGTTTCAGTTTCCAAACAGCCCTCAACTCTCACACACTGACAGGACGCTAGCCAGATGAATACCGATGGATGCTGGCAGGCAGAGGCACAAATCCCCCCATCCCCATTTTCCTCTCAAAAACTAAACTGACCGCATAGTTAGATCAGTAAGTTCCCATCGTTCCCTTAACAACCGTGTTGCCAACAACTTATCACGGCAATTCCCTTCACAGCCGTGGCAAAGAAGAGTTGTAAAATGGGGGAAAACCTACTCAGCAAATGGCTCACTTAACCATGGAAAGGCTGTGCCCAGTTGTGGTCGTAAGCCAAGGACTAGCCCTACTATAGCACCTGCTGTTTCTCCGTCACTGTCCCCAAAATGCTGGAATCCAAAAGAGCTGGCTTGGTCTGACCAAGCGCCTCTTCAGCAGAAGCGGGGGGGAAAAATCTTATTTTCTAACTCTCCCGCAGGATGGCCTGCTTTCAATTCTCCTATGCAGAGAAGGGTACAGAGCCGAAAGGTTCCCCCAGGCCCCCTACCGCTCCTTAAATTTCTGAAACTGGGTGAATTGGAGAGAAATTACTCAGCATTTCTTTTAGCCGGGCAGGCAGTCCTTGGCTTGCAACAGTTTGTCCTGTGACCGTTCCGAGTTAAAACAGCACCGAGAAAAAAGTGATCTATGACCGTTTCCCCCCCCCCCCCCGCCCCACTTTTATGACCAGGATCGTAGGATCAAAATTTGGCCACTTGGCAAACGACTCATATTTAGGACGGTTGCAACATCCCAGAATCACATGGTCCCCATTTTACAACCTTCGGACAAGCAAAGTCAAAGGGGATTGGCTGAACCACCACGAGACAAACTTAACAAGCGCAGCGATTTCACTGAACAACTCAAGGTGGTAAAAGAGGCAAAATTCGCTCAACAACGGTCTTGCTTAGCAATGGAGTTTTGGGGCTCGGTTGTGGTTGCGTGTCAAGGCCCAGCGGTATCCAAATCTTACATAATGGCAGTGAATCAGAGCCTTTTCTTTTAATTAAAAAAAAAAGTAAATTCGATTAACCTTTTTTTGTCTCCAAACAGGAAGGTGGGGGGAAGAAAGAAATGCATTTCAAATTTCAAATGCATTGGGGTTTTTTCCCTGCCAACCCCTAAGAAACCCCAAATCCAAATATACTCAAATGGATATATTTGAACACAAATATATGTGTGTGTGTGTGTGTGTGTGTGTGTGAAAGAGAGAGAGAGAGAGAGATCTCCAATGTTGGAACCTGAGATCTCCAATGTTGGAACCTGTCAAGATGCCGGGATAGCTTCGCTCTGAGAAAAAGAAAGAAATTGAATAGGCTTCTCTCTCTCCTCTCCAAAATAGCATTGGGGGAAAAAATGGTTAAAAAAAAAAAAAGATTTTGCGTTGCAGGATGAAACCTCGTCTTAACTTTGGTTCATGCAAAGCACTGTCCTTTGGATTCGTTGCAGGCAGTCTCTGTTCTCTTTTTATTTTTATTTTTTTATTATATATATTTATATATATTTTTATATATATATATATATATATAAAGCCACACACACACCCCCGAGTCCGTTGGCTGAGCTCAGCCATGTTCCTTCCACAAGACCAGGTGGATGCTGTGGTCAGGCATGCTTGTGGCAAACACCAAGCCCACGTCGTTTTGACCGTCCAAGCCATCCAGCCAAGACATCTCTCCCGCCAAGAAGCTCGAACCTCTCTTCGACTTCCGGTATTCCGGCAGCGGCCAACGGCTGATCAATTTTTCTGTCCTCAGGTCCATGATGTACAGGTAGTGATTATCAAAGAGGAGGGCGAAAACGTCGCCGAAGCCCAGCAAGGAGAGGTTTGCAAATTCCGGTGGTTTGATAACCCTGCAGGAAGAGGGTGGAAAAACCAGAAGAGAAGAGCATAAACGCTTTCTCACCAGCAACCAACACCCAGACAAGCAGAGATTAGCACCAAGTTTAACACTAATCCAGGACTCACCAATGCAAATATGCTAGCCAGGAAACAACAGCCTAATCAAGGAACCCCCAAGAACACTCAATCAATCAATCAGTCAGTCATTCAATCTATTTCAGTCAGAGGCCAGCAGAAAACCAGCACAAAACATTAACACAGCAAATACAATAAAATAGAACTGAACATTACAGGGCATGTAATACACTACAACTGATGGTAAAATCATGACCAAGGTCTGCCTAAGTTTGCAGACAGTGTCACAAAACGGCTACATTCAGAGAAACGGGACCATACCGATCTGACAATACATAAGAGAGACCAGACATTTAATCACATAAGATAGGAGTCCATGAAACCTTCGGAGTGGGCAATACAACAGGATCAGGACCAAAACGAATGCGTCTACCAACACTTGACAGGGCAAGCCAATAATATATAAAAAGAACAGACCCCACTCCCTCCTAGCACTGATGGATGTTACCTAGTTTGGTAATGAAATGTCTGCAAGAAAATTACTAAGCCCAGAGAGCATCAAGGACTCCACAATCCTCCCCCTCCTCCACTCCACAAACCCAACTGCCTTCTAGCCCTGATGATGCTACCTAGTTGGGTAAGGAAACGTCTGCGAGAAAACCACCAAGCTCAGAGAGCACCAGATAGTCCGGACAGGATACGGCAAGTGCCAGAAGCATCTTAGGACCTCCAGGGAAGATTTGCCAATCTGATATTCAACAACTACCGATCCACCAAGAAAATAGCTCAGCTCAGCTCGTTGCAGAGCCTCCCCGGCGCATTCTGGGTATAAAAGGAGCAGCGGGCAACGGGGTTCTCTTCCCACCGTCCCCCATTTTAAACTCGGAATGGCTACCTGAGGATATCGTAGCTGGCGAAGTCCCACTGGTACAGCCCGATGGCCGAGCTGCACACAATGTATTTCCCATCGAAGTGTAGCCGAGGCTGCAAAGAGATGCTCCGATCTTCAGAAACCGTCAAGGTTTTCAAACACCTGCAGTTGATCTCTCGTCCAATGGGCCAGATCTGCAACAACAACAACAAAGGGGAAACTAGAAAACCGGGGAATTGTGGCGACGCAGCCTTCTGCCATTTCTCACTTGCTTTTAGCCACTAATTTTTCAGAAAAGCCCCCAACCTGCCCTGAAAGAATCATTCCTCTCCCAAATGCCCCCTTTCCTTTTCTACACTGCAAAATATCTCACACTAGCTTCGCTATGAAGTGATGTGTCCCAGGGCCCTGCGATCCCCTTTTACGACTTTCTCACAAGCAGAGTCAGTAGGGGAGCCCAGTTCGCCTAACAGCCGTGCCACTGACTTAACGACGGCAGTGATTCACGGAACGGCCGTGGCCAGAAAGGTTGTAAAACGGAGCGAGACCCACTTAACGTCTGCCTCGCTTAGCAATGGAAGTGTTGGGCTCCATTGTGGTCGTTAAGTGGAGAACGACCTGTGTTCATACAGTCCTCAAACACCGACCCCCCCCCCCCCCCCCAATTCCGGAGCCTGGTAAATCAAAAGCGGGACGTACCTTGATTTCGTATTTATCCGCGCTTAAGAGGATGTAGTCGCCAGGGCTGTGCATGAGGGATTTGACTTTGCTCTCTTGTAAGACCACCTGCCATTAGAACAAAAAGTGGCTTCGGTAAGGATGCTGGCAGCCACACGAGACAAGCCAACTTAACGCATCCACGATTTGTTCCGGTGCACTCAGATTATATCTCCTGAGCTTGATTCACGGAGCCAGATTTGATGCCCTCTGCAAACAAGGGGGAAGGCTGCTGCGTGGAAGACCTGAGAGAGTATCTGCAGACCCCTTCACACCCTTGACGTAAACTGTTTCAGCTCCTGCCCATGGGACGCCACTCTAGGGCATTACAGGCCCAAACAACCAGGCACAGGGACCACCCAAACGGGCTTTTTCAAGAGGCAACTTGGCTTTTGTTTCTCTTTGAGGAGGCTTCACTTCTCACCCAAGAAGCTTCTTCAGCTCTGAGTGGAATACAGTCATCAGGAAAGTAAATCCTTCCATCCTCCAGAGACAGGAAAACAGCAGGTGCTATTCTGGCTAGTCCTCAGCTGGTGACCACAACTGTGCCCAACATTTCTGTTGTTCAGCGACTACGATGATGATTTATCACCTATAGCTTTTATGTACACTCAGAGTTTATGCACCTTGTGCATCTAACCACGCTTAGCCAATAAAGGATTCTATTCTATCTTATGCTAGGCTATTCTGCATTCTATTCTATTCTATTTTCCAATATTCTATCCTATTCCATGCAAGCAACCGGAGAGGGAGTCTTGGGGGAAGGAGAAAGGCTATTCACCTTTGTGACCCACTCCGTGTGCCCAGTCAGCGTGTTGAGGCAGACGCTGGTCGATAAGGCCCAGACTTTCACCGTGAAATCCGCCGAGCCGCTCACCAGGAGATCCAGCTCGTCGTTGTAATCCACGCTGAAAACTAGAGGACAAAAAAGGCCTTCGTTCGATTTCGCCGCCAGGGGTGAGAACGGACTGTGCCGAAGACTCTCCAAGAGGTAGAATCTGAAGAGTCTTTTGAAGCGGGTCAGAGTGGCAAGGGACACACTGGCATGGGAGGTGCTTGGCGCTCGGTGGGCTGGGTTGCTTTCTTGCAGGCGGTTCATGACCAAACGTGGTCACATCATCAGTGCTGGCAGTGTTAGTGTCGATGACTCCTACTGATGATGCCATCGACTTTGGTCATGAGACGTCTGCAAGAAAACCACCAAGCTCGGAGAGCACCAGGGACCCATTGCTTCAATTCTGAGCCAGAACTACTTTCCTCTACTGCCATTTTTGTCCTAAGCAGCCTGCAAGATGGGTGGCGGAATGACGGCTAAACCAAGGAAGCCGCTCCAAGTGACAAGGCTACACAAACAATTGCGTAACTGGTGTGACTCTCTCCTCAAAACCTCAACGTACCTGCCCCGGTGTGGCCTCTGAAATGTTGGGTCTTGGCTCCCGAGCTCCATTCCCAGCAGGCTACGGTGTTATCGAACGAGCCGGTGACCAGCTTCTGCTCATCAAACTTGACCGCTGCACACGTGTGGGTCTGGATGCCGTAGACGCATTGCCCCGTGCTCACGTCCCACAGCTTGGCCGACAAGTCGTCTGAACCTACAGCCCCACGGGAAGAAAAGAAAGGTTACGCTGTGGCCTGTTGGCTGATGAGGAAGAGGAGGAAGAGCAGCTGGGTCCAGGGCCTGACACGCGTGGATGCACAGAAGGCAGAGGAGAGCAGTGGAAATCTACGGGCCGGTCCTCGGGACGGAAGAGCCACCGCTGCTAGGGAGGCCCCACCCTAGCTCTGGGGATCAAAGGCAGAGGGCAGAGACGAATAGCTGCGGCAGACAACAATTCATCTCCCCTGCCAGCTGGACTTGTGGTGAAAGAGAAACGTTTTGCTGCTTCAGCTACGGAGGGTTTGTCGTGTTTGGGGAGCTGGGTCAGAACAGAATCCTTTCGACGCAGGAAGCACCAGGTTTGGAGGGGGGGGTGTTCCTGGGTTCGATTCCACACTACAACCCATAGACTTCGACTAAAGAGCGCCTCCAAACCTCGCAAGCCACTCATTTAGTTTCTGGAGCTGGGCGGACTTCCCTACCTGTACAAAGGAGTCCATCTTTATAGTAAAGTGCGTACACCCTGGCACTGTGCCCAATCAAGGAGGAGGTTTCAAAGGCCTCGTGGCTCTCCAGCTGCTTCATCCTCAGGTTGGCCTTCAGGTAGACCTTTTTCCAGTGCAGGGCCTCCTGAACAGAGTCATCGATCTGCCAACCCAGGTTCCGACAGGCCACCTGCCACACCTCCAGGCAGGCACTGATGACCTTGTTCCATTGCTTAGAGACGAGGCAGCAGGTGAGTAAGGTCTGAGGGTCGAGCCATTTGAGCAAATAGAAGCTCAGTTCCAGCGGGAGCAGTTTGAGGAAGTCCCGCTTGAGAAGCGCCTCGAGGTTGTTGGAGAGGTGCTTGAGCTGGGCGGCCCCACTCAGGGCGATCAGGTGGTCCAGCGCCTCATTTTTCTGCAAGTCCACCAGAGAGAGAAACGTGACAGAAAGGTTATCAAGCCATGCTTCGAACTCCTTTCTCTCCATAAGGCAATGGAAACATTTACCTGCGGGACATCAAAAAAAACAAAACAAGGGGGGGATTAGCTCGACTCCAAAGTCCAAGGCAAAGGTTGCTACAAAGACCTTAAACACACCCACGCCCCAAAGCCTGCGCGGTGCTCCGAGCCCTTGACTTACAACCGTTCATTCAAACTTACAACGGCCCCGGAAAATAGGGACTTGGGACCCTTTTTCGCATGCAAACAAGGATGGGATTCAAAACTCCCAGCAACCGGTTCGCTGCCCGGTTGCTGGGTGGGTGTGGCCTACCGGAACCTTCTGGGAGGGCCACTTTTTGCCTTCCCCCGAAAACCGGAGGCCCCCTGGAAGCCGGAAACAGCCCTCCCAGGGCCTCCGCAGGGACCCTCTACTTACCTTCATCCAACACGGGCCGCGTGGAGACTCCGGGGAGGGGAGGGGCGGGCCAGCTGGTCGGTTCGACTACCGGTTTGGTGAACCAAATGTAAATTGAACACCCGGTTCGTGTGAACCGGTCCAAGCCGGCTGAATCCCAGCCCTGCATGCAAAACCATGGCAGCCTCCCTGTGGTCACGGGATCGGACACTTGGCAACTGGTTCGCATTTATTGCGGTGTCCCCGGGGTCACGTGATCCCCGTTGGCGGCCTACCGACAGGCCAAATCGAGGGGGGAAGCCAGATTCGCTCAACGACCGTGTCGCTAACTTAAACCCCTGCAGGGCATCCCTTAACATTGGTGGCAAGGAAGGTCGTAAAAAAAAAAAAAAATCATTGAATTTTATACAGGGGGCAAAACTCACTGGAAAAACCGTCCCGCTTAGCAACAGAAATTTGGGGGTCAACGGGCGATCGTATGTCAAGGACCCCCCGACTTAAACGAGGGAAGGTCCGAAAAGTCCGAAAAGGAACAGCTCGCTTGGTGATTCGATGCTCCAGCTGCTCCAAGGGAAAGAGGACCGGTGAATGGAAACCCCCCTCGTGCCTCCTCTGCTCCCAGTTTCTATTCCTAGCCTTTGAGCTGCTTAGCAAAGAGGTTGCATCTACCTTCGATAGTTGTCTGTGATAGGATGGTGCTCAGTGGGTTGCTGCCAATTCTCCTTCTCCTCCTTGGAACCCAGTAGGGGTTGACCTTCCTCTGTGGCCATTTCTCCTGTTCAAATAACAAATAACAGTAACCAAGGCCATCCTAGGCTCCTCAGAGGTCCACCGAGCTCCCCTAAGGCACGCCTGGCCCAGGGAATCTACTAATCCTCCAGATAAGTCGCGCTACAATGACCAGTCTCTGGCTGCCTGGAAAACATCAGGATGCAACCCAAGATATGGGAAGGCCCTGATGATGTTACCTAGCTGGGTCATGAAATTCACAACCAAGTCCAGAGAGCACCAAAGACCCCACCCTCCGAAGGTCTCTAATTTATGGCTAAATTAAATATATCTGACAGGCCCAGTCTTTCTCTAAAAGCCATGGTTGCTAACGCATATCCAAAACTTGCCTAAATGAAATAGGACCTTAAATAGCTCGTTTTATTTTCCATTAACTTTTCAAGAGTTGAGTTGTTTCAGTTAGGATTAAGAAATGAGATTTTTTTAAAAATGGGGCCAAACTTTTGGGTAAAAAAGTATGTGTGGGAAGAAATAGAATGGTTAAAATGATCCTTCCTTTCTTCCTTCTCTTCCTCCCTTTTCATTCTTCCCTTCCTCCCTTCCCCCGCCCGTTACTCTTTCATCCTTCCCTTCTTTTTTCTTCCTTTTAGCTGATCACTCATGCTAAACGGCTGAAGTCACCTCATGGCAACGACCTGCTGTCTCTTTTGTTTTGTTTTTGCTTTGCTTCATTATATAAAACACTTATAGAGATTTTAAGGCAGGGTGGAGAAAACTGTCAAGGATTAACAAACTGACAGGAGACATGAACATGAATTAAATAATAGTAACAATGAACAACAGCCATAACAAAGGGAATGACATAAAAGGTCTGAGTTTCGTGGGCCATTCTGCAGCACAAAACTGGCTCTGGATTGCAGCCAACTGTCTCCAGGAACTTGTTCTACACAACTATTACAACACAAAAACCTCAAATATTCCTCCATAATCTATCTACATTGCCTGCACGCTTCTGCCCACAAAAGACTGAACGCTTCCAGGCACAGCGTGGGGGCAATTGCTTCCCACAAGCTCTGCACTTCAGACCCCTCTGAATCTCTGGGAAGAGACTACCTGGAACTAGTTCAGACAGGACTCCAGCGTTCTTCGAAAGCTGGAATAGGCTGCGAGGAGACTCTGGGAGGAAGAGCCGCAAAAACAAGCCAACATTCAGCCGGAGAAGGAATTGGTGGGGCATGGAAAGTGACACAGAAGGGCCCCTCCCTGGTTTTCTGGAGAGCGGGAGGGAGGGAAGGAGGGAGGGAGAAGTGGTCTCAGAAATCCTTGGCGAGATGCTGTTACTGCCCGCTTACAATAAAGGAAGTGCTGACCTTGGTGGTTTGGTTTCCTGTCTAGATGAAAAACCAGAGGTGCCTTCTCCCCGCCCTGTCCCCTCTGACAGGCAGGAGCCCCCCTCACTGGCTGCCTCCAGAAGCTGTGGGTGCCCCACCACGGGAGGTTGCGAAGAAGAGCCTGGACAGCCATTTGTCTGACACGATATGGGGTCTCTAAGGTCCCTTCCAACACACTTATTCGGGGTGTGACCTAAAGGGTCTCTTTTACAGTTATATTTTTGCTGGATTATGTTTATATGGAGCCTTATAAGAGATTGGACAGCCATTTGCCTGGAATGGTATAGGGTCCCCTGCTTGAGCAAGGAAGGGACTGGACCCTTCCAGGCCTATGGTTCTATATTCAATGGTATTGACCATCATACGCCCTGCTGTTGCTTCAGAGACCAGTGTTGTTACAGGCAGCCCTCGACCCCGACCGAGCCCTTGTGTTGTTGTTCAAGTACGACATTTGTTCAGGGAGTTTTGCCCCATTTTATGACTTTGTCAGAAGGTCGCAAAAAGTGGACCCGTGACGCTGCGACCGGCATAAATGTGAGTCAGGGCTCAAGCACCTGAATGCAAGTCACGTGACTGGGATGGGTGTGTGCTGCAATGGCCGTGAGCATGAAAAAGGGTCCTAAAGTCGCTTTTTTTTTCCCCCAGCGACGTTGCAACTTTGGACGGTCCCCTAAATGAACTGCTGTAAGTCAAGGACCGCCCGCACTTTGCTTTCCCTTTCTCTGGTCAGTTGTGCTTCCACTCCGTTCAGGCAGCCGCTCGTCTGGAACGGCAGAGGGTCGTTCCGTTCCTCCCCCCCCCGCTTGAGCAAGGGGTTGGACTAGAAGACCTCCGAGGTCCCCTCTTCATTCCATATTCCAGGGTACTGGATATCCCCCAACCAGACATGCTGCTGCTGTTTATCCTAAGACCGCCTTGCTCTATTGCGCCCCTTCTCTTGAAACTGCAATTCTCCTGCCATTCAAATCCATTCGGGCAGCCGCCCCTTGTCTGGACTGGGGCAGGGTCCCCCTGCTTGAACCCCAGGGTGTGTGTGTGTGTGTGTGTTGGACTAGATGACCTCCAAGGTCCCTCCCAACCCTCTTTCTTCTGTATTCTGACCTTTTCTGTGGGGGGGGGAGGGGGATTTAAAAGGGATTTCTGACCTCAAGCCCGACCCCCCCACCTCTGACGCCCCCCCGCCCCTTTTTGACTCGCCAAGGCCAGGCTGGGGCTCATCCCTGGAAGGAGAAGGGGGGGCAAGCAATAGCAGCCCCCCCTTTGACCCCCAGCGGCCTCCGTGGCCGCCCCACCCAACCCCCCGAGAACCTCTCCCCGCCCCTCCCTCCTTCCCACCCTGCTGGCCCCGCCCCCCTGGCTGCAGGCGGTCTCCATAACAACCTGTGCCCCCTCCCGGTCCCCTACCCCAGGCTTCCCCCCCCCCCAGCACCTGGGGTCCCTCCCTCCTTCCCACCCGCCGCCTCATTCGGGGGGTCGTACCTGCCGCCACCGGATCCCAGCGGAGCTCCTGGCCGGGGAGCTTCCGGCGCTGAGGCACTGACGTCATCCCCGCACGCCACCCGCGTCTCCGGAAAGAAGAGGAAGAGGCGTCGTCCATAGAGATGGAGAGAGTAGAGCGCCCTTCCCGCTTCTTTTCCTAGAAAGGCCTAAAGAGAAGCAAGACCAGATGCCGCTTCTCTTTTTTAACGCCGATGCACTTCCGGTCCTACGCCTTGTGTGGCCCCGCCCGGAAAGCGGAGCCCAGGGGGGCGGTGTCTTTGGTTCCACCTTGCAAACCCGCTGCAAACGAATCGGCCGTTGTTAGATTTGGGCTCGGCGGGGAAGCGCCGCTCTTGGGGGCTGGAATTAAAAAAGGAGAAGGGGGAGGAAAAGGTGAGTGGGGGGGCTCCGGGACAGTCCCCCTTTTTTGCATGTCTTGCATGCTCTGGATTCCCAATATTGTCCCTTTGGAGGGCTGTGCCGAAGGGTGGAATGGTCGCTTTGCCCAGATAGATCCCTCTCCAACCTGGCGCCCTCTGCAAAGATTCGCATCTCAATTCTCTTCCCAACCTGGGAATTCAGGGGCCTGGCAGAGCTGGAGGGCGGAAGGATGTTGCAATGGGAAAAGCCAGCCGCTGCCTGTGTTTACAATGCCCAAGCATTCCCCCCCTCTCGGACGCATCGGGCGTGGCCGCTGATCCCCAGAAGGGGAGTAAACAGGGGAAACGGAGGAGATCAATGCCAGCTTTCCAAGATTAATGCATTTTTCCTCCTACATAGTCCACCTTCCAGGAAGCTCTCTGAGCAGAAAGGCAGAGACCGCAGGATGCCAACCTCTTGGCATCCATGTCAGATATTATGCCACCAGACTTGAAATTCTAGACCTAGAAAACCTTGAATTATGCCGCCTTCAGTCTGATCTAAGTATGGTATATAAAATCATACATTGCAAGTCCTACCTGTCAATGAATACTTCAGATTCAACCACAACAACACAAGAGCAATAGATACAAACTCAAGGTTAACCGCACCAAACTTGATTGCAGGAAATACGACAGAGTGATCAATGTCTGGAATAGTCTACGTGACTCTGTGGTTTCTTCGCCAAACCCCAAAAACTTTCACCTTAGACTGTCTACTATTGACCTCACTCCCTTCCTAAGAGGACTGTAGGGGGCGTGCATAAGTGCACCAAGGTGCCTACTGTCCCTGTCCTATTGTTTCTTTTATTTTTCTTATATGTACCCATTTCATGTATTCATAACTATGTATATACTTATACCTATTATCTTGTAAGCAAGTGACAAATCAAATAAATAAATAAATTACAGAGAAAAGCTGCCCCTCCACCCACCCACCCAAAATTATTTCAGCTTACATATAGACAAGATTGCTTCCCCGTCCCCCCGCAAACATCAGAAAAAGTGGTTTTTTTCAAACACGGGTTTGTGCTGGAACTGATTGGGTGGGCAAAAGTCTTAGGCGTGAAACTGATTAAGGTCTAGTCAGTTTTGGGCCAATTCAGAGAACCAGTTTGGTGTGAGGGTTCAAAAGGAAACTCATTGCTTGGATGGAAGGGGGGGGGCGCTGTCCGAGTGGACAAGCCTAGATTACCTGGTGTCAAACTAGTGATTTGTGAGAGCTTGTGTCATGCCAAGACATGAACTTGCTGCGTGTTGATCTGAATCGTGAAGCTCTGGGGGTATTTTCTGGAGAGAGAAAATTTCTTCAGACTGCCGTCATCCAGTCCTCAATACCATAATTTCCTCTTTTCCTCATTCTTGCTTTTCTGGTTGATCAGATAGAGAAAATAGAAGTCACTGTCTAAGCAAGAAGCTGCATGCAACCAACTTTCATTTTCATGTATGCCGATTAGTGTACATTCAAAGTGACAATAAAGTGAGTCTAAGGAAGAGATAGGAAAGAGAATTGCTGGCTGTAAAGATGATTATATGGTCTTGTCCTCAAGGGTATTCCAGGAATAAGCCCACCGCAAATAGCTCCTTTTTGAGCAAAGCAAAGAATGGAGAGTGTGTGTCTTTTTCTGATGGAAAATTAAAATCAAGAGTCTGCAGTTTTATAACTAAGGAAGCTAGTGGTTTGAAGTCATATGATTTGCTTCTCGTTTTTTCTTGTCCCCCCCTTTCCTTATAATTTCAAGGGACTTAAGGGACAATTTCCTATCATTAAGCGTCTTCTTTGGGGCACAGCCAATGGCTTCTGAGGAATATAGACCCCTTTTGGATGCTAACCCAGAGACGGAATTGAATGCTGCTGGAAGACCCTCTCAGCTGGAGATTTATTTGAGGTGTGTATGTATTCCTGCTTCTGAAATGAGGCTGGCCAGATCCGTTGAAGGGTGAGCTGCCCAGAGTAGAAATTGGATGGAGGGATGGATGAATCTATCAGTCAATCAGTGAACCATCCGTGAGCTCTGTGTCTTAATTGTCTCAGTTTCTGACTTCTGCTGAAGCCCACATGGGCCAGCTTGATTGTTGTAAATAGACATAACAATATTGTGAAGAACACCAGTGTCCTCCCCCCCTCCCCAGCAACTAGATGGAGGGGAAGGCAATTAAATGTCTAAATAATAAATTTGAAGAATCTCTATCCTATCGTCTTCTTTTACGACCCCATAATCCCTCGCGAGGTGGAATCTGGGCAACTGAATGGAGATGAGTGTTCACTGGCCAGATGCCCTTCCTGTCACCAATGCCGTTGCCGGCCCCTGGTGTAAGCCATACAGCTCATCCATATCTGTTGACTTAGGAACGCTGGAATTCCTTGTGGATCCAGTTAGTTGTCTGCTCTTCAAACTCATAAACAGATGCACCTAAACTCCTTTTACCCACGAAAGCCAGGGAAACATCGGTGTGCAAAGTCCTCGCCACACTTAACAAGCCACATGTCTTTAATGCTTCTGTTCCCGGGTAGTAGATCCAACCCGATATTCACCACCAGTTGGTCTCCTCGTTTCTCTCACAGCAAAGTCCAAAACCACAATCTCTACTTGGCCACCTTCGCTGCCGTCTTAGGACCGCTCAGCTTCGGCTTTGTGCTGGGCTACAGCTCGCCGGCCATCCCTAGCCTGAAGCGAAGCCACAACCCAGAACTGAGGCTGGATGATACGCAAGCGTCCTGGTTTGGGGTGAGTTGCCACCAGGACTTGTGAGCCGATCGGGCCACCACCACCCCCGGAACCTGCCGTTTCATTTCCCCGCTTTTCTCATTTTTTGTCTTCTGTGTCTTTCGGCAGTCCGTGGTCACGCTGGGGGCCGCAGCTGGCGGGACACTCGGAGGATACGTGGTGGACAAAATTGGCCGGAAACTTAGCCTTATGCTCTGCGCGGTCCCGTATGTTTTTGGTTTCTTGATCATCGTCTCGGCCCAGAACATCTGGATGCTTTACCTGGGAAGGCTGCTGTGTGGCTTGGCCAGTGGCGTCACATCCTTGGTAGTTCCGGTAAGGGGTATCCTGTGTCCATCTTATGCCCGTGTGATTTCCCCAGAGCAGGGGTCAGCAATCTGCGGCTCTGGAGCCACATGCGGCTCTTTCGGCCCTCCTGCTGCGGTTCCCCGTCAGCTGATCCCACCATACCTGGCTGGCCCCTCCCCTCCCCGTCACTCCCCACCTGGCCTGAGAAGGCAAGGGGGATGGAGACTCGCTCCCTATTCCAGAGCAGGAGGTGGGTGGGTGGGAGGGAGGGACCGGGTTGTTATATTATTGGCTTCTGTGGGAAACGGCTCCAAATGGCTCTTTTGAGTGTTTAAGGGTGCTGACCCCTGCCCCAGAGGATAAGAGAAACCCCCTACCGCTAAATCAGCAATAGCAGCTGAGAAGGTACGAGCGTTCAGAAGTCGTTCCTGCATCCGCCTGCCTGGATATAGGAATTGGGGAATTAACCTAAGCTACCTCGTGCTGAGCTAAAGTCAGTCAACCCTTGTCTTTGAAGTTCATTTTTGTTCTCATTAAGGCAAGACGCAAAAATAAGCAAAGTACCAGTTTTAATTGGAAGATGAAGGCAACAGTAAGGTTCCACAACCTGCCTGGTCCTCTCCGTTAATTTAATTTTTCTTGCTTATGTCTTAGATATATATATCCGAAACGTCTCATTCCAAGATCCGAGGAGTCCTTGGTTCATGTGTTCAGCTGATGGTAGTAACTGGAATCCTGGGAGCTTACCTGGCAGGTCATGTTCTGGCTTAAGATGTGTTGTTAAATCTTGGTGGGTGGGAGGCTTTTTGTCCCATCTTCCCTGGAAGGAACCGTGAGGAAGGAGAAAGAGGAAGGAAGGAAGGAAGGGAGGGAGGAAGGAAGGAAGGAAGGAGGGAAAGAGGGAGGAAGAAAGGAAGAAGGGAGAGAGAAGGAAGAAAAAGGAAAAAGAAAAGGGAAGGAAGGAAAGAGAAAAGAAAGGAAGGAAAGAAAGAAAAAGAGGGGAAGAAAGAAGGGAAAGAAAAAGAAAAGGAAGAAAAAGGAAGGAGGGAGGGAGGGGAAGAAGGAAGGAAAGAAGGAAGGAGATTGAAGAAAAAAAGTGGATAACAAGACATCTGTTTATGTAATTTTCATCCTGAAAACCCAAAGAAAGCACCGCAGTCTGCTCCTTTTTTCAATTTTGAGCAAATACGATTCTTCACATGAATAATCAAATATACATTTTCTTTGCTCTAAGTTTCAGGTAAGATCCCCAACCGGAATATTTCTGGTTTTAAATCACAATAAGTTGTCGCATCATCTCTTCCAGCCATGAGCCTGTTTTTGTCCAATATTTTTCCTCGGGGGGCCCTAAGACCAGCCCTTCTCCCTCCCTCCCTCCCTCCCACAGGCATGGCGCTGGAGTGGCGCTGGCTGGCGGTGCTGAGCTCCATCCCTCCCTGTTTCCTGCTGGGGCTCATGGCTTTTGTGCCCGAAACTCCTCGCTTCCTGCTACGCCAGAACCGGCAGTCTGAAGCCGTCGCGGCTTTGCAATTCCTGCGGGGCCCACTGGTGGATCACGAGTGGGAATGCCGGGAGATTGAAGCCAACGTCAACGAACAGGTGAGGGAAGAATCCACCAGGCAGTCCCCAAGGGCCTCGTTGCTTAAGGCCTTCCTTTCCGTTTTCACTTTTCTTTTTCCTTTTTTAATTATTTTGCCAAAATATAAAATACACAGAGAAGAATCCGGGCCAGAGGGAAGTACCTTGATCCACCCATTAAGCATAGGGCCCATATTAAAGCATGTATGTACCCATCCATTCATCTGTCTAAAAAGAGAAATTAGAAAACTAGGAGGAAGGGGAGGGAAAACGAAGAAAAAAAACGAAGCCTTCCCCTAAATAATTTTTCAGTGCTGTTGTAACTTTGAACAGTCCGCTAAATGAACTGTTGTAAGCCGAGGACTACCTGCCTGTCCCTTTGTAGCAGGAAATGAGCATTGCCGAGTTCAAGAACCCCTCCATCTACAAGCCCTTCCTGATTGGGGTGGCCATGATGTTCTTCCAACAAGCGTCCGGGATCAACGCCTTGATGTTTTACGCCGAAACTATCTTCGAAGACGCCAACTTTAAGGTGAGGGAGTGAACTGTGGGTTGTGGTTTCTCCTGGGCTGTTTCGACTCCGTTAGAGATTAACTTGGGGTGGTAGAATGACACCCCTTGATTGTATGGACCAAATCAAGCCACCGGGACAGTCAATCAGAATAGAGCTGGAAGGGACCTTTGAGGTCTTCTAGTCCAACCCCAATTTGAGACAAACGATTCTCCAATGTCTTCTTTGCCTTCTGGTGCTCTGCCTATTAAGTTGACCCCCGCTCTTCTGTGGGGCAGCCCCTCAAATACTGGAAGGCTGCCCTTATGTCACCCCTAGTCCTTCTTTTTATTAGACTAGACCTTGTTCCAAAGGACATTTCCTTAACTTACATCATCCTCGACTTAATGACCAGAACTGGGAGCAGCATTTCCATTGCTAAGCAAAGCAGTTGGTAAGTGAATCACACTCGATTTTACGACCTGCTTGCCGTGGTTGTTTAGCGAATCCCTGCAGCAAAGCGGTCCTTAAGCGAACCCAGCTCCCCCCACCCGGAAACCAGCTTGGAAGTTTGCAGATGTGAGCCTGGGATGCTACCTCCTCTCAGTAAAGACAGGCCCCTGAATTTTGACCTCGTGACCATGAGGGTGGCACAACCGTCATAAGTGCAAGGAACGGTCGTAAGTCATTGTCAGAGTGCCATTGTAACTTTGAAGGGTTTTGAGTTGAACGCCTGTCCTTTTGCCTAAGAAGTCCAACACAGCTTCCTTCCGTGTCCTTTGTGTCTCCCAGGACAGCAGTGCGGCTACCGTCATTGTTGGCTCCATCCAGGTCATCTTCACAGCAACGGCCGCTCTCATTATTGATAAAACCGGACGAAAAATTCTTCTCGTCATCTCAGGTAGGACGGAGGGGACCGGCTCTCTTTCCCCAAATTGAGGCAAGTTTTGAGTCTCCCCAATTTTTTTTGTAAGAGTTCGCGTTTTTTTCCTCTCTTCCATTCCCCCTCTCGCTCCCAGGAATGATCATGGCTGCCAGCGCCACGGTGTTTGGGGTCTATTTCAGAATTACCGTCCCCAGCCCCAGCAATTCCTCCCACCTCCAGGTGCTGAACACCCCCCCTGTGGAGGAAGGACACCCCCTGGCCTGGTTGGCAGTGCTGAGCATGAGTTTCTTCATTATGGGTGAGTGAGGGCCTTGCAGAAGTGGTGGCTCTCGGGGGGGGAAAAGAGGGATCCCGTGATCTCTTCTTGAAAACCTCCAGTGATGGCGCACCCACCCACAGCGTCTGGAGGGAAACCGTTCCACTGGTCGATTGTCCTCACTGTCAGGAAATTCCTCCTTAGTTGGCTCCTGCCTTAGGGGTTCCTCCAGCCCAAGGTTGCACCCATCACTCCACGGCTAGGTAGGGCTATCTGTTTCCCTGGCCCGATCTAATCCAACAAACGCCTTGTTTTGCTGTTCTTCCACCCACAGGTTTCGCCTTGGGCTGGGGCCCCATCCCCTGGCTGGTGATGTCTGAAATATTTCCCCTGAGGGCCCGGGGAATCGCCAGCGGGGCCTGTGTCCTCACCAACTGGCTCATGGCTTTCCTGGTCACCAAGGAGTTCCACGACCTCACGGTAAGTGAGGGAATCCCAGCCGGCCCATAGATTTCCACTGCTCTCCTCTCCTCTGCCTTCTGTGTCAGGCACTGAGCCCAGCTGTTCCTCCTCTTCCTCATCAGCCACCTCCAGACCTGGGGGCTGTTGGCTCTCCATCTGAGGGCTGACGGACGGCCCAGGCTCCGCCTCTGTCTCTATGACAGCTCCATTCCCTCTTGCCCCTCGGAGTCTCGGGTTGCCCTCATGGTGACCCACGCTGTCTCCTCCTTCTCTTCCGTGCCTTGGCCCAAAGTTAAACCAACGGCCTCCTTTCGTGCCTAGGTTCTCCTAACCCCTTATGGGACCTTCTGGCTATTCTCGTCCACCTGTTTACTCAACGTCATCTTCACCATTGTCTGCGTTCCCGAAACAAAAGGGAAAAGTCTAGAAGAGATCGAGGCGCATTTTCGCAGGCCGCGTTAGGACCTCAGCACGCGAGATTTTATTTTTCCCTTCATCGTGGACTTCACTAAGGTGGCGGCAAAGACATTGGTTGGTGAGGCCAAAAGCCTTCCGTTCTTTTGAAGATGGCCTCACGGTTCCGGCAAATTCCAGATTCTGCCTCTTCCCCTCACCAAGGCGGCCCGAAAATGTCAGTAATGAAAAGCGGTGCTACTTTTTCTGATCTGCAGGCCCAAAGGGTGCTCAGATTTCCTCCTGTAAACCTTTGCCTTTTGACATTTGAAACAAGGATGCTGCTTCAGTGTTGCTTCAGTAAATGAACCACTACAGTAACTGAGCTGTTTGTTCTTATACGGAGTTGGAAGCAGAGGCGAGGATGGTGTAATTTTCATTAAAGGAACCATCCTTGGAGCGTTTGGTAAAGAAATATAAAAAGCACGATTGGGAGAACGGAAAACTCAGTAGCCTCGAGGAAAGAAGGTAGAAAGGGGATAAGATTGAATTTAATAAAAAAAAAAATAGAAAGGATGCGACATAGAAAGCGGTTAAGATTTGCCCTGCAATACAAACGCAGAATAGTCGACAGGATTTGAAGGAGGCAAATTCCAATTGCATTGCTGGTCAGGATGATTTGGGGGAACAGCCTGTCTCTCGGAGAGATGGGTGCTCCTTTTTGGAGGTTTTCAAGAAAATAATTGGACCAACGCTTGTCCAGGATGGTGTATGGTCTCCTGGCTGGGTTGATCTTGATCTGAAATCCACAAAAGCAACAAGGGTGCCGGAGAGAGAATAGCCAAGCCAGGGGGGGGAGGCGTCAAACAGGGAATTAGCCTGGATGTTGGCACAAGAGGGCGAAGTCTCATCCCTCCTTTGAATGCTGTTGAACTTCATTTAGCGTTATCTAGGTCCAACCAGAAGATTCCTGGGGGTGGGCTCGAACAATAAAAACAGCTAATTGAACTCCTGACTTGTGAGTCTGGTTGTTGGCACCGGACAACGGAGCCATTGCAGTGACAGGGATTCGATCCAGGGGTATATTTTTCTCCCCTGTTCAATATTCAGAAGTCCAGGGAGAAGCAAGAACAGTTTGAGGTGCTCGTGAATTACAAGCGCATTCCAGAGGAACAAACCAACGATAAATAGCATTATCAAATGTCATAAATATTTATTACATATCGAGGAAGGAAAAAAAAACCAACCCAACAGTTGATTTTACAACTGTGGTCTATGGAACTTTCAGAACAGATGTTTGCCATTATATTCAAAGTATGATTCTCTCTCGCGCTGTTTGGTTTTTACAAGCTTTGAAAACACACAGAAAAGAAAGGAAAATAATACATTACTTGTAGCATTGAAAAAACAATGGCCAATACAATTAAGTTTAAGACACTTGGTGGTATAATTTAAACTTTTGAGACTCACAAGAGGATAAGCCACAGGCTGACAGCACAGAATCATTGAAAAGTACAAAATCCCACCGCAAGAGTTAACAGTCAAAGGGGCACCGTCCAGCAAAAAAGTTAGGTGTGAAGAAAGCCGTGATCCAAGAGGCATCGAGAAGGGGGCGGGGGGACTTAAGCCCCCCCCCAAAATTTCAGGTGATTTAATTTTCTGATCAACCTATGGAGGTGGTGAAGAGGCCGTTCCAAGCCCCCTTTTAACTCGTATTGGAAGTTTTTTTTTTGAAATATTATTTTTGAAAAAGACAACTTTGAGGAAGGAAAAAAAGGTTTCGCTTCCTACTCTGGAGGCTTCATCAGTTCTATTGGATGGTGTGGGAGATGGAAGGAGAGTTATTGACAGCTGAGATGAATTGGTGGATGAGGGGAACAAAAGGTCCTGACAGATGGTGGTGAGGGAAGGTGAGAATGGAAAAGTTGGATTTTCTTTGAAGTCAACTAGCCGTAACGTTCTCCAAGAGCCGTTGTGGTTACTCAGGGTTTTATCTGTGACCTCAGGGTCCACCTGGGTAGCCCAGTTACTCTCTCTCAGCCTTGGGGAGAAGGAGGCAAATTCTGAAAACCGCCATAACACACACACACATACATTGAAAACAGCCAAGAGGAGCTGAAATTGTGAGGTTTTTGGTGCTGAGCTTGGATGTTTTCTTCGAGACGTTTCATTGCCCAGCGAGGTAACACCATCAGTGGTTGAAAGGAGGGGGTTTATTCTTTTTATATATACAGTTGTCTCCCTCCTTCTAGAATTGATGATGTTACCTAGCTGGGCAATGAAATGTCTCCAAGAAAACCACGAAGCCAGAGAGCACCAGGGGTCCCACAGTTCAACCCCGAGCTACAGATCCAGCAGAGAGGATTGGGATTGGGAACAACCCCGATAGCCGTTGTGGTTACTTGCGAGTTTTATCCGTGGCCTCGGGGTCACCTCAGACCAGTTGCCTGCAAAGAAAACACAATTTTTGCCATTCTCATGCCCCCTCCTGCCTGTCCCCTGCCAACGAAGCTCAACTGTCAAAAAAATGTCCTTCCATCTCCCACACCATCCAATAGAAGTGATGAAGCTTCCAGGATGGGAAGCAAAACCTCTTCTTTCTTTGGGGGCGGGTGGGGGGGAGAACCAATCCAGTGGCCTTTTCCCAAAAAATAAAAATAAAATCACTTCTGATACAACTGCAACCCGGTTGACTGAGACTCTTCACAGCCACTTTTAACTTGCATTTTTTAAATTATCCGGCATGGGATCCACCTTGGAGAAACCCACCAGAGTTGAGTGTGAGCAACCGCTGGACCTCATCAGCCAATCACAAAGAGTGAGATTGAGGAGGAGGCGTCACGGATTTTAAGCGTTAACCGTCACCTTGACTCTCCCACTCCTTCCTGCCGATAGGTTGGTTGTCCCCGCCAATTCTTCTCCTAAGCCGCTTGGACTGTCCAAGCATGATTTCTCACCCACCCAAACTGGGCCGCCAGATCGACGGTGGAAGCTACGTCGTGCTTGGAAGTAGGAAAAGGGAGATGTGGAGTGGAACAGGGGGGGTCCCAATCTGCCTTCCTTCCCCATCGGTTGCTTTGGGGGGTGGAGTGGGGA
Source organism: Pseudonaja textilis (assembly GCF_900518735.1). The sequence continues at coordinate 6,936,870 of NW_020769362.1, forward strand.
GGGCACAGGGGAGTCACACCTAAACTCTTGCCGGGCGATGCTGGAGGGGCTCTTTGGAAAGAAAGTGGGGGGGGGGGGACAGGAGAACAAGCGACCAGTGTGGACGACAAAACGGGCTTTGTACACGCATCGGCTCCCAAGGCCCTTCTGTCTGGCGAGAGGAGGTCCTTTCGTAAACTTCAGCAAGTCATCCTTGCCGACAGCACCCCCGCCCCCCAACTTAGATGGAGGAGGAGATAGACATGGAAGAGAAGGGGAAGATGGAAGAGGAAGGAGGGGAAGGAGAAGGAAGAATGGAGAAAGAGGAATGAACGAATGGAGGGAGGGAGGAAGGAAGGAAGAGGGATGGAGGAGGAGGAGGAGCAGAAGGGATGAAGAAGGGAAGAAAGGAATAGTAGCAGGAGTAGTTCTTCCTCTGGAGACAACAGAGAACCTCAGGGAAACATGGAAAAACTCAAGACACCAAGTCAAACGGCACAAACAGAACAGACGTACAAAGCCGACCGCAGCAGCTCAGTGTGTAATGTTAAAACGCTACAATCGTGGCTGTGATCTTGAAAGAGGCAAAACGTTTGCCACGTTTTCTGGGCAAAGGTGGTTCGTTGTCCCAGGTGCTGTTTTCTTCTTCTTCTTCCTTCTTCCTTCTTTTACTTGCAACCGTGGAAGTTCGACCGGGCAGGAAAAATGCTGCTAAGCCTTTCCAAGATTTCGGCTCAAGAAGGAAGACAGAAACAATCGAACAACCAAAAAAAAGACAGAGATCGGCCTCCCATCATCTCCCCTCCTCTCTCTCTGAAGACTACAACTCCCAGCATCCCCAACCAGCATGGGCCGGTGCTGAAAGAGAAGAGGCTGGTAACTTGAACAGGTGCCAGGCCAGAGAAGGCTAACCTGGTTTTGTTGTTCGGGAGTAGGAGCGTTTGTTGGGAGGCGAAGGGGAAACGTAGTCAATGAGTATAGTAAATTCTACACCCCACCCCATTAGGTTTAAGCTGTAAGAAAAACGTTCTCTTGAGCCAGAAGATTCTGGCAATTGACCCTTTGCTTCCAGATCACCCTTGTTTAAGAACCACGCCAGCCTGACTGCACGCTCTTTCAGTGACGGACTCAGGAGCGATGCACCGTCACATACAAATTGCAAACACAGCTCTGGGTACCAGCAGAAAACCTGCCTGGCATATAGGAAAGCAGCGCATCAAGTCCAAAGCCCCCCGTCTCTCCCCGAGGATTTTAATCCTGGTCTCCTTTCAGCAGAAAAACCCGGTTGTCCATAGATTTTGCGGCTGGATGAGCGCAGACCACCCAGTTTCACCTAAGAGGCTTCGTTCTCCGAAAGAGTTGCCCGTAGGAAAGTCCAAATTAATCGCGGCCCGGGGCATATTAAACAGAATCATTTTTTTTTCCCGTTTCGGGGGGAAAAAGGTAGAAATTGAACCGGTTTTCCTTCTTTGCATTTGGTTTCTGTGATTTCCAAAATTGCCCCTTGGGAGGGGGGGAAAACAAACCCCCATACTGGACGGATGCATTTCTACTATCATTGCAATTCAAAAGGAGGGAGAGAAAACGTCACACAAATACAGCACCGTTTTTCACCATGGAAATGGTAACGGGGGGGGCATTAGCGGGGAGCGGGGGGGACACTTTTTTTTTCATTGGGAGACTCAGCTTCAAGGCAACATTTGAATTGGGAGCATCACAAGAGGGCCTTTTTTTTTTTCTTTTTGGAAGCATACAAAAAAAGAGCCGGGCAAATTTGCGGTTAGGTGCTGAGCACCAGCACTGGAGAGCCAGTTTGGAGCAGCGGGTCAGGCATCAGGCTAGAAAACCAGGTTACTTTAGACGCGGAGCCGACTGGGTGACTTTCTCGTGACCCTGGGACCAAGGGCCCAGTTCCGACAGTTGGCTGAGAAAACCGCCCGATTCCTCCCGGCAGTTTCCGGGAGTCAAGGCCGACTCAAAGGCACAAAAACAAAGAAAACTGAAGACAGCAAAGACGAGTCGAAATGGTGGGGTCCTTGGGGCTTTCCGAGCTGGCTGGTTTTCTGGCAGACGTTTCGTGACCCAGCTAGGGAATGTCATCAGCGCTTAGAAAGGGGTGGGGTTTGCACTGATGTTGTTACCTAGCTGGGTCATGAAACGTCTGCAAGAAAACCAACCGAGCTTGGAGAGCCCCAAGGACCCCACAGAGCTACCAATCGACTCTTGTGGAGTCGGAACGGTTGTAAGAGTGTTTCAAAGCCCGCTGGCCCTTCCTTCCGTGTGCACCGGGACCTTCTTCACCAGCCCTGCCTGGAAGACTTTGGATTGTACAATTGTGCACAAGCCCTCTCAGCAAAACGGGAACGGTACGTAGGAATTATTTGGCTAATGTACAACGAGCGTCCTGCCCTTCCCACTCTCGGCGAGGTTTTGCAGCAGCCACAAGATCACACCCTGCTTTTCCCAAATTAAAAAAAATAAACAACAAAAACGCTCTTTTGGAATCAAAGAGTTTACAGCGGAGAGAATGACGGGGGAGAGAAAACGATCATTTTCACCGAAGTAGAAAGGCAAGTGCCTCATCTCCAGCCAAGACCCGCTTCCTTGTCCGCCAACGAAGGTGTGAAAACGAAAAGGAAGAGATGCGACCTTCGAAAGAAATCCCAAAAGCCACCGAGACTATTTCTGCTCAAATTTTGGCAACCCTACGGAGCCTGTGCGCCATTCTCTGTCCCTCATCCCACCTCCTTTCTCTCTGGGACTTAGAGCCTCTTTCCAAGAGGGGCTGTATTCCAACTCCCATCGTCCCCAGCTGACTCCTTCAGCAAGGAAAAGCGGTGTGCGTGATTGAGCACCACCGATTGGAAATTAGAATCGGTTTGGGATGCAATGGCCGAATTTCGTTGTGCGCTGGGCCTCGACTTGCCAACTGGCTGTTTTGGGGGCCCCCAGCTTTGTGAGACACGGGGGAGGGGGCCGCTGCATGCCCAGGAGAAGGAAATCTGCATCCATCGGCTGGTGGCTTGATGGATGCTTCCTTTTCCCACTGTCTGTCTTGGAGGGCGTCCCTGCAAACCCCGCCCAATCGCTCTCTTCTATGGACTGGTTAGAAACCCAGCAGCTCATTCCCCACGAGCCCAGGGGGGCGAGGTTTTGTCTCGCCGAGGCCTTGCCTCCCTCCCTCCCACCTCCCCCCCCCCCGCCTGGGAAGAGCGGGGCAGGCAAAACAGTCCAAAGGGTTTTGTTCTACAGAACCATCCCCAGCCGAGATGGATTTAACCGCTCTGTCCAATGAGCAAAACATAAGGCAATTTAGGCGAAGGCAGAGGGGCTGGATCATGGAAACTTGGTGGGTAGAGGAGGTAGGAGATAGAAGGCGGAGCGGAGGATCCACCGGGAAGGGTTGCAAATTGGAGATTGCCACTCCCAGAGGCGGGAATCCCCTTCCTAGACCTGCCTCGGCCTAATCTCAGAATAGATGTTGCCAGGAAGGAAGGAAAACGGACAACTGTTGAGACTCTAGAAAGAGTGCAGAGAAGAGCAACCAAGAGGATTAAGGGGACTGGAGGATGGAACACATGGACGGTTGCCGGAACCGGGCACGGCTAGTTTAATGAAAAGAAGGACTATTCATAGCAGTATCTCAGGGGCTGCCCCAAAGAAGAGGGAGTCAAGCTAGTCTCCAAAGCACCTGAATGGAGGACAAGAAGCAACGGATGGAAACTGACCAAGGAGAGAAGCAACCAAGAACTTCCTGACAGCTGGGACAATTCATCAGTGGAACAAATTGTCTCCAGAAGTTGGGAATGTTCCAACACTGGAAGTTTTTAAGAAGAAGCCGGACAGCCCTTTGCCTGAAACGGAATAGGGTTTTCCTGCCTGAGCAGGGGGTTGGACTAGAAGACCTCCAAGACCCCTTCCAACTCCGTTATTCGGTGTTCTGTTCTGTATTCAGACATTCATGGAAGCTAAGACAAAGATCTGGTTCTAAAATGAATTTTTTGGGGGGACATCCTGCCATCTTCCGTGGTCCAAAGCGAACCGAAGGGCGCTGAAAGTATTGCTCGGTCTGCAGACCCGTGAGGGGGGGTGGGGGGAGGGGATAAATAAATTAATAAATACACATAAATAAACTAGCAGAGAGCGATTGTTCATGCAAGGGAGGGTGAATTGGAGTCCAGCTGGTGAACCTGGCAAGGAAACGTTGGCGTTGGAGCCGAAGACGGCTGCCAGGTGCCGATCTTCCTCTCCAGGGGCTACTGACTCTTCAGACGGACATCTGGGGGGGTCTGAACCAAAGGTGCTTTTCCAAGAGGCAACTGGACTTTCCTGCTGGTTTCCCCCCCTCCCCCAACCCCCGAAGACGTATCGCTTCTCATCCAAGAAGCTTCTTCGGTTCTAGCTGAATGGCGAGGAATGGAAGTGAGAGGAAAGAATTATAAGTTACTCCTTTAGAACGGAATTTTCACGTAGTTCGACTAGAAGATTCTTCTCTGCTCTTTCGGATGCTTCTCTGTTACAGCTTCCTCTTTTTCTGCATATAAAACCTCCACCCGAAAACCTAAAATGTGCTCAGTACAAGTACAAAGCCTACGGTTTAATAGAACTGCCACGTTCGTTTGTTTTTTGGTTTTGCAATGGATCAGGTTCCCCAACAAGGTTTTTTTTTTCCCTAAGTAGAAGAAACCGTCGTTAAGTGGACAGGACGCATATATATTTGGGGTGGGAAATTAAACTGTGGGTGCCCCACAACTGGAGGATTTCAAGAAGAGATTAGGCAACCCTTTGTCTAAAATGGGATAGGACCTCCATCTTGAGCAGGGGGCTGGACTAGAAGACCTCCAAGGTCCCTTCCAACTCTAGTTATTCTGTCACACGTTAAATGAAAGAATTCCACATTTCTTTTCGGTACGTCCGTCCCTCCCTGGATCGGACCAAAAACCTACTTGAAGAATGCACACTCGAACCGAGTGAGCCAAAGCAATAGACTGAATAGAGATGGCTGGACCACTGTTTACTAACACGCTTCTCCCTTCTGACCCCATCAGAAATTAGTTTTGCAATGACTCGCTGCTTCTCTGCAGCTATGCAATTAAAAACGAAGATGGAAGGAAAGCGAAGACCCCGGAAGAAGCAGGACCCCTGGCCAGCTCTTGTTTCAGACCAGGAAGGTGGAGGCCGTCCTCGGCACGGATCCAGGATCTAGCGTCAAAGGGGGAGAAATGTCAGAGAATTTCCATTCTCCGTTCTTTCCATTCCGATCTCCTAATCTGGGGACAATCTCCAACATAGCCCAGGTCGTCAGCATCCTCCAGCGCCGATGGAGAAAGGGAAGGTGACTGCTGGCCGTTGCCACGGAGGGAGGGGCGCTTAAGAACTTGCCCCACCCTGCAACTGTCAGCAGTCTGTTCCTCGAAATCCCCGTGCCAGGTGAAAATAGAGAGAGGTTGAATCAATTCACCGATTAAAACTTATCCGATCCTTCGGCCAAAGCATTTTTTTCCCCCAACACCACCACACACACACACAAAAAGGGTGAACACTCTCGTCACCACACACACACACACCCCAAGCTTCTTGTTCAATCAACTGAGACAATTCAGGCCTCTCCAGAGTTGGCCTCTCATTCAATCGATCGATCGATAGAGACAATTCCGGTATCCGGAGTTAGATCCCTGGGTTCCCCCCTCTTGGATCGCACACGGTGACCACTTCTAAAATTACTGGGACTTTTGGCTGGGGTGGATCCTGTTTTAACAGGGCTGTACAAAATGGGAGGTGGGGACCAAGGGCAGAGAACTGAGGGGTGGGGAGGGGAGTGCGTGCAAAGATGGGCCCCCCCGGCTGTCTTCACTTCAAGTCAATGACACCTTCGTCAAAGGAGGCCCCGAGTTGGAAGCAAGTGCTGGGCTGGGCCGCCTCCTCCGCCTCCTTCTCCTTCTGCTCCTCCAGTGGGACAGGGTCAACGTCGGAACCGGTAGAGACGGGAGGCTCTTCAGCAGTGCTCTCAAAGGAGGTCACAACAAACCTGGGGAGAGGAAAGGAGAAACGGGAAGAGAGGGTGGATGGGTTGTAGGAAAGTGCCATCATCTTCACGGCCTGTTTCTGTTGCTCCCCCCGCCCCCCCTGGGAGGAAGTGTTGAAGCGCATCGATAGCAGGGCTGTGAGATTCTGTTACAGCTTTGTTGCTTAGGCCGCCGTCCCGCTTATTAACTTTCAGGATTCCCTTTCTTTTCCCCATGTATAATGTACATATTCAAACGAACTAGACTGTGATGTTTCTCTGTGTCATCTATGTGTGTGTATGTGGGTATAGATAGGCACAAGGGTTGTCTTTTGAGAACTGAATGCAACGAAATTTCCTTTTAATGTATGGTGATGAATGTATATTTAACGTGACAATAAAGATTCTACTTTATTCTGTTCTACTCGACTCTAAATTCATATTCTACTCTGCTGTACCCTACCCTACCCTATTCTCTCTTCTTCTCTTCCCTTCCCTTCCTTTCTTGATCTTAGAAAGCCTTTAGCCGTCACGGAAACGTCAAGTCAGAATAATGGGCTTGAGATGAATGCATCTTCCAAGCTAAGAATATAGGAAAATACCTCGGACCATGAATGGAACGACTGCATTGCACCCAACGTTATCCTCCCAATGAATTTACACTTCTAGCCCTCATCTACAGCGTCAAACCATCAGGCAATTGCGGAAACTATGGTGAGGCTACAAGCTCAACTCTCTCCCTCTCTCTCCTGTTGGTTGCTGCTTACTTGTCGCTGCTGGAGGACCGCAGAGTCCCCTGTTTGGGGGGCTCGGATTGTTTTGATGGAAGCTTCTTCTGCTTTGGGCCACCTTCGGACTTTGAAGAAGGATCATTTAAGAGACCTGGAGAAACCAGGAAAGAAGATCCGTCAATCCTCCGGAGATGTTTCCAGTGATGATGATGATAATAATAATAAACAATAATGATAGGCCTCACCAAGGCCCGTCTTATGAAGAACCTTCCCTACATCTTGAAACCAGAAAGAGAACGAGGCTCACCATGATAGAGGTACTGAGTACCAGAGTACCAGTTAGAAAGCCAAGAAAGATCCTTGACTTCCTGTTGCCCTTCTAAAAATTAAATTAGGACTGTGGCTCTGACTCAAGAGGCTGACTTAAAGAGCAACATATAAATAAAACCTTGGTAAGGCCACACCTGGAACACAAGATCCAGTTTTGGTCACCACATTGCAATAAAGATGTCGAGACTTTGGGAAAAGTGCAGAGAAGAGCAACTAAGGTGGTTCAAAGTCTAGAGACCCAAAACGTATGAAGAACAGTTGCAGGATTGGAGTTTGGCCAGCCTAGAGAGAAGGACTGATAGCAGTATCTGAAGAGCGGGTGATGGATACTTCGTGGATACTCAGAAAATAAGGAGTTCCCGCAATCCTCACCGAGCAATTCCTTGCGGGTTCGGCTGGCAATCTCTTTGATCTCTATCCGCGACAAGGAGAGGGAAGGCGCCACCGGAATCGGGGCCGACGTCGGGGTGGTGATGACTTTGGGCACCATGGGAGACTTGAGCGGGCGCTCGATGCTCCGGCCAACCAGATTGCTGAGGGGGATTTTGTAGATATTCCTGCACGAAGCTTCACCTGAGAGGAGGAAGAGAAGAGAGGCCGCATCCAGCATGGCTCCAGACCTGAGAGCCAACTCACAGGCATATCTCAGGAGGAACGTTGATCTGTCTTGCTGTCAGGGTTCCGGCGATTGCCCAAATTAAATCATGAGCCTCGAGCCAAGCTCCAAAAGAATCCAAAAGATCTATTAGGAGCAACGTGTCGGCATTGATCCATAGGAAGCCAACTCTGCCACACGTAATTTATGGTCACCTGTGACCCTGTTTCCCCCTCCCCCCCTGGGTGTGTCATCAATCACATTCCCCAATGAAGGATTTTCACAGGCAGAAGATCCGGTAGTCTAGGCTACAATCTTGGTAAGATAAGTGTGGAATGTACTTCTGGTTTTAATTGCCATACTTCTCCTTCAGGGTTTCCCCCCCCCTCCTACTTATGGCAACTTGAAAACAGGCATAGGAATACTTTACTAGTTGACAATCCCTCCATGAGGCAGCCCAACGTCTATGATGGTGTAAAACAGAAAGTCCAATATTTGGAATTGATGCCGGAAAGAACCAGTGCTTTAGCAATCAGCCACTTGATGGTCTTCAGCCCAATTTCCTTACCTTCTGCTGCAGAGGGGGAGAAAATGAGATTTTCTGGGACGGAAGGGGTCTGAGGGGACCCAGGGGAGCTGGTCTCCTTTGAGCTGCTGTTGGACACTTCGCTCACTGCCGTGGCGGCTCTGAAGTAGATATCTGACTGGAAGGAGAAGTGGGCTGAGTTAGCAAAGGTAGCTTCTCCTAGCCCTTGTCTAACGGGGGTCTCTCTTCTTCAGAAAGCTTTGTCATAACTGGGGCTGAGAAAAAAAGGGTCTCCAAACACCCAGCGAACGGGAGATGTCGTTATCGGTTTCTACAATAAAGGAACCTCTTGTCCACTATGCAAACAGAATAACGGCGGATCCTTGCGGATTCCAACACCTCAGAGCTCACCCCCCAAACGGGGAGGCCAAACCTCCTGGGGAGAAGGAATCTGGCGTGGCAGGTCAGCCCTTTCTCCTTACCCTCGATGCCACCAGCTGCAAAGCTGGGACCACGGCGGTATGAACGAGGTTCCCATTCACCACCAACCGGATCTCGATGGAGTCGGTAGTGAAGGCCAAGATGTAAGGAAAGGCGCAAACTGCCGGAGACAATGGAAGAGGCCCTTAATGGAGAAGGCAACCCAGAAGGCGACCGGCGTTCCTCGAGCTCTCCAGAATGCGCTCCTGGACAAGCGCCCAGTGGAAAGTCACCCGCCGTTTGGCTTTCTTACCGATCGCATACGGAACTTGGTTCCAGCTGAAATGGTAGTCTGAGGCCAGGGGCTGGACCAGAGCTGTGCCCCCGTTGAAGGGACACACTTTGCGGTAATAGCAAACATCTGCAACAACGATGGAAAGAAAGAAACAACGGTGGAAGAAGAGGAAGAAGAAGAAGAAGAAGAGAACTGGCCGGTGGTGGGATTGGAATAATTTAACATCCGGTTATCTGCCCTAATGATCAGCTGGGTGGACGTGGCCACGGGTGGTGTGTGACAGGCAGCACTCGGCCTCCTGAACCCCCCTGGAAGCAAAAATGGGAGGACCTGCTGCACCCTGTTGTCACCGAAGGCCTCCCTGCGGGGGGCTCCTGGGAGGGGAGGGGAGGAGCGAGCCAGCAATTTAACAACCGGTTCAGTCAAAGAGGTGCGAACCGGTTGACTCCCACCGCTGGACCTGGCCTAAAAACGAATAGGGGGGGTGGGGGGGTGGTACTTACAATTGTAGCACAAAAGGAGGCCGGCTTCTCCATCTTCATACACATCAATAGCTGCAACAAAATTAACCTGCAATGATAATGGGCAAGGATAGTGGGCGGACTGGAGGCCAGGCTGACTCTCCGCTCCCCTCTCGCTTCCAGACGCTGCACTCTCTATGGAATGGTCTTTCCCGACTGTTTCGTGCCCCTGCCGAAGCCGGAACCGGCCTGCGCTAATCTACCCTGCAGTCTGGAGTTTAGCCTCCAGTCCTCTGATCATCTATCTTGGTTGCTCTTCTCTGCCCGCTTTCTAGAATCCCAACATCTGTTTTTTATATCTTGGTGACCAAAACTGGATGCAAAAGCAGCTGCCCTTAGACTTATATACCGCTTCACCGTGCTCTACAGCCCCCTCTAAGCGATTGACAGAGTCAGCCTCTTGCCCCCAACCATCTGGGTCCTCGTTTAACCCACCTCGGAAGGAGGGAAGGCTGAGTCAACCTGGAGCCTGGTGAGACTCGAACTGCCAAATTGCAGGCAGCCGGCAGTCAGCAGAAGGAGCCTGCAGTACTGCACTCTGACCACTGCACCACCCTGGCTCAATATTGCCATTACTATCGGACTAATGAGGAAAAACACCTCAGTTTCTTCCCCCTCCGATTCTGAAGACAAGATCTTCCAATGCAAACCCCGATTCTGAACTGGGTGCTGGACTCCACTGGACCTACCCTGCTTGCGTCAACATGGTGCATTCGGTAACACTCCCCCGTGCTCTCGCTGACCAGGTCAAACTGGTGTCGGTAGGCCACGCAGATCAGGTTGTCGTTTTCGCCGGTGGGGCCATCCACCAATGTCATGACCACAGGTGGGTCAGATAAGCAGATTTCCTGCGCCAGAAAAATCAGAAGGCGGGAAAAAGGGAGGGTGAATTTTGGCAGGGACAGACAGGGAAAGAAATGCTGAATATGAAGAACAGCTCGGGATGTCCACCTAGATGGATTTCTTATTGTCTGTAACGTTCTTGGCTTTTCCAAAAGATTGAAAGAGCTCTCCCCATCCCAAGACGGAGAAAATAGATCCGCTGAACAAAACTCTGCGCTGGTGACAGGAAAGGCATCTGGCCACTAAAGCACTGCTCCGTTCGGTTGAACGAAAGGCTGGCCTCGCTTGCCTGCCCCTGTTTGACCTCAGCTTGGCACCTACCCTGATGTATTGGAACTCCTCTACGGGGGATTCCGACTGGGGGGAAGCCAGCGGGGCGCCGTTCAGAGTCTCCCACCGCCTGAACTTCCGGGTGACGAGAAGGAGCTTGTTTCGAATTGCGGCGATGATCCGCAGTTCGTTGCTGTGGTGAGTGTTGATGGCGTAGAGATGGCAGCCTGGAGGAGAGAGGTCAGAGGCATCAGGGAAGGTCCAAAGGGGAACTCCTCAAAACTGAACACAGAATAACAGAGTTGGAAGAGACCTGGGAGGTCTTCTAGCCCAACCCCCTAATTACAGATAAAAGGTGGTCCTGTCCCTTCTTGGAAGCCTCCGGTGGTGAAGCAGCCACAACTTCTGGAGGGAAGCTGTGCTTTCGGTTGATAAATGTTCTCCTTAGTTGCTTCTCCCCTTAAGTTAATTTCCATCCATTGTTTCTCATCTTGCTTCTTGGTGCTTTGGAAAATAGTTCACACACACACACACACACACACACACACACACACACACACACACCCTTGTGGCAGCCCCTCCAACAGACAGCCCCGTGGCTTGACCACAACTACTAATTCAAGATCCTGGCTGGATTTCTGACCAGACGGTTTCACAATACCTTTGGTTTTCTCCAGCTTGTTCTCTCGGCAATCGCTCTTGCTCCTGGTCGACTTCGCTTCGATGCCTTTCCACAGGGCATTCAGCCTGAACACCACAAGCCGTGCCTCCTTCCCTAGCGGGTGGAAGGGCAAACCACCACGTCAAGGGGGCTTTCTATCTCGTCACGGTGGCCCCCATCTCCAGCATCGCTACCTCCTTTGCACCCCACACCTGCAGAAGGACAGCTGGCGCAAAGCGCAACGCAAGGACCAAACCTCCTAGTGCAGGCTAGATAATCAGCTTCTCCGATTCGGCTCCGTTGCTTAGCGCTGGCCTTAGGATGACTGAGGAGTTACTCTTCTCCCAAGCAGCTCAGGGGGGCTTCTTACCTTTGTCTGCTCTGGTGATTAGAAGGTCCAACGTTTCCAGTACGTGCATCTGTTTGATCTGTAATGTTTTATCAAACACTGGGATGGGAGGCTGTCCGTCTGGAAAGGGAAGGTGGCAAAGCATTGAAACCTCTGGCAGATCGGTGTGACAACAGGGCACATGGCCTCCTCGGTGCTCTCTACGCTGGGTTGCTTCTCCTGCGGACGTTTCATTGCCCAACTAGATAATATCATCAGTGACAGAGGGGAGCGGGGTTTGCCTGTAATATGCTACCTAGTTGGGTCGTGAAACGTCTGCAAGAAAACAACCAAGTTTAGAGAGCATGTTGAGCATGTTGTTTATTTGATATTATGGACAATCAAGTTAAATGACATACACACACAAAGGAAGAAAAAAAACCCATTTCATAAAGTGATTGAGTGTCTTTTGTATAGCAAAAGGTCCCTAACTTCTTTCCTTTCCTTTCTTCTTTCTTAAAAAGGCACGAAGCAGAAGGATCGATTTCTACATGAGGTTGAGGCCAAAGATTGGCCCTCCTATTTTCAGGAAATGGACTGAAAGGAAAGCGGTTCTCTAAATGAGAATGAAAAACCTTCCCAGAAAGGTTTTTGCTGAGAGCTCTGGATGAAAGAGGACATTCAGCTAAAACCCATTTCTTTCTCTATGAGGGGGAACGGGGAAAAGGCCAGGAGCAGGCACGCTCACAACCATGGGGTATGCCCTACTCACCGTCTAAGAGAAAGACACCAACATCTGTTGAGACAAGCAGGGACTGTCCCCAGGAATCCGCACAAACGACTTCATGCGGGAAATTGCTGCAGAAGCATTGCGACTCCCAGGGCTGCAGAAGAGAATTGTGGATGGTGAGTTGATAGACAGAGAGAGAGAGAGAGAGACAGAGAGAGACAGAGAGAGAGAGAGAGAGTCAAAGAGATAAAACACAGAAAGAGAGAGAAAGACACAGAGAGAGAGAGAGGGAGGGAGAGGGAGAGAGAGAGAGAAAGAGAGACAGCAAGGTAGATAGAAAGAAAAAGGCAGAAAGAGAGAGGGAGAGAAACACATAAAGAGAGGCAGAGGCAGAGAAAGTCAAAGATAAAATACAGAGAGAGAGAGAGAGATGGAAAGACAAATAGAAAGAGATAGAAAGAGAAAGAAAGACAGAGAGAGGGAGAGAGAGTTAGAAAAAGATGAGAGAAATACAGAGAGAAAGAGAGAGAGAAAGGGCAACTTGGGAATTAAGGCAGTGTATTGCTTTAGACTTCTCCACCCTCCACCAGTGTCCCATCTCCCCACCGCCCAAAATTTCTCAAATTGAAAACGAAAAGGGGACGCTGGTGTGTTAAGAGCAAAGTCTTCGCCCCGGGCAACGTTTCCACAGCAGCATTGCTTCGCACGGTGCAAAGCCTCCAACGGGTCTGTACCGAAAGCAGGTCGATCCTATTGGAAGGCAACCCGTCTTGCTCCTTGCAAAGGTTCGCCCCCCACCGCCCACCAATGATTCACTCACCTCTTTTTTACAGAGGCTGGTCGTGGCTAAAACAGTTGGGGCGTCCCCCCTCACAATGGTTTTCAGTTTGAGGGCCTTCGAAGGAAGAAAGGCATCGTCAGCATCACCATAGTCTCTTAAGGTAGCCTTGCAATAAAGTAGAATTTAGCTGGTCTGGCCGTGTTTCCTGGGTGGTTTACCCCAGGTGGTTGGTATTAATCCTGTTGTCAACTCATAAAACATTCCTAGGCCTGTTTTCGAGTTGCCATAAATTGGGTGGGGGGGATCTGAAGGAGCAGTACAGCAGTTTAAATCCGGAGGCACATTCCTCCCTTATCTACAAAAATTGTAGCTAGGCTACCAGATCTTCCGCCCGGGAAAATCCTTCATTGGAGGATGTGACTGTTGACGCCCAGAGGTGGGATTTGCCGGTTCTCTGGACTACTCAACATTTCCGCTACGGGTTCTCCAGAATTGGTCAGAACCGGCTGAATCCCACCTCTGGTCCTACCCCTGATAATCACCCACCCCACCGGCTCCCCCATAAACACCCACCTGCCCAAATCGGACAAATTCCGCCTGGCGAGCTTCTTCTTTCTTCCGGGCCGATTTGGGGGACTCGGGCAAGACGTCGCTGAAGGATCTCCGGTTCAGCATGTTCTAGAAAGAGACACAAGCAACCACCACAGCTGGATGTTGAAGAAAGGGGCTGACTCCCCTTGGAGAGGTTGGGCGTTTCCAAGATGGAGGCTTCCGAAGCAAGAGGGTTGGGCTGGATAACCTCAGGTTGCTCCACACCAGGCAGGGGAGAGCTTACCTTGTGCATGTCGGGCATGAGATCCTGGTACAAGGAGCGGATTAGCATGTCGATTGTTCGTTGTCGCTTCTGAGCAAAGGTCGGAGTTTCCAAAGTGGCTTTCTCCCCATTGATCACTGCACAAGAGAGAAGGAGGCGAGCGGATAAGAGAACGAGAGAGTTGGGAGGGATCCTTGGAAGGTTTTCTGCTCCAGCCTCCTACTCAGGTACTTCTTTGGGTCCGTCCCTCTCAGTGGAACCTATTTTGCATGTTTCGTTTGCAAAATTAGGTGACCGGCCTTCTGTTCCCCTAGAAAAAGCGGTATGTGGGGTCCTTGGTGCTCTCTGAACTTGGTTGTCTCTTGCAGATGTCTCATGACACAACTAGATAACGTCATCAGTGCCAGAAGGGAATGAGTTTGCTCTCTGTTTATATACAAGTGGCAAATGCAAGTAAGCTGGGAGCAAACCTCACTCCCTTCTAGCACTGATGATGTTACCTAGCTGGGTCATGAAACGTCTGCAAGAAAACCACCCAGCTCAGAGAGTACCTACAAATTCAACCTCAAACTACAAATATCTTCTATTTAAAGTACTATATACATGCCAAGTGTCATAAAAAGAGCTAGCTGGAGCTCTCCTTGAGAAACAGCCCTTCAAATACATTCTTGCTGCCTCCACTGAATCCTACAAGGTTATGAATGATGAATATATACGTATATTTTGCACAGCCAAATATTTCCGGCAAGGATTTCCTTCTTCCCTGACAATCAACATGCTAAGGTGCCGGATGGACGATGCCTGGCTTTGGGTAGGCCAATTTCAGGAAAGCATCTTGAGGCCAAAATTAAGCTGAAGACGGCAAAGGAGGAACATTTTAATATTTACATTTTACCAGAAGGAAATCCCTGAATTCCTGGTGGTCGGTGAACACCGGCGGGGAAGGAAGCGGAGGCCCAAAGAGAGGAACGCTTTCTTCCGAAAAAATTTTCAGCCTACAGAGGAGGGAGAGACAGAAAGGAGAGAAAGAGAGAACGGCAGTCTGATGATTTGGGACTTGGAATTATTCCCCAATAAGTCCGTATTTGCCATCCTATTAAAAAAACAGTCAACATTTCACGCTGCTCTGAGAGTTCATACATGTGAGGAACAGCCGCAGTCACTTTTCGAGTCCCGTTGTGTCGTCAGATGGTTACTAAAAGAGGGTCTATAACTGCCTGGTTCAGCTCTGCCTTCCCTCCCCCCAGTGGCTGGAATGCAGAACTGCAGGCTAATTCTGCTGACTGCCAGCAGTTCAATCCTGACCAGCTCAAGATTAACTCAGCCTCCCCTCCTTCCGAGGTCGGTAAAACGAGGACCCAGATGGTCGGGGGCAAGAAGCTGACTTTATAAACTGCTTAGACAGGGCTGTCAAGCACTGTGAAGTGCTATATAAAGTCTAAGTGCTATAGGAAGGAGCAGTTGGACCAGAGTTAGCACCTACCTGTAGCTATCGCTTTGTTTATTATATCGCACTAAGGCAAAAATATCTGCAGGGTTAGTTAAGGATACCAATTTCCAGTCATTAAGCCAGGGATTATATTTTGGAACCGCTCTCCCCGCCAAAGGTCAGCAAATTTTGGCTGAAATTAAAGATCCAATTCTGCAAGGCACTGAAATGTTTAACACGGGTACCAAACTACGCTCCAACGGCACCCAAGCTGATGATGATTTACAAATGTAAAAACGCAAGATAGCCAGGGTGTAGCTACCTCAGGCCTGGTAAGTCCCCCGATGTACAACAAAACCTATTTGGCAGTAATTTAACTCATTTCAGCTTCCATGTTCGGAACCCCGCTTGAGAGCCGCTTGAATTGCAATTATAGTGTGTTTCAAAACGTGTGTTGGTGTTCCACGCATGATACCAAGGAAGGAGACCAGGCTGAGCCCGAAGGAGGGGTTAAGCGTGTCATAAGTCACGAGTCCCTGGGCGCCCACAAGAGATCTAAGTCCAGCCTGCTTTGAATTCCTTTCTTATCATTTCTTTTGACGGTTAGTTGGTCAGATTCTTGTAGAGAGGTTAAGCTTACGACAGATCTTTGCGCTCATTTGAACTGCCTGAATCCCCTGATTTCTCCAGCGTTTGACCATTAAAGTTTAAAACCGAATCTGTTCTAAAGGACAAAACAGCAGACATGAGTAGCGAGTAGCGAGGGAAAGATACGTGTAAAGTGAGACCGGATCATGGATGGTTTGAAAGCAGGTGAAGTTTCTTCTCCTTCCTGGAACACGATGGTGACAATGTCGTTTCCGATGTGCCTCTTCCTTTCTACCTGCAAAAGGAGAATCCAACAGATCTCAGCACGGGATTCCCTCCCAGGGATGGTCTCGGTTTTCACTTCCTGTGCTTCCCACCTAATATGGAAAGATAGCTCCGTAATTGTATACAATAAAAGCACCAGAAGGCAAAAATTCTCCCTTCCCTTCCCTTAGCTCAAGATTATTTAACCAACTGAACTGTTCTTCACTGCACTTGGCCTTGCCAAGCCCTGTTGCCGTAATGAAGTTGGGCATTGCCGAAACGCGGTTCCATGCTCCGCCCTCCCCTCCCCGGTGACTGCGGTTTGCAAACCAACCAACACGGAAAACCACACACTTGCTGTTTGTTCTCCTTTGAGTATGGAAGCATGGTGGAGACGTGGAACATGATCTCATGCCCCTGGTAGACGGTGTAGATGGAAGAAATCCCTGTTGTGTCATCTGCCAATAAAATAAAAAATGAAAAATGGCAGGAAAATAACGTTTTGGGTGGGCTGATTTTTTGAAGCTAGCCACTTTTAAGAGAGGTGGACTTCAGTTCCCAGGATTCTGCAGGGTTTGGAAGGTAAGGAAAGCTCAACTCAATGTCATCATTTGAAGTTGATTTGCACTGGTCTCTCTCTCTCTCTTTATCCTGCCTCTGTTGGGATTTTGGAATAGAGTCCTCCAAAGGCCTCCCTCCCCCCTACAAAATAGTGTGCCCCTCCCCTCACTACACTTCTCTGAGTAGAAACACAGAATACCAAGCGTCCGCTTACTTTTGGTGTCCAGTCCTCCTCGGTAGCCGGTCCAGCCCTTGAGAGTGACCATGTCCCCCAAGAGGCTCAACAACCTCTGGAAAGTTTCACTCCCAGTTTCTACATATTGGAAAGAAATGAGGAGGGAGGGAGGGAGAGAGAGAGAGAGAGATTAACAGAGTTGGAAGGGACCTTTCAGGTCATCTAGTCCAACCACCCCCCCCACCCACCCAAGCAAGAGACCGCACACCATCCCCAACAAATGGTGTTGGATTACTGAGAAGGCCAAAAGATAGATTTGATTGCCAACAAAAAAAAAAAAGGATACAACAATCTCAGGTTATGATGAAAGGACATATGGCAAAAGAGCCAAGTGGTTAAAGCAAGCACTGTCACACAAAAAAAAGGAGAGGAAAACTTGAACTGATGGGTTCTAACAGTTCCGGACCTGCAGAGGGCAGAAGACGGATTTAAAAGCAATTAGCGGCCTCCCTCCAAAAGCCGGGCTAAATTCTCTTCCTGGAAACACGGAGGATTATTCGGTGACGGGAACAAAGGAAAGAGTGTTGGGACGGGATGAGGAAGCCAAGCAAATGAAGGGTTATGGTGTTGTCCCTCTGGCGACGGAGCACACAAACATGTCGAGCTGGCTTTGCAAACCTAACCACAGCGTTAAGAGTTGCCAGAGCTTTTAGTCATATAAACACAGAAATGTCCCAAAAGCACATTCTGAAATATCTCTAGCGGCTGTTGGGAGACACGGAGGAGAAAACAAATTGTGAAATGCAGGCAAACATTTTAGCAGAAGACGGAACTGTACCAGCAGCTGACGGGGAGATTTTTTTTTTTAAAAAAAATGCAATTTGCAAGGAAATCGATGTTCCCAAGAAGCTGCAAGATAATTTATTTTTTGCTGCTGGCAAAAGCAGATCCGCATCAAACAAAAAAGCTTGTAGGAACTTCGTCTTATTTCACTGGGGGAGGTCAGGGTGGGGAGGGGAAAGGCAAGTCAAATAGGTATCATCAGTGTTTCCCCTGGCAGAATAACGTAAGGAAAAAATAAAGATGGATCAAGAAAGATCGGTGGCAAAGGACAGCACAACTCATTGGTTCACAATGGTGAACATGAAGCCACTATGGACAGGTTTTGCTTACAGTAGCCAGAACATCAAAGAACGAGAAGAAAACGTCACTTGAGTTACTTTGCAGGCCTGTGTCAGTGCCTCTGTCCCCCCCCCCCCCCCCCAGGCAGCTAGCCACACCTGATCTAAGACCAGCCATTTCACCCTGGTGTTCTCCACAACCTCTTTTCCACTATTTTTTAGCCAGCAAAGGGCACTAACAACCCTGAACTCAGCACCAACTGTTCTACTAAGAGTTGATGTCTCCATTGCTCAGTGAAAACAGAGGTATAGGAGACGAGTAGGCAGAGCTGGAAGGCGGAGTTAAATGTGTCATCGGTTTGGAATCATTGCGTTGCCACAAAAGACCCAAGTCCAGCCCTCCTGTGAATCCTGTTGACTGTTATCTAGTGCCAATTTAGCTTTGACCGTTAGTTGACCAGATTCTTGGGTATAGACAGGATGTGCTTTGAACTCAACTAAGGCGCCTGGTTCTCTGCGCCCAGCAAGAGGGAGTGAACCAATCGCACACTTACCGTTGCTAAACATTTCGTCATCCGTTAGCTGTCCATCTTTGGCATAAAGAATTCCAAACTTGAAATTGACAGAGCCCTGTGAGACAGAGAACAAGATTACATCGAAGTTTCCATTACAGGTAGAGTTCTTTACTTATAACAATTGAGCCCAAAATTTATGTTGCTAAATGAGACAGTTGTTAAGTGAGTTTTGCCCCATTTGCTGCTGTTTAAAAGGGGATGGTTGTATTAATGTATTAAAATATAGGCACGCTTGAATATTTGCATTAAATAAGTACATATGGAATTATAACTATTTACTGTTAAAATGATATACTATTTTTCCTTTTTTCCCCTTTATTTTTTTCCCACTTCTTTAAAAAAAAGCACTTCCTGTGTGTTTTCCCCTCTTTTCTCTGACAATGTATGCATGTTTATCATAATTATCTTGGTGGTTTTTCCCCCCCTTTTTGGTCATTATTTTAAAAGCAATAAAAATAAATTTTAAAAATTGGCCTTCAGATTACCTCTTGCTCCTCTAGGACTAATAAATCCTGCATGAGGGAGAGAGAGAGGGAGAGAGAGAGAGAAAAGAGAAATATTTTTGAATATTCCTTTATTTTGGGATGTTTGTATACAGTTTATCTACAGTATCTCTGAGCTTGGCTGTTTGCCTGCAGAGGTTTCACTGCCCGACCAGGTATCATCGGTGCTAGAAGGGAATGGGGCTGTTTATCTACAATAGCTTGCCCTACACTGTTAGTAGAGGTGTAGTTTCCTCCTTAAAGTCCCTTCATTTGCCTTTTGATGTGTCGATTCTATACTTTATTACTTGGGATCGCTCTGATCTCGTTTTAGCCACGGTTAATCATCCAAAGTCACGTATTTGAGACGGCCAGCCGTGTAAATGCCATAAAGAAACAGAAGACACAGTCTAATTCCCTGGAATGTTGAGATCTTCACCCCTCCCTCATAAGAAACAGCAGATCTATTTATTTAGAACTTTAAAAAAAATAAAAATATACTGCCCACTAGTTCAAAGCAGTTTGGGTGGCTTATGGTTAAATCTGTGTTTATTACTGTACCTTCTTTATTTATTTCAGGGCTCTCCAAATTCAGCAACTTGTGGATCTTCTACTCCCAGAATTCCCCAGCTAGCATGAAGAATTCTGGGAATTCAAGTTCACAAGTCTGAAAGGTGCCCAGTTTGAAAACACCTAGTTTCTTCCCTCATTGATCATTATGATTTCATTACTTCGATAATGTTATGTTTCCATTTCTTTTCATTCCTCCCTTTTAACTGTGTGGTTTTTTTTCGGGTGCTGGACTAGATGATTTACCAGGTTCCTTCCGACTCTGTTAATCTAATCTAATTATTTGACATTGTGATAAGCGAGCAATAAACAGACATTACTTAAACCTTGCCTTGCCAGTGCGACCTGGCTCAAAAACTGTTACATAGAATAGCCCCAAATTGAACGAATGAATAAATGAAGATACCTTTTGAATTTCCGGGTGAAAGATCTCCCGAGGCCCTTTCTCAAATTTGTCAAGATTCATGGCACTGTAAAGCAAGCAAGGAAGGGAGATCTCAGATCCTCGCGCAAAACAACTGTGGAAGGCAGCGGGTGGGTGGTTCTTCCTTACCTTAAAATGGATTTTACAGACAAGGTTTTCGTCGGGCTATAAGGGAGGCAAATTTTCTGGGTACCCTGTAAGAGAATTGTGTTAACACAGAGGTCTGTCAGACATCAGGTGGACTTGAGAATTGTTATTTTTTTAACAGTTTATTTATATATTTTCATATCTCTCTATATAAACGCGAAATGCCCCTCAAGCATCATCATAAAATCTCCAGAACCGTAAAGCCTACAAACTTGAAATTTGGCCCGTAGGTTCCTCTTGGCTTCTAGGGGCTCGCTAAGAAAGGATTATTTTTCTAAATGACCATCAGAACATTTAGAGTATTTCCTATATTATTATTATTATTAACACGCTCTGATGCCAAGGAGTTCTACTCCCCCACCCTAACCCCAAATAAATCTCTTCCAAATGCAAAACACAAGCAGAGGAGTTCAGTTTCACTTTCAGTTTCATAGCACCAAGCAGCTTTAGTACAAAACAGTTGAGCTAAGCCACGCCCAGGCTCCTTGCTGTCTCCTTCTTGCTCACACAGCAAATACTGTTTCAATTTCCAAAAAGCCCTCAATTCTCTCACACACTGGCAGGACTCTAGCTTGATGAATAGCGATGGATGCTGGTAGGCAGAGGCAAAAAAAAATTTTTTTGTCTTATTTTCCTCCCCCAAAACGAAGCCCGATCACATAGTTTCCTCTGCCGCTTACTGTTTTTCTCCAGAGGATCGCTCGGTATTGAGGGACACGCTGATTGTTTTGGTCAGAGAGCACAACGGATAAGAAAAAGGGGTTCTTCTCTGCATCCATGCCGACATAGTTCTGGTGAACTGGGAAGGAAAAACAAAAAAAACACATGTAGAATTGGTGATTCCCTCCCTCCTCCTAACACACAGTTTATTTTTGGGGCTAAAAGAGCAACACCCAAAGAAATAAATTAAAGAAGACTCAATCATCCAGCCCCAAGGTTCACTAAAACTTGAATCCTGGACACTTGGACCAAACTTTGTTCAACTTCGTCCAAGCCACTTACTTCATCAGCCAGAGGAAAATGAGTTAGGCAGAGAGGTCGTAGCAACGGACCACCTCTTGCTATTGAGTTTTGCAGCAATAATTTAGCACCAGAAAAACAAACACAGATGGCTGATGCTTCATTTAACATATATATATAAGCATAAGCAGATTTTACAAACCAGTTGTAGATTTCTCCAGCATGGAGTAAACTCAGACAGAAACATGTTGCAAGTTCAGAGCAAAGCACCAGTCTTCAGCAAGCAGGCAAACTAGTTGCATCTTCAATAGACAGACTCAGAGCTCAGCAGAGCTGCAGAGCTTAGACACAGAAGCCAAGGCTACTTTTAGTTTCAGTGTCCAAAAACAGCCCTCATTGGCTGACCTTGTCACCAAGCTCTATCCCAGTTCATGAATATGCTCTGGCGCTTCCCATACCAACTTCAGGGGTTTCTCCCCCCCACACCTCCCACCCCACACCCCAAAAATGGCTTGCAACATGTTGAAGAAATAAGCTTGAGGCCAGGACAAAGAGAGACGGGGAAAAATAATAATAACGAGACTCTCTTCCATTGATTTTCATTTCAGTGAAAATTAAATAATGCAATAGACTAGAGTAGACTAGACTAGACTAGAATAGAAAATAGCATGGAATAGAATAGAATGATATACTGCTTCACAGAGCTTTTACAGCCCTCTCTATGCAGTTTACAGAGTCAGCCAATTGCCCCCAACATCCGGGCTCCTCCTTGTACCCATCTCGGAAAGACAGGATGCCGTCTCAACCTTGAGCCCCACCCAGAATCAAACTCCTGGCGCTGGAATGCAGAATTAGCCTGCCACGCTGCACCCTAACCACTGGGCCACCGGTCCTTTCGTTCAGCCCTGCTTCTAAAGCCCCGACGTGTCATGCGTGCCCACACCCCGGAAAAAGCATCGCTACCTTTTCCTAGGAAATACTTGAAGTACCATCTGGTGTGGTAGCCCGGGTTCTCCAAGTGGACGTCCGTTCTGTGCCACGTCCCGGGAGTGTAATCGGCGTTCTGAAATAGAAAAGAGGAACTGGGAAGGAGCGAGACCAACTGGGACCAAGAAACGATGGATGGAAACTGATCCAGGAGAGAAGCAACCTGGAATTAAGGAGGAATTTCCTAACAGGGAGGACAATTAGCCAGTGGAACTCCTTGCCTCCAGAAGTTGCAAAAGGCTCCAACGCTAAAGGTTTTTAAGAAGAGCCTGGACAGCCACTTGTCTAAAGGGGTACAGGATCTCCTGCTTGAGCAGGGGTTGGACTAGAAGACCTCCAAGGTCCCTTCCAGCTCTATTCTATTCCAAACACCCTGTTGGGCCTGCAACCTGGAGATTCGAGTCCCCACCCAAATGCAAGCCTCGTTTGGAAGATGGCCGCCTGGGAGACCCCAGAGGGACGGTGAGGAGAAGCGTGGGGTCTTCTCCCTCACCTGCCCGCCCTGCTAGACCCAAAGCCGACCCTTCACCAGTGGAGGGAGGTTTCCACTCACCTCATCAACCGAGCCATTTTCCACTCGGAACCGGCCAGCCCTTTGAATGGCCCCATCAGCATCGCTGGAGATAAGCTGCACAGCAAAGAGGAAAGTCACGTTAGCGCGATCCGCCTCCTCCAAGGTCCGGTTCTTTAGCTACTCCCCACCAAAAATGCCAATTAACGACCATCCTGGAGGGAGGAGAGGGAAGCTAGATGCGTTCCAAGCCGTTTTAGACGCTTTTCCAAAAGGCAACTGGACTTTTCCTGTTTTTTTTTTCCTTTTTTTCTTTATAAATAAATAAGTAGATAGATAAACAAACAAATAAATCAATCAGAATCAATAAAAATCCCTATGGCAAGAAAGGTGGCCAATAAATTTTATAGATAAGTAAGTAAATAGGTAAATAAGTAGATCAGAATCAGAATAAATAAAAAAACCCCATGGTAAGATAAGGGGCCAATAAAAAGGTATAAATAAATAAATAGAAACAAAAATAAGAGTAAAAATAAATAAAAATAAAGATCCCTATGGTAAGGTGGGCAGCCAGTACATTTTATAAGTCAATAAATAAACTAAAATTAAAAAATAAAACTACACGAATGGATGACGTTCTGCAAGCTCCCTCCTGCTCTCGGGGAACACACAGCCTGCGCTGCACATCAGGATGGCACCAAGCCCCTTCTCAAAGCTGACCCAATCCAACTCTGCCTCTGACTCCAGTCACAATTTCGGAACCTTTAGGATAGGTTTTGACGCAGTGTGAAGACATCTGAGTAGCAATTTCATATTTGCCGGTTTCAACTTATTCTCCAAAGCCCCAGAAGGCAGGACAACAAGCGACGGATGGAAACGAACCAGGGAGAGAAGCTACAGAGAACTATGGAAGAATTTCCTGACAGTCAGAACAATTGATCAGTGGAACCGCTTGCCTCCAGAAGTTGTGGATGCTCCCATCACTGGAGGCTTTCAAGAAGAGACTGGACAGCCACTTGTCTGGAATGGTGTAGGGTCTCTTTCTTAAACCAGGGGGGTGGGCTAGAAGACCTCCACGGTCCCTTCCAGCTCTATTCTCTGGTTGATTGAGAGGTGGGGTGCAACTCGAGAGAAAAGTGGGTGGAAGAGCGGCTGCACCAAAACCTCTGAGCGAAAGGGACCGGATACAATATAATTTGATATTGTATCCGGTCCCTTTATGACGTGGAAGCGAAAGGTTGCATACCACACAACTGTTTTGGAATAGGCCGGCACTATTCACAAGACCTCTGTGTTCTGCTGAGTGAAGAGCAACGCTGCTTGTGCCAATAAGAGCTCTTTATTCAGCACCTAGGACAGCGGCGTTTCCCCACCAAGACCCAGGACAGCCAGTCCTCACTTAATGGCTACTTGTTTAGTGACTGTTTGGACTCCCAGTGGCAATGAAGAAAGAAGCGGTTTACAGCCTGTCCTCGCGCTTATGACTGACCCGGTGTCCCCAGGGTCATACATGACTGCAGTTTGGGCATTTGATCACATTTAGGATGGACGCAACATCCTCTGGTCACAACAGGTGCTGACTTTCCACCCAGCTGGAAAGCGGCCGTTCCCCTGTTCTAAGAGGCATCCAGTGAGCTGGGCGTTGCCGTTTTTTTAAAAATAAAATAAAATAGCAATTTACTGTTTGAATCGATCCAGAGGGAGGTGACTTTTGCCAAATTGCATCCATGGACCAGTTGAAAGGAGGAAGTTTGATCAGGATATGTTCACCTATGGACAAGCTCTCTGCCTCTCTCTCTCTTTCTCATTCTCTCTCTTCTCTCCTGTTTTTCACACACATTCTCTCTGTCTCTCACTCCCTTCCCTCTCTTTCTCTCTCTCATTCTCTCTCTCTTATTCTCCCTCTTTTGTCTCTCATTGTCATTCCTTTCTCCTTCTTCTCTTTCTCTCATACTCTAATTCTTTCTCTTTCTCTCTCATTCTCTCTTTTGGCTCTCATTCTCATTCTCTCATACTCACTCTCATTCTTTCTTTCTCTTTCTCATACTTTCTTTTTCTCTCTCTTTCTCTTTTTTCATTCTCTCACACTCTCTTTCATTCTGTCTCATTCTCTATCTCTCTCATTCTGTCTCTCTCTCCTCTCTTTCTCTTTCATTCTCTCTCTCTCTCTCGCTCTCATACTCTTTTTTCCCATCTCTCTCTCTCTCTCTCTCTCACACACACACACACACACACTCACTCACTCACTCACTCACACAGCCTCCAAGCTTCTCAGCCATCGTCAGCCCTTCCCTGTACTCCAGAGATGCTAAAAAGTAAATAGATGTTAATGGAATTAGGCCTGCTCTGTCATAACAGTGAATATGTGGATCAGTGTGCCAAGAGAGGAGGAGGGAAATAAATAAATAAATAAACCCCCACATTCAAAGACCATCTAGCATCTGGTTTCCATCACCCTCAAGACCTGATCTCAACTGGAAATTGCGTTATTTCAACATCGCTGAGCTCCAAAGCACGCCGAGGCTTCGAGAGCTGCCAGGAAAGGCTGCACACAAACAGAGCGAGGCTTGGTTTGACTTGGACGGAGGAAAGGAGAAATGGACGGTGTATCTTCGAGGAGCTTTTGTTCGTCTTTGGCTGGGTCCAGAGGAGACGGCAGGGGGTTAAAAGGACCGCCTTAGAATCGCCTCAGAACCACCGCAAGGCAGACGAAGGCAGTAAAGCCAAGGAAACACCTGAGCTTTCAGCCCATCGGAGTACCTAGAGTACAGGGGGATTCATGGAACTGACATGTCCAGCCTGTCACCCTTCAGATAATTCCTCTGCTGTCTAACTCTAAAATGCTTTTCGTGTTTGCTATAGAGCTAGCCAAACGATTCTGG
>NW_020769362.1:6967373-6979264 GCF_900518735.1 Pseudonaja textilis
GGAAGGAAGGAAGGAAGGAAGGAAGGAAGAAGGTGGGAGGGAAAAAAGCTCTTCAAGTACGTGTCAATGCTGAAATATTTAGGTCCTTTGTGGTTGTTTGTGATTTTCACAACTACCTCAAATTATGTAGGCGACATAGATGTGACCTCCTCCCCGAGGACTACACAAGCTGCCAAAAAAGGGGGGGGCATGGGAGGGTAGAGGGTCTGACTGAAACGTTCCAGAACCTGGTTTACTGGGAGGACTGGTCTCAAGGAAACGGCCTATGGTGTTCCCAAAGTGAAACCGTGGTGGTTAAACTGACATATTTAGCTTGGACACCCTTGAGAAAGACGGAATAACCTGGGATGGGAGAAGCGGCCGTCCATCCTAACATCCAGGTAGACTATGTCAGGTGAATGGGTGAGGGCAGGTGGATCCGGGCTTTCAAATCCGTAGAAAGAGGGGGGAACATTTTCCGCTTGTAAGAGCCAAAGGGTCCCCCATCCAGCTCTTAGCTCCCAGGCTAGAAGAGGGGTAAAAAGAGCTCACGTTCCCACCCCTTTGGGTGATGGCTCCACCCACTACCTGCCCCCACCCCGCCCCTCTTGGCTCCTCCCCCAGTGGGAGCCTAAAACAGACCTCTGCCCTAGGAAGCCATTGGCCGCCCATCCTGCTCCTTTCAGGCACGGCTTAGGCGGTTTGTCGCCAAGGCATTGTGGCGGACCTGGTGGTTCCTCCCCGTCTCCTCCACGACCCCCGACGGGGGCTGGAATGGAGCTGGCAGACTTGGGTCCTTCAGTAGGGACCTGCCAGGTGTGGGAGCTTCATTGGTCAGAAATGGGGTAGGATCTCCTGCTTGGGTGGGTGGGTTGGACTAGATGACCTACAAGGTCCCTTCCAACTCTGTTATTCCGTTTCAACCGGAGAAGATTGTGCGCAACCAAAGTCACAGAAGGGAAGATCACCAGGGCGGATGGGGCGACCCGAGTGAGCCCGAAAGGCTCCTCCGCCTCCCTTTCACATCGTTTAAGGCCGCACATTCGCCAAGTCGCCCCTCGTGCTTAGCCTAAGCCGGTTTGGGTTCCTTGGAGACCTCAGTCCCGGCCGTGTTTACACAACGCACCGAGGTGTGAAGTCCAGTTCTCAAGCCCTGAGGAAAACCGGGAGAACCGGACGAGGCAAAGGGCCTTTAAAGTTGCTCTGTGCAACCACGCCATGCCTCGCGACAGGAAGGACTGGACTGAAGGAACACAACTCGGTGCGTCTCTACGGGTTGTGCACAGCCACGACTGGCGGGACCTGCGGGGGGTGAGCTTGCTTAGTGTAACGTGGCCAAAGGAAAGCCAACCTTCTTCTCGCTTTACTAGGACCAGGGATTGCGGAGTCCCCCCCTGAAGTAAAAGCTGGGACACGAAGAAAGAAAAAAAGAAGATGGAGAAGAACCCAAAAATGTCCAGAAGGGGGAAGAAGAGGCGAGGAAGAGGAGGAGGAGGAGGAAGGAGGAGGAGGAGGAGGAAGAGGAGGAGGAGGGGGAAGGCCACCTTCCAAATACATTCCTCTACAAGAAGCCAGGTTAAAGGAGGAGAAAACGCGATTCCCTTTCATAGACGCCCCGCTATTTGCGCACTGCTTTCTGTCAAATCATCCGCTCCGAGGAAACCGGGTTTCCAGCCCCCCCCCGCCAGCCCCAGGGAGAGGCTGCAGGGCCATAACCCCCCCCGCCCCTTCTTAGCCCCGGATGCCCCCAGATGCTCCAGCCATGAAACCTTGCAGGTGTTGCCCACACACCGAATTCAGGGCGGGGGCCTCTGCGCCCCCCACTCTGCCCCCCCACCCCTGATCTCTCTCTCTCTCCAGAACCAACTTCTACGGGTCTCTCCAGGCTCCAAAATCAAAGCAGGAATTCGGTTCCTGCAAAACGAAACGGCGGCGATGGGAGGAATACGCAGCAGCCCCCCCCGTCCCCCACCCCCAAAGAAGAGGAATTCAGGGGAGGGAGGGGGGGAACCTTCCCAGCTACCCCATTTAATCTGGATTTCCCAAACTCCCCTCATCCCCTCAATTTCTGGGGCTCGGGGGTGGTGGGTTTTTTCCCCCCTTTTTGGTTTTTTTTTTTTCCCCCAAGGCCCCCCCCCCCCCCTTTGGACCGATGTTGCATTTTGCCCCTTTCTACAGTAAGGAAAGAAAAAAAATAAAACTGAGGCTTCTCCGGCAGAGAGCAATAAAGCCCAATAAAACCGGAGGGCTCGGAAGGTAAACAAGCCGTTTCCCCTCCGTCAAGCGCGGCAAAGGGAAGATCTCTGCAGCCGACGGAAGGGCAGGCGGGCAGGCAGGCCGAAAAACCGACCGCAATTGCAAGAAAAAGAGGTGCTGGGAAAGGCACCCCCCAAAAAAAACACCTTTGAGGGAGGGGGGGCTCCTCCCCAAACCTCTGGATCTGAACCCTTTAAAGAAAACCACCACCACCACCACCATCATCGTCACGAGGAAGAGGAGGAGGAGAAGGCAAACTTACCAGCTCTACTGATCCGTAATGCTTCCTGCTGAATTCTCCCCGTCTGCAGCCCAGATCTTCGGAGACGGAGCTGGAATAGAATTGCTTCATTAGTAGACATCGCTGACTGGCCCCTCTCGGCGATGGGGAGAGGCGGAAAGAGGGGAGACTGGGGGCTCCTTTCAAGAGAAGGACCCCTTCCTCCCCGGTTCTCAGGAGCGGCGGGGGTGGGGGGGTGGGGGGGGCTTCCCCAGTCCCGCCTCTCGCAACCAGCTTCATCCCTGGGGTGGGGTGGGGGGGAATCCTCCTTCTCTCCCGGAGGCTGGCTGGCTTCTTGAATGGAAGGGGGGGGGGGGGAGGGAGGGAGGGGGTGAGGGTGTGTGTGTGTGGAAGGGGAAGTGATGGACACCCAAAGGGCTCCGAGGGGAAGCGGGAGGGCTACGGTGCCATTAAATCTTCAGTCACGGCAGGAGGATCAGATCAGCGGAGAAAGGCTGCCCAGACAGACAATGCCTTGTAATTGCACTGGGCGATCTCTCTCTCTCTCTCCTCTCTGCCTTTCTCTCTTTTCTGTCTCTCTCTCTCTCTCCTCTCTCCCTCTTTCTGTTCTCTCTTCCCTCTCCCTCCCTCTCTCTCTTCTTCTCTCTCTCCCTCTCTCTTTCTGTTTTCCTTCCCTCCCTCCCTCTCTCGCCACCAGAGGGGTGGCAGTGGGGGCAAAGACCCCGATGTCTTCTAAGAAATTAGCCTCTGCACAAAGTCTGCCATCCTGTTTGGAAAACTGGGCTCAGGCCACAGGCATTTTTCAGAGCCCCCGAGCCCCTCGGGGGAAATCTCCCACGCAAACAAGACCCCTCTCTATGAACAGGAGAGAATGTCTGCCGCTCAGGTGGGGGGTGAATTGCAGAGTGGTTTCCTTGCAGACGTTTCATGACCCAACAGGGTAACATCATCGGTGCTAGAAGGGAGAGAAGTTTGCATAGTGGAGGAAGGGGCAGGCTGTGGGGCCCGTGGCTCCAATGGCCGTAACGGTCGTTAACGGTTGTAACTTTGAATGGTCGCTAAGCAAGTGCTTTGGAAGTTGAGGCCTACCTGAGTCAGAAACAAACCAATTAGTTAGCGCTCCCGTCCCTAAAAACCCGACTCTTCCTCCATGCAGGAGGGAGAACAGACCAGGAAGGTGAAATCTCTTTTTGATCGACTCTGCCCATCCAGTTGCTTTAGGGCGAAATAAACGTTTAGGAAACAGGGACGAAGTTTAGGGAGGAGAGGAAGTTGTACCCTTGGTCTTCTTCTTTCTGTTTTTTTTTTAAGGGAAACTCAAAATACAGTAGCTTCCCCTCCTTTATTTACTTATTTATTTATTTTTAAGGGGTGGGGGAAGCACACACACCCCAAAACAAACGGTGGTTTCTTCCTGCGGTCTCCAGCTGGTTGCCACAGAAACTAGCCTCGAAATAATTCTCGGTTGGACGGACTTGGGTTGCGAACGAGGGTTGCGAGAAGAATGCTAAGCGTCGCGTTTTACCTCGTTGAGGGAGCATCCGGGAGGCTTTGGGGAAAGGGGGGGTGGGGGGAGGGGAGGAGCCCCCGATTTTGGGGGTTGGCTTCCTCTCTCTGTCCCCCTGGATGTAGGAAAAGGTTCTTCGGGGCCAGGTGAGGGGACCGGAAGCTGGAAGTGGACACCGAGCCCTATCTAACAAAGTGAAATTCAGTGCAGAGAAAAGGAAAAGTCCTACATTTGGGTGGATTGTTCTGACTGTCCGGAAGTTTCTCCTTATTTCCAGGTTGAATCTCTTTCCCTGTTCAGTTTCCATCCATTCTTCCTTGTCTGGCCTTTGGGTGCCTTGGAGAAGAGCTTGACTGCTTCCTCTCTCTGGGGCAGCCCTTCAAACGTTGGAAGGCGGCTCTTCTGTCTCCCCTGGTCCTTCTCTCCTTCCCTAGACTAGCCAAGCCCGGTTCCTGCAACCAGTCTTCATGTGTTCTAGCCTCCAGTCCCCTCATCATCCTGGCTGTTCTTCTCTGCCCTCTTTCTAGAGTCTCAATATCCTTTACCGATTAACAGAGTTGGAAGGGACCTTGTAGGTCATCTAGTCCAACCCTCCGCCCAAGCAGGAGACCCTACACCATTTCTGACAGATGGCAGTCCAGTCTCTTCTTGAAGGCCTCCAGGGATGAAGCTCCCACCACTTCTGAAGGCAACTTCTCTTCCATGGGTGGATTGTTCTCCCTGTCAGAAAATTCCTCCTTATTTCCAGGTTGAATCTCTCCTCGAATCAGTTTCCATCCGTCATTCCTTGCCTGGCCTTCAGGGGCTTTGGGAAACGGCTTCACCCCTTCCTCCTCTTTGTGACCCAGTTGGCCTTGGGCCTGGGTCAGCATTACAACCCAGGGTTTCCTTGTTTCTAGCACGACCCTTAACGGCTACAGCAAACCGCCTCTCCAATCCTTAGTAGGTGATTTGTGTTCAACGTTATTTTATTTGCTATTTTTAAACGATGGGAGATTTTAAAAAAAGAAAAAGAAGCGACGATTTCCCCCTGTTCAGAATCCTCTTAAAAACCCGCTCTTGAGATCTCTTATGAGAGACAAAACTAGTTGGATCCAGGCCACAAGTCTGCATTTTTCCTTGGGGGAGGGGTGCGTGAGCTCCTTCATATGAGGCAGAAAAAAAATAACCAAAAAAAAAGGTGGGGGGGTTATCCAAACAGAGAAATACAGTATGCATTTTTTTCCCAACAAGTAGAAATATTAGTCAGCTGAGAAATGGGAGGAGGGGCCGGTTAGGCATCTTTTTGATGTGTCAAGTGCCAAAAGGAGCGAGGTGCATCGTTAATTTAAGGCAGGGAGCAACCGGCCTTTCAATGTACACTATCACCTCTGCTAGGCTGTTTTCTGAATCAGCGATTCTCCACCTTGGCAGTCTGAAGAGGGGTGGACTTCAGTTCCCAGAATTCCCCCTTACTGGCTGGGGGACTCTGGGAGTCGAAGTTCACACCTCTTCATGGGCCAAGCTGGAGAAACACTGGCCTGGATCCTCAACCACAGCAGGGATCGAAGGCTTTGACTTCGCAGTTGGCACCTGAGGGGCTGCCACAAAGAAGAGGGGTCCACGTATCCCCCCAAGCATTTCCTGAAGGCAGGAGAAGAAGCAACAGGCGGAAACTGTACTTTGACCCACATCTCCAAGCGCTGGTTCTAGTCTGGACTTCCAACAGCATGCTGGAAGCTTCCGGCCAGAAAAGCCAGGCCTTTATTTTAAACAAAAGAAAAAGAAATCAAAGCAACAATTCAATTTTCTTTCATTGGCTTTAAATGGGATTAAAGCGAATTAACCTTGGCAAGGCAGATGACTCACGCAGAGGGTCTGGTGCTCTCCTTCTGTGAAAAATCCAGAGAGTTCAACGTAAGGGTTGCGCCCAAGTCGAAGGAGCCGGAAAGGGGAGATATTCTCCCCAAACCATGCCAGCCCATCTTTGCGGCTGAACAGGTAGCCCTCAGTTCACTGGGGACACTGGGACGCGGGGCTCAGTGGGCTAAGATGCTGAGCTTGTCGATCAGCGCCGCGTGTCACGGAGTGAGCTCCCCGTTCCTTGTGCCAGCAGCTTCTGCCAACCTAGCAGTTCGGAAGCATGTAAAAAATGCAAGTAGGAAAATAGGGAAGGGAACAGCATTCCTCCATGCGCCTTCGAAGGCGTTGAGTCCTGCCGGCCACACGACCACGGAGACGCCTGCGGCTTTGCAACGGAGACGAGAAGCGCCCCCTAGAGCTGGAAACGACTAGCATGGATGTGTGAGGGGAACCTTTACCTCAGTTCATTGAGCAATCATTTGAAGTTACGACGGCACTGAAAAAAGGGACTTCGGACTGCGGTTCGCACTTACAACCATTCCAGCATTCCCTGTGGTCACGTGATCAAAATTCAGCCGCTTGGCAACCGACTCATATTTATGACGGTTTTGCCATGTTCCTGGAGGTGACTCCGTCCCCTTTGGCGACCTTTTGATGAACAAAGTCAAAAGAGAAGCCGGATTCGCTTAAGAACCATGTGGCCGAAGTTAACCACTGCAGTGATTCACTTAACGGCGGTGGCAAGAGAGATAATAAAATGGGCAAAACTCACTTAACAAACTGTTTCACTTAGCAACATAAATGTTGGCCTCAACTGTAGTCGTAAATCGGGCACTACCTTGTATTTCCAGAAAAACGGTGCACGCTGGCGCTTGGCCCTAAACCATCTTTTTGCATGTTCTGATTTACGGAAGAGAAACGCCAAACTCTGGGGGAATCCGGATAATCCAGGCAGTTCAAATGAGTATAACGATTTATTGCAAGCTTAAGCGGTCTGCCAGAATCTGGCCAACTGACCATTAAGGGGAAATGAGCAGGAGATAAGAAAGGCATTCAAAGTAGGCAGGACTTAGATCTCTTGCAGGGGCGCAGGGACTTGTGACTAATGATGCCTTTGACCCCTCCATCGGGCTGGTCGTCTCCTACAACGAAAGTCCAGCCATCCCTATCAAGAACCATCCTTGCCCTCATAACCAGCATTCTTTAAAAGGGATCAGACTACCTTTGGGGACAGGCAGAGTTTAATGAAACCATCTAGCCAAGAAGGGGTTCACATAAACCTAGGAGGCTGTCAAAGGGCACTCAAAGTCCCTTTTCATTTCGCAATCGGGGCCCGATTCATTTCAAGGGAAATGGGTAAAATTACAAAAATTACAATTATTGTTGGAACGCCAACAATAATTTTTCAAGAAACATCCAAGTTGTTGATTGGAAGTTCATGATCGCCGGCCAATTCCAAATGCCAAAAAGTTTTAAAAATAAACTTTTCAAAGAGATGGATTGGCTTGCCTTGGGCCGCTCTCACGGCTCCTTTGGGGTTTTCCAGCAATTCTTAAAAAAAAAAAAAAAGGAGAGCCAGGATCCAATTCCCAGCCTTGAAAATCTTCTAACCGAAAGGATCTCCCCGGAGTCTCGACTGCAAACGTCGCTTTACTTGATTTATCCTCTGGCACAAAAGACCAGATCCCCATCGTAAGCACATCAATCTGCTCCTTCCCTCAAAGAGCTGGCAGGGGTTTCTCAGGCCCCCAAAACAATTGCCCAAACGTCAGGAGGGCTGAGGCCCCATCGACAAGCAAAGGAGCATGGATTTGGGGATCGTCAGGTGCAAGTTAACCGGGAATATTCGTTGAGCGCAAAACACAAGACAGTTTATGATTGCAGTCTATGACACAACTAACTGTCAAGCTAAAGAGGCACCAGGTAAGCGTCAGTGGAATTCACAGGCCCTGGATTTGGGTTTCATGTGAGAACGCAGAGATTCCAAACTGATGACACATCTAACCCCGCCTTCCAGCTCAGCTGCTCTTCTGGATAGGAATGGACTCTCCAGAGGAAAAACTTGACCCTGGGAAGTTTGTTTCTACACATGCACCCCAATAAAGGAGAATATTTTGTAGCTTTTTTATATCATGGTCAACCAACAGCATCACTTGAACCCACCACCCCCACTCTTCCCGGAGCATCACAGCGCTCCCCATCACCCGCTCCATCCCTGGACTACAATTCTCATCATCCCCTACCTATCACCCCCCCCCCCCCCCACCCCCCCCCCCCCCCCCGCCCCCCCGCCCCCGCCCCCCCCACCCTCCCCCCCCCCCCCCCAAGAATTACAGTCCTCCTCCTAGCCAGGGAGGTTGCGCAACCGCGAGGCCCCGCCCACAATGCAGTAGCCACGCCCCCAAGTGGGTGGGGCCGTCTCTGGCTCCGCCCGCTCGCTCTCCCCACCTTCCCTTACCGCTGGGTGGCGCTGAAGAGGCCGGGATAAACGGCTTCCACGCCGCTGGGCTCCATCCTGGCAAGGTCGCGCGGGGACCATCCCTCCGGCCGCGGGACCAGCCGGTTCTCCGGCTTGGCTGGACAAGCAGCATCCCCACCCCACCCGACTCTTCCCTCAGGCACTAAGGTCTCGCCCCTCCTGGAGCCAACCAATCGCTGCCCACGCTGCCACGTCCCTCAAGAGGCTGGGGGGCCAATCCTAGACCTGCCTCCTGAGACCACAAACGGCCCCCCCCTCCGTCCCTCCCCTTTCTGAGCGCGCGCTCCAATCGCAGCCCCTCTCCAGAAATTCAAACCCACCTGTCCGAGCGCTTGCTTGAGCCAATCGCCGGCTCTCCTGAGATGCAATGCAGCCTGGGAGGTGTAGTCCCCCCGAATAGGTAAAGTGGTACCTAATCTAATACCCCCCCCCCCAAAAAAAAGACTGGTGGATTTCTAAACGGCCCGCAAGTGGGTTTAAACTGGGGGGGGGGGAGTCCAAATGAACGGTTTTTTTTGTTTTTTTAAAGTTTTAATCCGCCTGTATTTGAAGGCAGCAGTATTTTAACTCCTTGATGTCGGTTCCTAGAGTTAATAACTGCAGGGGGAGAAGCAGCAGGAGGAGGAGGAGAGGAAGAGGAGGAGGAGGAAGAAAAGATGTTACAGCCACTACATTTTCACTAGGTTACCACTCTAGCTGTCCAGAGTCATTGGATAGGAGCTGGCTGGCAAATAAATTCCATAATCAATAAATAATAAAGATAAGGAGCATTTCAGAAACCGAAGTTCAGCCCATGACACCTTACAGCTTTCTGCTTCCCCCCCCCCAAAAAAAAACTTTCCCTGTTTTTCTCTGAAGACGTTTCGCTTCTCGTCCAAGAAGCTTCAGGTCTGACTGGATGGAGAGGAAGGGAGGGATTTATACCACCGTGAATAACATCTGGGAGGCAACTGCCTCTCTTTCCAATCGACCAGAGTCCCACGGAATTAAACAGCAGTTATTTCAAGGAAGTCCAGAATCTATCAGCCACGCGGCACGCAAGAAGGAAGGGGAGAGGAAGAAGATGGAGCTATAAGGAAAGGGGGACTTGGAACAGATAGGAAAGTCCATTTTCTCACCATATTATAGCTAGTCATCAGCCACGGAACATACTTGGCAGGTTCCTGGGTAGCATTACGTTGCAGATACAGAATAAGGTGCAGAATACAGAATGGCAAAACTGGAAGGCTGCTATCATGTCACTGTTAGTCCTCCTTTTCACTGAACTTGAGCCATCCCCATGTCTAGTTCGAGCCTCTCCGTCTTTGGTTCATATCTCTGCATCGCAGCATGGAAATAATGTTCACTGCCACCAAAGTTTGAGGCTCTTTTTTTGGAGACGGATTGCACATTTTCTGTACCTTTGGATTGTTTCCATTTTTGCATGGTTTTGCATCATCCTTTCCTTATTTGAATAAACACTCTCTCTCTCTCTCTCTCTCTCTCTCTCTCTCTCTCTCTCTCTCTCCAATTCACAAACATCCCTATAGGTCAAAACAACAGTAAACAACAACAAACGCTTCTATCCGTGTCGCAATTCATTCTTGCCTCATGCAAGTTTGGCATCGCTAGATCCAGACCTGTAAACAATGAGGAGCAGCTTCCATATCTCCCATTATGGAAAAGTTCGCCTGTACTTTCCATTCGCAGCATCACCATCCGTCCAGCCACCCGAAGGACAGCAGTTTTACATCATGCTCATAAACTTTGTTCTCTCTCTTAAGCCGGTTCTCTCTCTGCAGCCAGTTGACGGGGAAAAAAGCCAAGAAGAGAAGGAGCTCTGCTTTTCTCTCTCCTACCCGTTGTGTAATGCGGGGACCAAAACAGTTGCAAAAAAGATGTCAAGAGTTTGGGTGCAAAGAAGAGCAACTAAGGTAATCAAGCGCCTGGAGACAAAAACATAGGAAGACCAGTTGCAGGAACTGGGTTTGGCCAGTCCAGAGAAAAGAAGGACTGGGCGGGGTGGGGGACATGATAGCAGGAGTCCAATATTTGAGGGGCTGCCCCAAAGAAGACTTGGGGGTCAACTTATTTTCCAAAGAACCAGAAGGCAAGGCAGGAAAGAGTTTAGGAGGAACTTTCCGACAATGAGGATAATCAACCATGATACTGATAGCAATCATGATAGTCGTATTCCAGTATTGAGGGGCCGCCACAAAGAAGACTTGGGGGTCAACTTATTTTCCAAAGCTTCAAAGTCTCAGATATGCAAATACTTTGGGACCTCAAGAGGAATTTGCAACTAGCAGAAAACCTTTCCCTCTTTTCCCTCCGCCCTCTGAAAGCAACCAACGTACTTATTTTGGGAGATAAACCCTGTAAAATTATAGGTCAGGGACAATCCCACCGCTGTTCTTTGAAAAGTCGCTGGCTTGTTTTGTATCTCCGTTGTCCGACCTAATTATGTTGAGTTGGCTCGCTTATCTAGCCCCTTAATTTATTCCCCACCCACCATGGCTAGCAGTTTGGAGGTCCAAAACCCCACTTTTCCCCTGTCCCCCAAAACACCAGGAGCAAAACCTTGTTCAAAAAATCTATATTCTAAAGGAAAACCATCCACTCTGCTTTGCTGGTGGAAGACAGAGAAAGGAAGAGGATGAGAGCGAAGGAGAGAAAGAATGTGAAAGAGGGAAGGAAGGGAAGAAGGAACCTTTGCGAGAGTTTTGGGAGCTTCCCGGTGGACACACACACACACAGAGACACCAAAAGAAAACTTAAATTTATAATCCTGCTCACAGCTTTCTTCCTGGCCTCCTGCTGTCAGCGTTTTGTTTTTTTCTTTTGGCTATTTAGCATGAACCGAAAAGAAATGCAGGGAGCGTTTTTATATAGAAGTCGGAAGGCTCTGCGACTCTGACGCACAACCGCCAGCTGAGTTTTCCGTCCAGGCTGGCCGCCTTGACCACTTCCAAGAATGAGAGACGGGCCTGTTGTTTTCCCTCCTCCTTTGGTACAAGTCGGGATACTCCACCAGGGCTGGAGAAGGGAAACACACACACGATCCGAGCGTGAGCTCAGCACACGCCACAAACACATGGACTTTGCGTCCCTCACACTTTTTAATCAGTAACGAAGGTCAGGGCCTTGATTTCACCGACTCGCTGTCAGTTCAGGCCCATTAAGCGGTTGACGTCGGAGGAAATAATTTTGTGCGGAAAGAGTTGTGTGACTTAACGCAGGTGAGCGTGGAGAAAGGGACTCCCTTTCCTGGGGACAGAAAAAGTGAATGGATCCCTTCAGCTTTTTAAAGTTTCTAAGGTCTGATTCTTAAATCTGTTTCGGTGCCCCTCTTCAAAGATTTGTTGGCTTCTTGGCACAGAGGGATAGAAAACCACAATGACAATGTTCTTCACAGCACAGCTCCCCGGAGCAGAGGGAGGGAGCGAGAGAAGGGAGGAGAGTGGGAGGGAGGGAGATGGCAAGAGAAACCTAGGAAGGAAGGAAGGAAGGAGATGGGAATGAAGAGGAATAAAAGAAGATAGGAAAGAAGGAAGGAAGGATGGAAGGAAGGAGGTGGGGAGAGAAGGAAGGAAGTGGGAATGAAAAGG
>NW_020769362.1:6979274-7023013 GCF_900518735.1 Pseudonaja textilis
GAAGGAAGTGGGAATGAAAAGGAAGGAAGGAGATGGGAAGGAGATAGAGAGAGGGAGGGAGGGAGGGAGGAAGGAAGGAGATGGAAATGAAAAGGAACAAAGGAAGGAGGGGAGGAAGGAAGGAAGGAAGGTCTGGGGATAGGCAGAGTGCCCTCTAAAAGATTAATGACAGATGTGAAATTCCTCTTAGAATCGAAAGCACAAAAGTGTGACTGTTTGCATTTTTCTCCGGAGATAAGCACCACCGCACTGTGGGAATGCAAATATTTACCCACACAAATCTACACCAATAAAAGCGTTTACCTGGAGCTTTCAAAACCATTTTTTATAGATCATGTATGGGAATGAGATGAAAGCCACGGAGCGGCTCTTTTCTGCTGATGGGCCCTGGCCACAACATGAAAGGGCTTGTTTCGTCTAGAAGGCCTTCAAAGGAAGATTCTGCCGGGGAGGAATACGACATTTCCGCGCAACGAAGCCTGTCATTTTCAAGAAGTCGAGTTAGGATTATTGTCCAAAAGCGCCTGACTCCAGAAGGATGGGGATATTTTCCCCATAGCCCTTGCATAACATACAAACAAAAAACAAAAAAAAGTCCCTTCCTTAAAAACCTAGTGAAATAAAAAAATGAGTGAAATTAGTAGAAACAAATCGTAACTTTTATAATCAATACCAGCTCGGTAAACTTTTTTTTTTTTAAAGCAGAAATTCAACACAGAATTTCCATCTACGTACTAGAGAAACCTTAAATGGCTGAGTGCTTTCTTCTATATTAAACCCTTCCTCATATTCCCTTCCCTTTCTCCCTTCCTTCCTTCCTTCCTTCCTTCCTTCCTTGGAGGAGAGAGCAAGGGATTGCAAGACTGGCTGGGAAACTGTCACAAAACGTTGAAAGTGAAGATCACGTGATCACCACAGCAGCCCAGCAGCAGGTGCCAGTAACACCAAAGCAGCCGTCACTTCCCAAAATGCTATTCCCTTGGGAATGATGAGGGTTCTGGATTTTGACTGCATTCTACAAGTTAGCCCATTTGAGATACCTTGGTTCATAAATTTATCGCTCTATGAGGCACCGTTTCCCCCCACGAAGGGTCACAGGAACAAGGCTTTCGTTAGTATATATAGACTCTCCACATCCTACGCTTCTCTCCTGAGTCAAAGCTTTCTACCTGATTTGCACCTGGCATTTTCTCTGGTTCTGGGCCTTGGCATATTCTTTCCTGCCCCTTGGCTACTAAAGAATAAAGAAGCCCACCGAATTGCATTTATAGCAGCATGAAAACTCTTAATTGCAATGGGTGAAAATCGCAAGGCTGCTTTTGTTTTTTGGCCACGCTGAGGTATGAAGCGTGAGAAATCCAACAGCAAACCTTAGTTTTTAGCACCTTTTTTTTTAAGCCAGGAGGGAAAAAAAAAAGCATTTCTTCCTTTCCCCACAACGAGAATAACCCGGGAAATACCCACTCGGTTTATGTGGGTGACCCAGGATCTCTTTGAACCTTTGCCCTTGTTTTTTTAATCTTTCCTATAACCCCCATCAAAAATATTAACTCTGACTCCTGGCCGATCAGAAAAGCCGCCGAATACACCACTGCCTGATTTATATAACCCTGCCTGCAGGCTGCCTCGTTTTGCAAGAGGCCGAGAGCGCAGGTCTCTGCCACCGACGACAACGGCTGAATCGATTTCTCATGGCCTCACCTGCCGGAACGTTAAGCTGGTTTCCTTTGTTAATCCCAATCATTTTTATTCCTTCAGAGTTCCTGGGAAGCTGAAGCATTTCCCTCTTTCAAGCCCTGTTTTCTAGCTCAGGAAACTTTGCTCGGCCTCTCACTTAGGCAGTTTCAGCCAAGCTGGGCCACATCCTTCGGAAGCCAGGATGACTTTAGAGCAATGGGCTGCGTTGATAGCCTGATAATTTCCCCCCCACACCCCATCAGCCAGCAGAAAGGGGAGGCACATTGGGAGGGTCCCATGGCGGAAGACTGACCTACTTCAATGGGGATCCAAAGTCTATTTCTGGAGATCTCTCCCACGCAAATCCACCCATAGCCACAAAGGAGATTCTGGTGTGTGCTGCAACAGATCTTAGCTAAGCTTTTCCAGCTCCCGGAGATTAAAAACCTGGGTGGGTGGGTTTAGGAAGAGATCAGAGAGCCGTTCGTCTGAAATGGTCTAGGGGGCAGGGGGTTGGACTAGAAGACCTCCAAGGGGCCTTCCATGAAAGAAAGGAAGGAGGGAGGGGGAGGGAGAGAGTGAGGAAGGAAGGAATAGCAATAACAATAGCAACAGCCCTCAGACTTATATACCACTTCACGGTGCTTTCACAGCCCTCTCTAAGCGGCTTATAGAATCGGCCTACTGTCCCCTAACGACCCTCATTTTACCGACCTCGGAAGGACGGAAAGCTGAGTCAACCTGGAGCCAGTCAGGATCGAACTGCTGGCAGTTGGCAGAGTCAGCCTGCAATCCTGCATTCTAAGCGCTGTGCCACCTGGGCTCTAGCATAACATTACATCCGGTTTCCAGCCATACCTCTGTAATATTGTCTTTTCATCCCAACGACCTAATTTAGCGCCCTTTTGTCGGATAAGGGGTACCAGCAGGTTTTTGTTGACTTCCTGCAAAGGGTCAAGAGCAGCTGTGAGTCCCTTTTTCTCCAGACCTCAATCTGAAAATCCCCTCCTTGCCTGCCTGGTTTGGCTGAGGAGGATGGTAAGGAATCAGAATAAGAAATCGGAGCTTGTCCAAACGCTCCAAGCCTCCAAGCTGGGATCTCTAAGTTGGCGGTACCATCACCCCCCTGGCACAACCGTGCAATGTTGGGTGACTCAAGGGTCTTGTAGTACCATACAAGTTGGCGAAGGGCTGCCGCTTTAAGTCTGCAGCCCATCCAGATTCCAGTGCTGGCCCCAGTGCCTATCAGGCCGGGGGGGATAGGTTCTGTAGTCCAACCCAGCTGGGAGAAAGGCGACTTCAGCATGGCAACCGAGCCCCCTCAGCGAGCGCCGGGGGATCCCCCTATGCCACCGTTTGCAGCCAGTGGAGCCAACCACCGCCGGACCGGGGCACAGGAGCATGGGAGACGGAGTCCAGCCCTCCCTAGAAGGCACAGATGGGGAAAAGTTGGAGCTGGCAGCCCGCGGTGCCTCTGGTTCCAAGCCAGCGCCGCTGCTCCGCTCCAGCCCAACGTGGCAAAGCCCAGGACGCAGATGGAAAACAGGGGAGGGGAGGGGGGGGAGAGCCGAGCTCCGTTTCCCCGCGGGGGTCTCTCCAAAGCCTCCCTCCCCCCCCCGCCTTCCGCCCCCTCCTCCTCCTCCTCCCCGGCTCACTTACGGCTCTCCTTCGCTCTCGCAGTCAACGCTGACCCCCTTTTTCAGCCAGGCGGCGCGCCGGCTGCGCAGCTGGGACAGGGGGGCTGCCTCCAGCGCCATCGCCCCAAGT
This sequence comes from Pseudonaja textilis, assembly GCF_900518735.1. The sequence goes on from NW_020769362.1 coordinate 6,982,719, forward strand.
CCTGCGCTGGGGTGGGGGGGGAGTGGGGGGCGGCGGGAGGAGGGAGCGAGCGAGCGGGGGCCAGCCGGCTGGCAGTCCCCAGCTGGATTCTCCCTCTGCCTCTCTCTCTCTCTCTCTCCCTCCGCGCCGCTTCCCTCGCGGCGTTGGGTCCGCCCCGTTTGGGCGAGGGGCGCCCGGAGGAAGCCAAACAGAGGAGGGCGAAGGGAGAGGCTCCCCCAGCTCCCACCCCCGAGCTGGCCCCTACCTGGCGCGGCTCCGCTCCTTCCTCGCTCGCCTCCAAGCCCTTCGCCCGGAGGATGAGGCGCTCTGCACATGCTCGGGTGCCCTGGCTCGTCTTCACTCACCTAGCCTGCTCTTCTCTTGGACGGCATTCTCTCCACACAGAAGAAGGCGGCGGGGAGGGGGGAGGGGGTCAAACCCAAAAGCAACGGATGGACACTAACCAAGGAGAGAAGCAGCCTGGATTTAAGAAGAAACTTGCTAACCAGAGAGAACCATGGACCAGTGGAACAGCTTGCCACTGGAAGTTGTGGATGTATTGTATTTATTTAGTTAGTTTAGTTCGTCAAGCATGTATGGGAAAACAAGTATAAGTACAAACATAACATATCAACGTGTAAGTATAAACAGGTAGAAGTATATACACAATACACGAGTACGAATAAATGGGAACAGTGGGACAGGGACGGTGGGCACGCTGGTGCGCTTATGCACGGCCCCTTACAGACCTCTTGGGCATGGAGCGAGGTCCACGGTAGGCAGTTTAAGGTTAAAGTTTGGGGGATTTGAGGGTGTAACAACGGAGTCAGATAGTGAGTTCCTGGCGTTCACCTCTCTGTGTCTCGAGTTGTGTTTTCTGCCATCGAGTTTGGAACCGTTTACTTTGAGTTTGTATCTACGGTTTGCCCTGTGTTGATGTGGTTGAGGCTGAAGTTGTTGCCAGGTAGGACGTTCTGGATGCTCCATCGGTGGAGATTTCGAAGAAGAGACTGGGCAGCCACTTGTCTGGCATGACATAGGCTCTCCTGCTTGAGCGGGGGGTTGGACTAGAAGACCTCCGAGGTCCCTTACGTCTCTATTCTGATTGGAAGAGGACCTGGGGCAAAGAGATGGCATGAAACAGAGTTGCATCCAACAAGGGAGGTCCACACGTGCTGAAGACTGGCTGCATTTACAGAAAAGGGTCCACACTCACTAGGATGGTACGTCTGTTGTATGTTGTATCTTCTCTGCCCTTTCTCCAATGACTCAACAATTTTTTCCGTAAGGTGGTGACCAAAACTGGATGCTGTATTCCAGGTGTGGCCTCACTAAGGTTTTGTAAAGTGGTACTAATGCTTCACGTGAGTTTGATTCCATGCCTCTATGTATCAAAGCCTGAAAGCCACTCTCTGCTTCATCCTTCATCCCAATGCCAGAGCTGTGGCTATTTAAATATTTGGACTCTTTGCCAACGTCTTTTTGGCATCAGGTGGATTGTCCTAAATAGCGCAGCCATCTCTGCTGGGTGACTTTTCGGCCTTGGATTTGAATTTCAGGACAACCGGAACTCTCGCAAATGAGATGTTCAGCACCCCCTGGATGCTCCAACGAGAAGGTAGGTGAGAGGAGAAGGGAACAAATGATTCATTGCCCTGAGATCATGATCAGAATGAAAAAGACTCTCTCTCCCCGCCTTCAGCCTCCCGGTAAGAGCAATTTGGTCCTGCCACACAGCAAGAAGCGGCGGTGGAAATGAATCAACAGGTCGAGATCGAATCTTGGGATCGACAAAAGGTGGTGGGTGTGTTATTTCTGGAGAATACAAGGGACTGGCACACCCTGGCTGTGACCTTGTCGTTTTCCTCGCCTTCCTTTCCTCCTGCCTGTCGCCTCTCCATGCGGGGAACGCAATGGCACCGTGGAGGCAAATCTTTCTCCTTGAAGTCGGGTCGAAAGAAAGCGGGAGGTTTATCAGCAAACTTTATCTGGATAAATAGGCACTTCCAGGCTCTCAAAGAAACACGTGTTTGCGGAAGCGAAATGTTTTTGCTCAGGAAGGGAGTTTGGAGGGAGGACTTGAGCCAGGTGGTCCTTATTGCAATGTTCTGAAAATTAGCCCCCACCCGCCCCACCCCCATTTTGTATCGAGGGAGGAAATTACAAGATTTGTTTAATATTTGCTAAGGTTTGTTAAGACCGGGGTAAGAAATCTGGCACCTTCCAGATTTTGCAAGTGTTTCACCATGGGATGCTTGGTGTTTTCTGGCCTTGGTGGCTTTTTTGCAGGCGTTTCATCACCCAACTAGGTAACATCATCAGTGCTAGCAGTGTTGTCCTAGTTGGGTAATGAAACGTCTGCAATAAACCCACCAAGCTCAGAGGCCACTATGGATCCCATCGCTCCACTCTGAATAGAAATATGCTCCTCCGTTTCATGGTGGTATGGACAGTGAGGTTATTGAAGATGTCATGGGTCTGTCTCTTTTCCCTTCCTTCCTTCCTTCCTTCCTTCCTTCCTTCCTTCCTTCCTTCCTTCCTTCCTTCCTTCCTTCCTTCCTTCCTTCCTTCCTTCCTTTCTTTCTTTCTTTCTTTCTTTCTTTCTTTCTTTCTTTCTTTCTTTCTTCCCTCCCTTCCATTTCCCTTCCTTTTTCTTCCATTTTACTCCCTCTCTCCCTTCTCTTCCGTTTTCCTTTTTCCTCCCTCCCTTCCTTCTCTTTCATTCTCCTTCCTTCCTCCCTCCCCTGATGGTGCCCTCCTGTTACCCGTCATGAGAATTGATGCAGCTCTCTGCAAGTGCGCGAGGGGGCAGTAGCCACATACAGACACACAGACTTGAAAAGAGCACTAAACATATCCTGCTTTTTATTTGGATTTGAATTCAGTTTGTCTCCTTATCTACTCAAATGCACCTTTCCCATTCAGCACTTAAGCAGTTACGCTAAAAGCACGTAAGGCATTTAAAACCTACTGCAGTGCTTCCCCAGATGCCTTTCGTGTCTCGGCCCCGGGCTATTAAAAACCTTCTCTTGTTAAAGCCACATAAATTCAAATTCTGAAACTGCAGCCAAACCCCCAACTTGGGGCCCTAGCAAAGTTCCTTTTCCCATATTGGGAAAAGCAAACAGCTAAAGATTAACCAGGGGAAACGTGAAAAGTTACAGAGAGAGAGAGAGAGAGAGAGAGAGAGGGAGGGAGGTCTTCAGCAAGGGACAGGCCCTGAGAACTGATGTCACAGCTTTTATATCATGTTCCTTCTTGTCCTGGTTGTGCAACCTGGGGGGGGAAAGTGCTTATTATGATGATTACATTTGAACTGGCACAAGTCAGCGAGCTCGGCTCTATCATTACGGAAATTTTTCTTGGAAAACCTCCAGCATCATATTCTGGAACATTCACTTCCTGCTCCATCTCCAACCCGCAAAGATTTCTTATCTTTTGGCCTGTTGGCACATGAATAATCCTATTTCTCACTCATGCCTTTTTCCCCAGAAAAGCGACTGTTTCGAAAGGAAACGTACGTGAAGCAAGAATTTCCCCAAACCGATCCGTGCTCCTTGCTAGATTGGATCTTTAATCTGCACGCAAATCGCTTCCGAATAAAAATTTGAAAGCTTCATTATTACCCGTTGGATTTCCCTACAAAACCGAAAAGAGACGGTGTGTTAATGGCTCTTTCTAAGAGCAGGTGCGTTTCTCCTTCTAGGCCCTGGCTGTTATTTCATCAGGACAACTGCGAGGGGCATCCTTTCACAATTGCAGTGCACTTCCGTTCTAGCAACAGTGTGTGATAACCCAGAATAGAGTCTTCTGAGTTGCACTGGGGCGCACTGTGTCACTCCAGAAAGTCACAATGCAAGTTTAACCCTCGTCTAGGCCTGAGCCAAACGTTTCTGTTGCAAAGTGAGACATTTGTTAAGTGCAGAACTGCAGGCTGCTACTGCTGACTGCCGCCTGACTGCAATTTGGCAGTTTGAATCTCGCCAGACTCAAGGTTGACTCGGCCTTCCCTCCTTCCGAGGTGGGTCAAATGAGGACCCAGATTGTTGGGGGCCAGAGGCTGACCCTGTAAACTGCTTAGAGGGGGCTTTAAAAGCCCCGTGAAACGGTCTATAAGTCTAAGGGCTCTGGCTATGTGTCTGGAATGGTCTAAGGTCTCCCTTCCAACGCTCTCCGTCTGTCCTTCTGCGATTCGAGCGAAAGGCAGTCTAGACAGGAAGGAAGTCCCTGATCTGCAACCGTCACGAGAGTCCTTATGAAAATAGACCCCAACAGCTGCGGGGGAAAGTGCAAACTTATTCCTTTCTATCATGGATGATGTTACCTAGTTGGGTCATGAAACACCTGCAAGAAAACCACCAAGCTCAGAGAGCGCTCCTCCTTTCAACCCTGAGCTACAAATATTCCCTTCTACTAGTCGTGTTAAAAGCTTCCAGGTGTAATTTTACCTGCCTTGAAGTGCCCACTGAAGGGGGAAATGTAACTTTAAAAGCCATTTAGATAATGACCAATCCATACTTTTTTTTTTTCACTTTAGAGCCGGGAGGAAGACGAGCGAAATTAAGAGACAAGAGAGGGCAATCCAAGCGTAAAAGCCCCAGCCAGCTTTTTATGGCACAATACCGATAACACGGAGGGTGAGGCCACCAGCTCGGTGCCACCAGGACGCAGCTCATCCTGTCCACCAAAGAAAGTCACTCCCTTCCTCTCCCGGTTAAAGGGCAACGATTCTGACCACACCGGTTGTTCCAGGAAGCAGGAATTGAGAATTTCAAGGCAGCGGCTCAGCGTTCCCCCCCCCCCCCCGCCCCCCATCTCATAAGAAGCCCTTGTGTTCCTGCTCAGAATCAGGGGAGGCCTTGTGGAAAGGAAGATCGAGAGTCACCTGGACGAACTGGGCAGTGAATGAACGAATGAAGAAATGAATGAAGAAGTATTCCTCCAGCCAGGCAGAAAAGCCAACCCTCCAATGCTCCAAAATGGTCCTCTTCAGAGAGGTATCTCCTCCTTTATTTTAATTTTTATCTACCTACCTTCTACATAATTTCTATATCGCTATTTATCTCTAAGCCATCTCCTCTGTCTGTCTGTCTGTCCGTCCATCCATCTACTTCTCTCCTACATATCTGTCTCTCTAATCCATCTCTCTCTCTCTCTCTCTGCCTCTAGTATTGCCTACCTATCGTCTGTTTTATATATTTGTCTATCATCTCATACCTACCTCTGTCTGTCTGTCTGTCTGTCTACCTCTACCTACCTACCTACCTACCTACCTGCCTGCCTCTCATTTAAATGTCTCCTTCCCTTCCTCATATATTTATTTAGCGATGAAGTGGCTCTGCCGCCCATCTCCCTCCGAGAAGCGGCTCTATTCGGCTCCACCGCAGCCCACCCGACAGCCCAGCCAGCTCCCCGGCTAGCCCACTTTCCTTGCCCGGGGCGGAGAAGAAGCCCTTCTCGCCCCCCCCCCCGCCCACCTGCCTTGCCCCCTCCGCCTCCAAGGCGCCCTCCTCCGGCTGGGGGGGGGGGCGGGGGGAGGCCGGGCGCGGGAGCCGGGAAGGGGGCGGGCGGGGCGGAGCCCGCGGTGGGAAGCAGCAGCCCGGGAGGAGCCGCCCAGCGAGGCCCGGCAGTGTCGCGGGTGGCGCAGCGCTGGGCAGGCTGGCTCAGTCCCGGGTGGCGAGCGAGATGAGCGACCTGGAGAAAGGCAGCCGCGGGCAGCGGGAGCCGCTCAAGATCGGTGAGTCGGGCGCCGGCAGGGGAAGGGACCGAGCGCGGGGGAAGGGGGGGATCGGCTGCTGGACCTTCCTTGGACCCGCGGCGGTCGGGTGGGGGGGAGTCCTGGGCTTGGAGGGGCGGGGGGCTTGGCAACCCGCCGCTCGGCCCCTCGGAGGAGGAGGAGGAGGAGACGCCCCTTTGGCCCTGGGGTTGGGGTCTTTTGGGGGTGCTGAAGAAGACCAAAGCTTGGAGGGGCTGGACTAGAAGACCTCGAAGGTCCCTTCCAGCTCTAGTCTGACTGATTGGTTGATTGGCTTCCTTGGGGGAATCTCAGCTCGGGCCTTTGGCAGGAAGGACCCGCCGTTGGGCTCCGGGCCAAGTGGGGAGGGGCGCGCTTCAGAAGGGAAGGCCAGCGGGGGGGGGGGGGGGAGAGCCTGGGGGGGTCGGGGGGGGCGGGCTCCATTCCTGGAGGGAGCCCCACCGCCCCAGAGGACTCAACCAGACAGTACGAAGGGTCTCCCCGTCTTCTTGGGAAGAGTCAACTTGGCCGAAACCAGAGTCAACTTGGGCTTGGCCAACCGGATGCCCCTTCCTTCCTTTATGGATTAACAGACTTGAAAAGGACCTTGTAGGTCATCTAGTCCAACCCCACCTCCCAAGCAGGAGACCCTACACCATTTCTGACAGATGGCGGTCCAGTCTCCTCTTGAAAGCTTCCAGTTTGCCAGGAGCCACTCATGGGAACGTTGATCGCAAGGAACGAGGTGTTATTGCTGGGAAAGTTCCCAATTAATAAACATTTGCTAATAATAATAATAATAATTTAACAAAAAACAGCTAAGGAAAGGTTTTGGGAGGAACAGCCAAATCAGGGAATTTGATCCTGGACGATCAGAGATAACAATCTGGGTGATTTTGGAAAAGAAGAAACCATATAGTCTGTAATACCAATAAATTACTTTCACAGGTTAACAGAGTTCTTTGAACTGTAACTGGGCTGATATTTAACCTGTTAACCTTTTTTCTTTCTTTCTCAGATGGATAGATAGATAGATGATAGATAAATAGATATAATTTTATCATGTTTTATTTATCTATATATTAAACTATTTTATTCCGATTTCATTTTAAATTGTTTTTATCCGATTTTAGTACTAATTTGTGTCTGGAACACTGCACTTCGATATGGCTAACCAATAAAGTAAATCTATCTCTATATCTATCTCTCAAATCTCTCGGCGATGATTCGCTTAACCAACGTGGCAAGAAAAGTCATAAAATAGGGCAAAACTCCCTTAGCAAATTTCTCATTTAGCAACATAAATTCAGTTGTGGTCAGTAAGTTAAAGTCTACCTGTAAGATGTAACAGTTTATAACTTTTGGACCTGCTTTGCAAAAGACGAAGGGATTATAGTTGTAATAGATTGGTTGGGGTTCAACTAATGGAGATAATATGTGGGTTTTGGGTTTTGTTTTTTTTTTGTCTTTTTGCCTTTTTAAAATCCACTTTTTGAAATGATTTTGTCCAGTTTGGTTTTGTCTCTATTTAATGTGTTTTTGTCTTTTTCAAATCCAGTTTTTAACGTTTTCGTCTAGTTTTGTTTTGTCTGCTTAATCTTTTGGGGAGGGAGTTTGTATTTTAATCATTTGAATACAGCGAAAATTGTAAACCAAAATGAATAAGCAAGAACATCTGGGGTTCCAGTTGGGGACGCCAACAGTCAAAGCAATAGAGGAAATGGTTTTTTTTTTTTTTAAAAAAAGGTTACTCCAGAGACATATCTGTTTACTCAACAAACTGTTGCTAATTACCCAGGGTCTTTGTGTAGCTACTGGTTGCACTAAGAAGAAACAGGCATGTTATTAGTTAGTTCCCCCAGAGATTTTCCTGTTTTAGGAAGCAAGCAGGAAGGCAAATTTTTATAGAGCAAAACAGTGTTGCAATGTTGGAGGGGCTGCCCCAAAGAAGAGGAGGGGGTCAAGCTCTTCTCCAAAGCCCCTTCAGAAGGCAGGACAAGAAGCGACGGGTGGAAACTCATCAAGGAGAGAAGCAACTTAGGTCTAAAGAGGAATTTCCCGACAGGGAAGACCATTAATCGGCGGAATGGCTTCCCTACGGAAGTTCTGAGTGCTCCATCACCTGGACAGCCATTGTCTGAAACGGTATAGAGTTTCCTGCCTAAGCTGAAAGGTTGGACTAGAAGACCTCCAAGGTCCCTTCCAACTCTTGTTATTCTGCTCCTGAAGGTTCAGATTAAAACACTTCCAATATAGCCCAGTGCTAGTAATGCAATTTAGAAAGGCAACTTTTAATGGTATTTAATGGGATAATGTCCCCAGATCACTCTGTTTGTTTTGTTTTGCTTTTTGTTTTCGTTTAATTTATGTTGTAAACAAGCCCATCGCGGTCCTATCCCCAAGGCTGACCCAGTTTATAAATAAGCCTAAAGTTTGTGAAAGGCAGGTAGCCTTATGAGGTATATGCCCACTTTCGGGCCTCTGGTTGATTTGTGGTGAGGGAGTAATAGGGTCCCTTCGTGCTCGACAGCATCAGGCAACCCTGAATTTGATATTTAAAGCATCTCCCAGTAGGAAAGGAAATGTTTTGCCTCCACGCTACATGCATAATTCTGTGTTTCCCTCAAAATAAGGCTGGGTCTTATATTAATTTCTGCTCCAAAAGATGCATTACAGCTTATTTTCAGGTTAGGGCTCATTTTTGAGGAAATACGGTACTGAATGTATCCATCTGGCTGACATTCTTAACTGGGGCTTATATTTTGGGTAGGTCTTATATTACGAACATCCTGAAAAATCATGCTAGGGCTTATTTTTCAGTTGTATCTTATTTTCAGGCAAACAGGGTAGAGAACCTGCAGAGACGTCGTAATTTCTCAATCGTTTCTCTGGAAATCACTCAGAGGTGCTAGGAGAGATACATGACAAATGATGGTCCGCATCTCATAATTTGTACGCATGTGGGGAAGACAATGACTAAGCCATAAGGTGATGCAACCACTTTATGGCTCAGGGTGGTGCAGGAATCTAGCCGTTGTGGCTTAATCAAGAAACCTGGTTACAACAGCCACAATTAAAGTGATGTCATGAAGGCTCCTTTAACAGACAATCTCCTGCAGGTCCAAGAAGTTCCTTCTGGTCTCCAGGATCCACCAGTCATGTTTGCAAGTTCTGGTAGATTCTCAGTGGTTCCTTTTCCAAAGGCAACTGGACTTCCTTGGTTTTTTTCCCCCCTCCGGTTCTTCAGCTCAGTTCTTCAACTGAAGAAGCTCCTTGGATGAGAAGCAACACATTTCCAAGGGTGATTTTCCAAGGGGAAAAAAGACCAGGAAAGTCCAGTTGCTTTTAGGGGTAAAAAAACTTTTGGGACAACCATGGATGATTGAGAACCTCCACAGATGTTTCCATAAGGGCCTCCTGAGAACATAACAGGAGGTCTGCACAAGTCCTGCAACCTCAACCAGCCGTCATGAAAGAAGCTAGGAGAAGTTCTCCAGGACAACCGAAATCCACCTGTTGCACTCTCCTTCCGAGATTGTTGGTTGCGGCTTGCGGGGCACAACGACAAATTCACTCCCTTATACAACTGCCAGACAGCCTCACCTTGCTGTCCTGACAATTGCAGTGTGCCAATCCTTCTTCCGAGTATCTCCACCTCACCCGAAACCTTTTGCCAACTCCTAAGAATGTCACAATACGTTGGCTTCCTCTTGAGGCTCATCTTCAGAGGCCCTGCCTTAGTCTGTTCAGCTCTTATCTCTATTTTGTTCTGCTGGACGGAGGTCAGTGGAGCAACCTGTGTGCCCGACAGACGCACGGCCCAAATTGGGGACAACCCTACTGGAAGGACACAGAAGTGGAGAGAGAGAGAGAGAGAGAGAGAAAAATACTTCAGAGTATTTTTGACTGGTGCTTTTTTTGAAGGAGAGGCTTGTAAATATCAAACTTATCTCTTTCGGAGGACTTTTCGGCATGGTGCAAGCTTAGAATTTCCTCAGCGTTTCTCGAACCTGTTGCAAAAGCCACAAAGGGCAAATCCAGGACTCCAAGTCTTCTTTCCAGACTATCTTGACCCTGGATTGGGAAAGAGGCGCATTGGCAACTCCCCTCCGCTGCCCCGTGCTTTGACTGCAGCTCCTCTCTGGCGGGACAGCCTTGAATATCTGTAGCTTTTAAGGCCATCGCAACTCTAGGATTTGGAGACTTTGGACTTTCGGCCAGCATTACGTGGGCCTGGCCTTGTGGTTGGGAAACGGGGCAGACAGTTTCAGGCAGTTGTAAAGGAAAGGAGGGCTAGTCCTGTCCAGGAGATTGCAACGTATTATTCTGTCCGTCCTAATTTTCATCTTTTATTGGTTTTAATGCTTTTAATACTTTTATTTGTAATGCTGGCCCTTGACTGTAATGAAAATAGGTGGATTGAGGTTCTTCTGCCGATTTAAGCTTGTCACTTCACTGGATGTTCTCCTTGGCTTAAGAGTCAAATGTCCTGGAAGAAACGTGCAGTTGCTGTCCCAGGTTAAGTCTTTCTTTGTTGTTGTTGTTGTTAAATTGTGTCTGACTCTTCTCAACCTCCTGAACTGTAGCACGCCAGGCTCCCTCAAAAGTCTTCTGAGTAGAATAACTCTTTGGACTACAGTCCGTTTAAATATGTACCACCTTGGCAACAACAACTTCCGTTCCCATTTGAAGCTTTGCTAAGTGATTTTCCGAGGGGGGTGGGGAGAACTCTGGCCAGCACAAACAATTAATAGAAATTGGTGTCTGCAGGATGATTGTTGCTGCTGATAGCTTATCACTCCTGAAGCATATTGTTTCTGTAACGCCCACCCTGCAAAAGGCAATCCTGTTTAAGGCTGGGTTAATTTGTGCTGCCTTTTTTCACGCTCCGCTCTTAGGCCTGAAGCAAATGGCCGGTAATAACTTGCTTTGATGGAATTCCAAAATCTAATGTTAAAATGTAGCTTGGGGAGTAGGTTTGGCAGCCATTATTCCCCTTGGCTTTTCAGGATCGAAGGCGTTGGTTGCATTTTAGTACATTTTGATAAAGGTGCTTCGAAATATTATTGTAGTGGGGAGGGAAGAGATAAGGAGGACAAGAAGGAGGAGAAGGGGAAAGGGAAGGAGAAGACAGATAAGGAGGACAAGAAGAAGGGGAAGGAGGAGAGGAAGACAGATAAGGACAAGAAGAAAGAGAAGAGAAGGAAGGAGGAGGAGAAGAAAAGGAAGAAGAAGGCGACGGCTTCTGCAGGAATGCCAATTCAAACATCCTCGAGAGTTGGGCGTCCAGCCTTTGCTTGAGTCGAGTCAATACAGGGGAGTCCGTTCCTTTTCTGGGCAGCCGGCTGTGTTGTTGAACTAACTAAGTAGGATTAAGCCATGATTAAGCAAAGGCTTTTCAAATGTGGGCTCGAAGCAAATAACGCCCCCCTCTCTTCTTTGTAGACCTCTTGGAGTTGTTTGAGGCCAAGCTCTGTTCGTGGGTGATGCCAGAGCAAATGAGCTAGCATGGGAAAATGCATCTGCCAGTGGTTAATTAACATTTTCCTTCCTCCTTATTTTTTGTTTCCTTTCTCTTTTTCCCACACATTCATTCCAAGGTTTTGAACGTTCGCAGCCGCGACTCTTGAACTTTTGTTGAGAACATCGCTCCCTCCAAATCCAGGCTCCGTTTCCTGCCAAAACTTCCTTTTTCTTTACCATTTTCCCAAAGTTGCTGTTGCTTTTCCCTCTCAAAAGGAACAGAAATGAAAGGAATGGTAGCGTCAGGGAGAGGTCGCCCCGTAAACCGCCAGAAATGGATTGCGCAATTTCATACGTTTTTATGAAAACAGAATCGCTAAATTCAACCACTAAACTCCCGGTTCCATTTTGCAAGCGGAAACCTCTGCCTATTGCTTGAGATGGAAGGTTCTTAAGAGAGTAATAGAGTCGGAAGGGACCTTGGAGGTCATCTAGTCCAACCTCCCTGCCCAAGCAGGAGACCCTAGGCCATTCCAGACGAATTGGCTGTCCAATCTCTTCTTGAAAACTTCCAGTGTGGGAGCATTCACAATTTCCGGAGGGAAGCTGTTCTACTGATTAATTGGATATTAAAAGGCCTTTGTAGCCAGCACTTTTGGGGTGCCTGAGTGCCTAATTCTGCTCATTTCGGCATCGGTTTTGAGAATATGATAGTGTTGTGGTCCCCCGACGGCCTGTGGAGCTGGCAGCAGAGTCGGACAGTGGGGAGGAACATGGGTCGGTCCTGGAATCTGGGGAGGGCTCGGACAAGGGATCTGCATCCGACACAGAGATGGAGCCAGGGCCATCTGGGAGTTATGTGCTGACTCCGGAGCATCAGCGAGGCAGAGGAAGAGGGGGAGCCTGTTGCCAGTGCACGCTTGCACAGAGCTGCCAGAAGGCAAGAACAGTTAAGACAAAAGGGGCGACTCGGGAGTAAGGCTGGGAGATGATTGGCCCCCTCCCATAAGGCATAAAGGAGGAGCAAAGGGACAGGAGCCTTTGCAGGAAGCAACTTTGTTCGTTCTGGTTGGTTGAAACTCTGAGGCTCCGTGTTGACTTTGTGCTTCGTTTGGCCTTGTGCAGCTAGTTGGCAATTAGTCGTTGGCAGCATTTCAAGGGAGATAAAGGTGGGTGCTTATCAGCCTTATCCCGAAGGACTGTGGCAGACTTCCATTGGACTATTCACAAACTGGGACTCATTACAGCTGTGAATGCATGTAATTCACAGCCGTTGAAGTAAAAAAAGAGGTTTTTGGGAACAGCATGTGATTGTTACTGTCTCAGGAAGCCTTGGTCAGAACAGGTAGTCCTTGACTTACAACCATTCGTTTAGTGACTGTTCAAAGTTACAATAATGACTTATGACCATGTTTCAGGCCTACGACCGTTGCAGCATCCCCCTGGTCACCTGATCAGAATCCAGACACTTGGCCACTGGCTCATATTTATGACGGCCGCAGGGTCCCCAGGGTCCCCTTTTGGCGACCTTCTGACTACCCAAATCAACAGGGGAAGCCAGATTCACTGAACAACCATGTGACTGACTTAACGAGTGCAGCAATTCACTTCGCAACAGTGGCAAGAACGGTCGTAAAATGAAACCTCGCTTTTTTCTTTTTTCTTTCAGATGGCAATTCCGGCAACCTCGGGTTTTGTGGCTGGATCCTGGTTATATTTTCATTCGTACTCGTGGTTGCCACGGCTCCTATTTCCATTTGGTTGTGCATAAAGGTAAAAAGAAACGGTTTTCATTCCTGAACTACGTGTCCCAGGATAATCCTGCAGGGTCTAATCTGGGCTGGTCGCCAGGACCGGAGGCTTCGTCTTCCGAGCCTTTGGACTCCTGCCGGAGCCCACCGGTCCTACCTAGTCACCGGGCTGATCCACACAGGTTACTTGGCGCCCCTGTGACGAGGTAGGACGGGTGGGGAGGAAGAGCGTGATCTTTAACTATTGCACCACATTGGCTCTGTCCTAATCGAAACAAATTACCTTTGTGTCACTGTGTGTCCCAACAAAGGTTTTTTGACATTCCTGTGTGATCTTCTCTATAGTTTGGTCCACAAGTGCTGGATGTGAAGATGGAGGGAAGGGGGGTGGGAGGGAAATAGACTGGGATGTATGGATGATTTAAAGCAACGCTTGGAATAACCAGCCGTGGCTTCCTCTCCTCTCAATTGCAGATTGTCAAGGAATATGAGCGGGCCATCATTTTTAGACTCGGGCGTATTCTAAAAGGAGGTGCAAAGGGGCCGGGTGAGTTATGAACATGGTACATGGGGGGGGCGGGGGGGGTATGTGTGTGCTGGAAAACCATATTCTGCAATTCTTGGTAGTTCCCATTCATGTGGACGTCTGCTCTGGAGAAAAGAAGGACTAGAGGTGACATGATAGCAGTATGCCAGGATCTGAGGGTGTGCCCCCCCCCCAAAAAAAAAGTGGGGTGGGGGTCAACTTATTTTCCAAAGCACCCAAAGGCAAGTCAAGAAGCAATGGATAGAAACTAAATCAGCAACCTGGAATGAAGGAGAAACTTCCCAACAGTGAGGAGAATTAACCAGGGGAACAGCTGGCCACCAGAAATTGTGGGTGGTCCAACACTGGAGGTTTTAAAGAAGAGACTGGACAGTCACTGTTCTGAGATTGCATAGGTTCTCCTGCTTGAGCAGGGGTTGGACTAGAAGACCTCCAAGGTCCCTTCCAATTCTGTTGGTCTGTTATTCTGTATGGTTATATTCTTTGCTCCCTCCTCCTCCTCCTCCTCCCCCCCCTCTCAGTATTCCATAAAATGGGGGTCTGGTAAAGTTTGGATTGAGGCAGGTTTGTCCAATCTGACCCTCGTGAGGACCGCTGATGACCGGGTGGGTTGTTGTTTTCTTTTCTGGAATTGCCCACAATGCAGAAGGGGCGGGGGGGCTGGTGGGGGGGGGGGGGGAGCCGGGATAAAATCCCTCCGGGTTCCCCGGGCCCCCCATTCAAAATTTCCCCCCCCCCCCCTTGCAGGGCTCTTCTTCGTCTTGCCTTGTACGGACAACATCATCAAAGTGGACATGAGGACCATTTCATTTGATATCCCACCACAGGAAGTAAGTGTCCCCTTTCCTTGACCTCTCGGCTTCCCCCCCTGAGCATACGGGATATAAATAGTCTCTCCCCCCCCCCCCCCCCCCCCCCCCGTATCCTCCAGTCCACGCTGCGGTGGCAAATGCCAGTTCAACTAAAAGCTGTACAATGGGGGCCGTTCGGTGGTGGGATTCAAATTCTTTGACTACTGGTTCTGTGGGCACGGCCGGTACAGCTTCGCCTGGGCTCTCCCTTGTTCTGCTTCTGTTGGGTTTGCTGAGAAAATTGGGGCAGCGCACAACGAACTGAATGGGTCCAGTGTTTGGTTCCCAAGTTTATAGAGACCTCTCTTATTTGTTTTCCTGGTGGTTTTCTTGCGGACATTTCCTGACCCAGCTAGGGGACATCATCAGTGCTAGAAGGGAGTGGAGTTTTCTCTGGGGGCTTGCCCCATCCTTGTTGACAGGAATGTGTTTTTTTTCCCCTCTTGGAATTCCCTTGGTGAAGCTATTGTTTCCTGCTGGGTTGTTTGTCTGGTGCTAATCCCGGCTTCTCTGGGCTTCTCTGCCTGTGGAGTCCGTTCCCTGAGCTGGGTTGTTTTCTTGCAGACGTTTCCTTACCCAGCTAGGTAATGCCCTCTGTGCTAGAAAACAGGGAGGGTTCAGGAGTTTCCCCAGAGTGTTGACAAGTGATTTCCACCAGCTGAAAAGCCGTAAGGGAAGAATTGTTTGGACGGTGAAACAGTCCAGAACGGCTTTGACTAATGAGCTGATTCCCCAAAGCCAGCTCGCTCTTGGTTTGTTTGGAAAGAAGCTGCTGCGTCAGTCTTATTAAGAGTTGGCCAACAAGAGCTGACTCTCTGGGCCTTCTTCTCCTCCTCCTCCTCCTCTTCACTAAGATCCTCACCAAAGACTCCGTGACGGTCAACGTGGATGGAGTAGTCTACTACCGCGTGCAGAACGCCACCCTCGCCGTAGCCAACATCACCAACGCCGATTCGGCGACTCGGTTGCTGGCTCAAACCACTCTCAGGAATGTGCTGGGGACCAAGAACCTCTCCCAGATCCTCTCCGACCGGGAAGAGATTGCTCACAGCATGCAGGTAAGCAACATTTGGGACATCCGTCGATGGAACGGAAGGTTGTCCTAAAGATACGAACCACCTTTTTTTTATGCAATGGGCATAAATCCCAAAGGTGCCTTTTCCACCCCCCACCAAGAAGCAACTGGACTTTCTGGTTTTTTTCTTTGAAGACGTTTCGCTTCTCATCCGAGAAGCTTCTTTGGCTCTGATTGACTATATAAATCCATCCATTCCCACCATTCAGTCAGAGGCTGAAGAAGCTTCTCGGATGAGAAGTGAAACATCTTCAGAGAAAAACCAGCCTCTGGTTGGATGACTAAGAACCTCCAGACATTTAGCGATACAAAATGGAGGTCACGTAAGTGTGAAAAAGGTCATCAATCACCTTTTTTTCCGGTGCTGTTGTAACTTTGAACAGCCACTAAACCGAAAGTAGTAAGTCTCTATTTATTGAGACACAGGATCACAACTCTTGCATTCAAAGTACCTTTGGATCAGTGTTTCTCAAACTTTAAGAAGCGTGGACTTCAACTCCCTCCCTCCCTCCCTTGTCTTTCCTTCCTTCCTTTCTTCCTTCCCCCCTTCCTGCTCCACAGGCCACCTTGGACGATGCCACGGATGACTGGGGCATAAAAGTGGAACGGGTGGAAATCAAGGATGTGAAGTTACCTGTCCAGCTTCAAAGGGCCATGGCGGCCGAAGCTGAAGCCACCCGAGAAGCCAGGGCTAAGGTGGGTGATGGTGTAAATTTATTTCATTGGATCCTCTCAAGGGGTGGGGGAGAAAGACACACCGGAAGTTTCCCTAGAAGGGAATATTTGCAGCTCAGGACTGAAATGAGGGCTCCTTGGAGCTCTCTGAGCTTGGCGGTTTCCTTGCAGACGTTTCACGACCTAACTAGGTCACGTTATCAATGTGAACAGCGTGAACGGGGTTTGAGGAGGAGAGGGGGAGGATTGTGGCTTCCTTGTTGCTCTCTGAGCTTGGCGGTTTCCTTGCAGACGTTTCCTGACTCAACTAGGTCACATCATCAGTGCGAGAAGGGAGTGGGTTGCACTCTGGTTAGATGCAAGTGGCAAATACAAATAAATATTTCTGGCGTCTGTTGTTCAGAATTTTTGTGTGCAACATTTTCAACTATTCTTTTTTTCAAGCCGGTGGACAGGAAGGAGAGTCAAGAAAAGATTCTGCATTTCTTCACCTTCCTTCCTTCCATCAGCTTAAAAAAAAAAAAAAATCTCTGAATGTATTTAATGTATTGGTTCTTACTCCTACCGGCATTTTCATTCAGCTTGGATTGGGTGGAGTGTGTTTTTTTTCTCCTCCACAAAACAGAAAAGGAAGCTACAAAAATGTTTTTCTTCTTGCCTGGGTTTGACCCGAACTTAATGTCCAGAAAATGCTTGCATCTACAATTTCTTTTTTTTTTTAATTAAGCTTGCCACATTTTCAGGCGACTTAATCAGCTGACATATTTTTTTTCCCGATTGGGAATCACATTCCTAATTGAGCAGAGCCGTGATTACAAGCCTGGAAATGCTATTTTAATAGGAGTGGAACTTCACTGAAATCAGATCTGTGATTTAGGAGTATCAAAGGCCTTTTGGTTCTGTTGGAACACGCAGGGCTTAGGCTTATTTAAATGTGTGTCACTCACTCGGCAGGTGCTCAGGAAAACCATATGATTAAGCCCCTTTGTGTGGTTATTGTTGCCACTGCAGAAAACAGGAAGACAACGGTGGTGTCACGCGAGAAAAAGAAATATGCTAGGAAGGAGGATAGTCTTGAAATCTAGGTCTGATCTATCCGCGCATAACTTTGGGCACCTCACACGTACCCTCCCCACACGTAGAATTTTTCCTCCACGATATATCCTTCTAAATCTTGAAATCCACCCTTTGTCAAATAACAATTAACTTTGGCTAATTGGGAAAGGAAGGCTGGGTATCCGAGAGGAAAAATCACGGGATGTAGAGGGTTATTCATAGGAAGTGTGGAATGTGGGTGACTGCATTCCAGTTTTCTTTATTTACCTTCTATGGATTTAGTGGCCTGGATGGGTTTGTTTTCCCCTGCAATTTTATTTTCAACAGATATTTCAAGTCCTAAGCACCTCTTTGTTGAGGAACAGAACAGAGTTGGAAGGGACCTTGGAGGTCTTCTAGTCCAACCCCCTACTTGGGCTGGAAACCCTACACCACTTCAGACAAAGGGCTGTCCAGTCTCCGGTGGGCTGGATCCGGCCCCGCTGGCCTTGAGTCTGATGCCCCCGTTCTGGAGCTTTACTGGAGAGGGGTTTTCTTTTCCTTCCAGGTCATCGCCGCGGAGGGCGAAATGAACGCTTCCCGGGCCCTTAAGGAAGCCTCGATCGTCATTATGGAGTCCCCGGCTGCCCTCCAGCTCCGCTACCTGCAGACCCTCACCACCATAGCGGCCGAGAAGAATTCCACCATCATCTTCCCCCTGCCCATAGACATGCTGCAAGGGATTATGGCCATGAGGCACTAGCGGAGGCAGAAAGAGAGAAGGGCTCCTGGGTGGGAAGTTAGGGGAAATGCAAAAGTCAGCGACGGCTAGGAGAGAAATTGCAACCGTGTAGAGTTTGTAAGTATTTTGCATCCGCTGGATTCCCTCTGAACAAATAATAGAAGTCCCATTTTGCTTCTCCCTGTTTTAAAAATCATACAGATTAATGGAAGGGACCTTATAGGTCATCTAGTCCAACCCCCCCACCCCCCACCCAAGCAGACCCTCCACCATTTCTGACAGCTGGCAGTCCGGTCTCTTCTTGAAAGCTTCCAGTGAGGAAGCTCCCACAACTTCTCTTCCATGGGTTGATTGCTCTCAAGGTCAGAAAATTCCTCCTTATTTCCAGGTTGAATCTCTTCTTTTAAAGAGAGATTTCTTTGATATGCAAACATATATAATTTTTTTTTACTAAAGCTTTTTCAAAAAGGAAGACAAAAACGAAAACAAACTAATATCAAGGAAAAAGAAAGAAGAAAGGGATTGAAGAGAAAGCTAACAGTGCAAGAAAGGAAAAGAGTAAAGGAAGAAAAAAGTTACCGAGAAGTAACTTCCAATCTTCTTTTCAGCACTTATTACAATTATAAATTCACCTCTTCCATTTAGATTTACAAGATAATCTGGCCCGTCTAATCCTCAAAGCCATAAGTGAAAGTGTATTGTTTTTCCTCCTTCGTGCAAAAAATCTGTATTGTAAGGGTTAAAGAGAGATTTTTTGAGTGCCTTCTACCTCTTAAATATTTGGAGGGAGAGAAAGAAAGAATTGTTCTGGCTTTTGATTTTTTAAAATATATTTTTTGTTTTCTCTCTTGAGAGAAAGCTTCCCATATGAGAAATTAGACGTCCCATAGCAGCCTTGTTGTCAAGAGATTGTAACAACGCACAGATTGTAGTTATGGAGATAATATGCTTGTCAGCTACGTATTATGTTCAGGTTACACACAGGTGTCTCCTTGCCTTAGTGATCCACGTAATCCAATATCTGGTTTTGCTATGTCCATTTTTTGAAAAATATAAAAACAGAGAGTTGCTTTTTAAACCATCTTTAAAAAGATGAACGTATTTTCCCTGGTTTTGATTTTTTTTCTCTCTCCAGAAAAATAAAACCATAAAGATGATTGTCTCATTGCCAGAAATGAGGCTGATGCCTTTGAATCTTTAGCTGAGCTTAAATTTATTATTTCCTAAAAGCTAACAAGCTGGACATTTACCTGAACGGAAGCTTAATTTAACATTATGGCCTCCCCATCAACAGTCTCTATTTCCACATCCTCAGCCAGTTTAAAATAATTCCTCTGAAAGACCAACAAACCCTATAGGCTTCCTTTCTCAAGTAAGTACTATGTTTGTGCTAAATCTCAGCTTTTTTGCTAATATACTGTACCACGCTGATGTTTAGCCCCTTATCTCTGTATATTTGCATCGTGTGTTTTGTAAACTTGGTGCCTGATTGAAATCAGAACTAGAGGTAATTGTAACCGAATAGCATTGTGGTTAATTGTAATCATTGTGTGTAAAGATTTAAGAACAGGAAAACAGACCCATGGTCTGGTTAGAAAGAAGATCATGGCCTGTCAGATGAATACTGAAAAGTTTTTCAATTGTTTGAAGCTCTGTTGAAATATCATAGCATCCTTCATATTCTCCGAAGTTAAAGTGGGATCTGGCCGCTTTAATTTCATGGTAATATTAATTCAGTTCGCAATGATAGAATCCAAATGAAGCTGTCCTTCCAGAGGGCGGGGGGGGGGAGCATCCCCCCCAAAAAAACACCAAAGAAACTTTTCTTTAAGCCCATTTACCAAAAGTGCTCTTAATATCATGTACAAAAGGAGAGAAAAAAGGGTCAGTGAAAACGTGTCTGAATTCTAAAGTGTCCTTGTTTATCAGCTGACATTCCAATAAATTTTTCTTTTATCGCGTTCCTGTTTCTGACGTCCTTGGCAAAGCTTCCCTTGAAAAGAAGATATTTGGAGAGGCCGCGGTGCTCTCTCTGAGCTTGGTGGTTTCCTTGCAGGGGTTTCAGGATGGAGATCCTGAAAGGGGGAAGCGAAAGCTAGATGGTGGGTCCATCCACCTCCAAGCTGCAGAAAACATCTGCAGAACATCTGCCAGCCTCACCCAGCCCTATTCGGCCCCTGAGATAGAGCAGAGTCTGCTCGCCCTGCCCAGGTGGAGAGATTTCCAAACCTTGCTGTGTTGTTTTAGATTTTATCTCAGGCCAGCCTGGACAATAAGGGTGCCTGCAAGTAATTGAATCGAGCTGGTAGCCCCAGAGCTGTGATTAGGAACGAAAAGACTGGATTGCGCGGCTTCAGTTTATATTCATTAGGCACGGGAGGGCTCTGTCTTTTGACGGGCATCTCTTATCCTGGTGGACGTCTTCTCTCTGGCCTGAAATATATAGGCCTCTGGGGTACTTTCTCTTCTCCAGAACCGCAGGAGGGAGGGAGGGAGCGAGGAATGGATATAGGACAAAAAAGGGGAGGGAAGGATGGATGGATGGAAGAAGGATGGTGATGGGAAGAAGGGGGAAGGAAGGAGGGAGATGGGGAAGAAAAAAGAAGAAAGGAAAGAGGGGAAACAGGAGAAGGAAGGGAGGGAGGAGATGGGAAGAAGGAAAGAAGGAGAAGGGAAGAGGGAGGGATGAAAGAAAAAAGGAAAGAGATGGGAAGCAGAAGAAGGAAGGAAGAAAAGGAGGGAGGGAGGGAGAAGGGGGCCCATCGTCATGACCCAAAGCCCGAGCGAGCCAAGGCCACGGTGGCGCAGCCCCACAGACGGACCGTCCGCAGCCTTCGGCCCCCAGAGCGGAGGTCGGAGTGGGCGCCGTGCGAGCGGGGGAGCCGCCACCGGCCACGGCTTGCCTGCGCCAGTGCACCACTGGGGGCTCCTGAGTCTGCTACCAAATACCACACAGTTGAGCAATCCTTGGCTGGCTTGTTTTCTTGCAGACGTTTCATTACCCAGCTAGGTAATGCCATCAGTGCTCAGAGGGAAGGAGGTGTACTTCCAGCACTGATGGTGGGACCTAGCTGGGTAGTGAAACCTCTGCAAGAAAACAAGCCAGCTCAGGGAACACCAAGGACCTCACAGTCCTCCTCTTCTTTCTCTCCACAAATCCCATTCCCTTTCTAACACTGATGATGTTACCTAGTTGGGTTATGAAACGTCTTCAAGGACCCGCACAGGTCAAGCCTGAGCTGCAAGCTCCCCCGCGGGGTTTCACCTCTCCAGGGCCGGTCGCAAAAGCGGGGAAGGGAGCGGCGCCGGGGGCGCTTGGCGAGCTCTCCGCGCGTAAAGGCGAAGGCCGAAGCCGCCGCGGGGACGAGAGGCGAGAGGAACGCCAGGCTGGAGCGTTGGCAGCCCAGCAACCGCCGCCCACGACGGGGAGGGGGCGGCTGGGCTTCCTGGAGCTGCCCCGGAGCGACCGAGCGAGGCGAAGCATGCCTGCGCCTCTCAAGACGCCCGAGGAATCCCTGGGCTCCGACGCGTTTCCAGGCAAGAGCCCAGGAGAGCGGCGGGGCCGAGGGGGGACCTGTGACTTTTTGCACGGAGGGAGCGTGGACGGGGCGGGCTGAGAGAGCCCCGAGGACCCCGCGCTCCTCCACAAGCCCCCATTCCCTTCCAGCACTGATGGTGTTGTCTAGCTGGGTCATGAATCGTCTTGCAAGAAACGCGCCAAATTCAGAGAGCTCCAAGGATCCCACCGTCCTCCTCCTCCTCCTCCAGGCAAACCCCTCTGTCACTCAAAGCTCCTCCTCCTCCTCCTCCTCCTCTTCTTCTTCTTCTTCTTCTTCTTCTTCTTCTTCTTCTTCTTCTTCTTCTTCTTCTTCTTCTTCTTCTTCCTCCTCCTCCTTCCCCCCATCCTCTTCCACTTCAAAACCCCATTCCCTTCCAGCACTGATCATGTTATCTAGTTTGGCTGATGGAAACGTCTGCAAGAAAACTACCCAGCTTCCCAAACACATTTTCTGTTTCTCTTCCGCCTTTCTCTCGCCCCAAAGATCCGGAAGATAATTTGGCTCGGGGAGAATTGTTCCTGCTGGTCTTGTCCGTTCTATGCATCATCGTGACATTCCCCATCTCTGTCTGCTTCTGCTTACAGGTAAAAATAGAACAAATAATAATACACGGATGCCACTGGCATTGATAAACTCCGCACCGGTCAACTGCAGAAAGCAGCTCCGCTTGGGAGAGCTGACATCCTGTGACAATACCTGTCGCCTCCGCCTCTGCCTCTTCCAGTTCCGTGGGAAGGCCTTGAGAGGGGGACCAATGTGCCGAGTCCGTTCTGAACATCTGGCTGACTGTGTGATGAATGATATTTTTTAAAAAAAGCCTTCTGAAATCCTGGCCTTTTTGATGCGAGCAAGAGAGCTAAGCAGAAAAGAGAGGCTGCTGTGCAATCAAGTCCAGGGTTACAGACGAGGCCCCCAAATAAACCACCATGGGGGGAACCAAACACAAGCACTTATTGGAGCCTTTCAAAAAAAACATCTGCAGCTTTAGCGTTGTGGCTTCTTTGCTGATCACTGACTGCAAATCAATAAATGTTTTGCTGGCTAGTTTCCGTTCATACTTTCCTTTCGTTAGGATGTTTTGCCTCCCTTTGACGTCCCATTTGCATCGGATAACCTGTTTTAATCCTCTCTCTCTCTCTCTTTTTTTCCTTTTTCACACTCTGCCCTGTGTTATGTTTCAGTTTGGGATGTTACAAATGGAGTACAAAACTAGGCTGAAACTTGCCACGGAATTCCTCGTTTCAGGTTGTTACCGAGTACGAAGAGCCGGTCATCATGAGGTTCGGACACGTACGGAAAAATGTCTCCAGAGGGCCCGGTGAGTGGTTCACCCGAAGCCTCGGGGTGCATTGAGCTCAATTCTCACAATTACAGGTTGTCCTCAACTTAAAACACCACCGAGCCCAAAATTTCTCTTTGTAAAGCAAGAAAGTTGGTAAGTGAATTTTGAGCCATTTTACAACCTCTCCGGCCACGGTTGTGAAGTGGTTGGTTTGTTTTGTGGGGTTGATGTGGAGGCTTAGGTATTTATTTTGATGGCAATTGTCATTTCTTTTCCCAAAGGGGTTTATTTCATTCTGCCCTTCACAGACAGTCTTACCAAAGTCGACATGAGGACAAAAGCACTTGAATTGCCATTCCAGGAAGTGAGTGTTTCCTTTCGTTCTTTGGTGGAGAGCATCAAATATTATAGTATCTATCCGTCTGTCTGTCTCCGTCTGTCTGTCTACCCATCTATCAATTCTGTTTGTCATCTCTGTCCATCCATCATCTCTCATCTTCATCTCTATCATCTATGTTTCTATTTGTCTATCTTCTTCTTTTCTGTTCCTTTTTCTATTGTTTATCATCTATTTATCTAGCTCTATCATCTCTATTTCTATTTATCTTTCTATCCTATCTTTCTATCTATTTATGATATCTCTATCTGCCTATCTCTCTCTCTCTCCCTATCTCTATCTCTCCCTATCTCTATCTCAATATCTGTCTCTGTCATCTATCTTCTCTGCAATCTATCTATTCCTTATTTCCTTCCCCCAAAATGGGAAACCAACAGCCCGCCAAGCCTCGCTTTCCCATTAGTTCCAAAACTGATCTCTGGTCTACCTGCATAGGAGAAGGAGAGCTCAAAACCAGAAGACATCTGGTTGCATTTTTCCCAATGAACAAATCATATTAAAGGGTGCCAGCTTTGTGACGCATGTCTCCTTCTTCCTTACATTCCTTGCTTTTTTGGGGGGGGGGGGAGCTGCTTAAATTGCCTACATGTGATTAAAAGCCTAATGTGGCAGCCTCACCATTGGGCCTGGGAAATGCCTCTCGTGCTGCAGAGGGTGCCTCAAGCTGACCATACTTTGGTTTAAAAGTTGCCCGAGATTTGGGGTCTCACATTGTATACTACAATTGGTTGTGGTTTGGGGCACCTTGGCTTTGAATCCCTGCACAGAGCGATAAAATAATGTGCGAAGCACCCAGAGTGGCTGAGAGTTGGGTGGTGCAGATATTAATAACAGATTTTCCACGGGTGGTGAGGATGGAAGTTTGATAGGCTCCTGGAGTTGAATAGGGCAAAGAGGTCTATAATGAAAACTGAACTACTGTACTCAATGTTGAGTTTCTTCCAGATTCACTGCTTGTCCCATCGCATAAGAGACAATAATTGTTCTTTTAGAGCCAATTCAAGACTAACTGGCCGGAAATCTAATAACTGTTAAACAGATTACCTATGCTGCTCCAGCTGACTCGAGTTTAACTGTCTGGAAATCTAATAACCCTTAAGCAGATTACATTTGCGGCTGTTGAGTTTCTCCAACCAATGTCTTTCATCATCTTTCTGGTTTTGGCCTTTTTTTTTTTTTTTTTCAGTTCGGTGATATTTACATCTCTTTTTATAGACGGCAGGTCATCCTTTTGCAAGCTGTGTTCAAGGTGCTCAAATCTGTAGATTTTCAGGAGCATGGTTAAAACTTCTTGGAAAGCAAGACAAAGGCGAAATCCAGTTGACTTGGTTTGGATTCGGCCCACTGCATGAAACCGACCAGTCTGATTTCTAAACCGAGACATTCAGCTTAATGTGACGTGTGAACCAGGATGTGCTGGCTTATTTAAACCCAGGTTAAAGCAAGCCATGAGTTGCCATTTGAGATGGGCGGCTGCACAAAGGGGATAAATAAAATAAAAGGAGAGGAGCGCAACAGGTCGAAAGAGAGACGCCACAGCTGCTAAGTGAATCCCTGCGGGGACAGTCTGTGCTCCCAAAGGGTCTCAGAGCGATGAAGGCGGCTTGTGAATAATTCAGGGGGCCGAATACAAGCGACCTTCCCCCGTTTCTGTTTCTCCTGCAGATTTTTACTAAGGACCCCCTGATCATTGATGTGGACGGTGTGGTCTACTACCGAGTCCGAGATGCCTTTCTTGCCGCGACCAAGATCTCCGACGCGGATGCAGCCACCAGCCTTCTAGCCAAAGCCATCATGAAGAATACGCTGGGGACTCAAACCCTCTCCCACCTCATCTCCGACCGGGAAAAGGTTGCCAAGGAGATCCAGGTACACCTGCCAGACCGAAAGATCCAAGAACAACATGATGGAGTCGCTTCGGCCTAGTTTCTTGGCCGACTCTTCTCACCTAGGCTTCCCCAAGAGCACCAAGCCGACTCCTCGTCCTGATAAAACCCTTTTTATTTAGATTAAAGGGAATTCCTCTCCAGCAACGTCCCGGCCTAAAGTCTTTCAAGAGTTTTCACAACTACAGACCTTTTATCAGGCTTGGAGACCTGCCAGGCCAATATCTTCCAGACGCCACACTGTGGCAGACAATACTTGACAAGAAGTTAGGAACAGATCTTCACCCTAATGACTTGAACTAATTGTCTCCTGCAAACACCACTCCTCTTTATTCCCTCTGGGAGGGGCCACTCACCATCCATCTGAGCCTTTACTCCCAAGTTGACCCTTGTTCCTTAGCTGTTCCCTTCTCCTGGCAGTTCTGCGCATGTGCACACTGGGAACAGGCTCCAGCTGTTCTTCTGCCCCACTGATGTCTGACTCCAAAGGCAGCTGATAACTGTCAGGCGGCCCTGGCCCCATCTCTGCCTCCGACGCAGAGTCCTTGTCAGAGCCTTCCCCAGACTCCAGGACTGGCCCAGGTTCCTCCCCAACCTGGAGCATGCACAACTTCTGGAGGCAAGCCGTTCACTGGTTTATCGGGTTAACAGAGCTTGAAAGGTCATCCAGTCCAACCCCCCATGCCCAAGCAGGAGAGCCTACACCATTTCTGACAGATGGCAGTCCAGTCTCTTCTCGAAAGCTTCCAGGGATGAAGCCCCCATAACTTCTGATTAATCATTAATTATTTGTTAATTGCTAACTCTGATTGATTGTTCTGTCAGGGAATTCCTCCTTAGTTCTAGGTTGTTCCTCTCCTTGATGAGTTTCCACCCGTGGCTTCTTGTCCTGCC
Organism: Pseudonaja textilis; assembly: GCF_900518735.1. The sequence goes on from NW_020769362.1 coordinate 7,008,590, forward strand.
TTCTGAAGGTGCTTTGCAGAATAGCTTGACTCCCTCTTCTTTGGGGCAGCCCCTGAGATATTGGGAGGCTGCTGTCGTATCCCCTGTAGTCCACGTTTCTCTGTACTGTTTTTCACCAGGCCCTGCTGAACAATATCACAGCTGACTGGGGAGTCACGATAGAACATGTGGAGATCAAGAACGTGAAGACACGAGTAAATGTAAGAGGGTCAGTGTGCAATTATTGGCTTTGCGTTTTACTCTTGACCTTTCATTGTCCTTGGTTTGGTTTCTATCCTCCGCGCCTATCGACTGTGGGGATTTCTGTCTCAATATGCTGGGCAGAGCTAGTCAGCTAAGTACAGGGGTGTGTGTCCTCATTTAGTGACCATTCCAGTTACCACAGTGACAGAAAAGTAACTTTGCCACCAATCCTCATCTTTATGGCCTTCACAGGTCTGTAAAACAAAGAAAAGCGGCAATAAAATCAGAGGTTGTGATTTCACCTAGCAGCCACTTGACAACAGAGTTGCTGGTCGCTCTTGTGGCTGTGAGAGGAGGAGGGTGATGGCAAGTAGTCCTTGATTTATGGTCACAATCAAGCCCCCAAATTCCTGTCATTAAGAGAGACAGTTAAAGTGATTTTCACCCCATTTTGACTTTTCTTGCCATCATTCTTAAGTGAATCGCCGCAGTTGTTAAGTTAGGAACCCGGCTGTTAAGTGAACCCTTTGTGTGACCCCGGGACCCTGCTGCTGACGTCATATGTTTGAGTCAGTTGCCAAGCGCCTTGAATTTGGATCACGTGACTTTGGAGACGCTGTGAAGGTCGTACGCGTGAAAAACGGCTGTAGGTTTACTTTTTTCAGTATCATGGTAACTTTGGGTGGTCACTAAATGAACCATTGTAAGTTGAGGACTACCTTATCTGCAAGTCACACCTATGTTTTGGTCGCCTGCCTTACAACGATCTTGGATGAGCTACAGAATGGACCCCCGAAGCCTACAGGTAGCCGATCCCTCCCAAAGGTGATATGCAACAGGTCATTTGCTACATACAAATTACAATCTTTGTTGCTTACTCTTAGAACCTTAGGGAGCGACACAGATTTTTACCAGATGAACAGAGTTGGAAGGGACCTTGTAGGTCATCTAGTCCAACCTCCCTCCGCCCAAGCAGGAGACCCTACACCATATCTAACAAATGGCAGTCCAGTCTCTTCTTGAAAGCCTCCAGCGATGAAGCTCCCACCACTTCCGAAGGCAACTTCTGTTCCATGGATTGATTGGTCTCCCTGTCAGAAAATTCCTCCTTATTTCCAGGTTGAATCTCTCCTAGATCAGTTTCCACCCATTATTCCTTGTCTGGCCTTCAGGGGCCTTGGAGAATAGCTTGACCCCTTCCTCCTCTCTGTGGCAGCCCCTCAAATATTGGAAGGCTGCTATCCTGTCACCCTGGTTCTTTTTACTGGACTAGCCAGGCCCAGTTCCTGCAACCGTCCATCGTATGTTCTGGATTGGTGGATCCCATCTCTATAGAGGCCTTTGCCTCTTCCACATCTTGGCCTGCATAGCAGTGTTAGATCTTTAGGTGGCCCCCTTGTTCACACAATCCATTCCTGGACCCCTTTCACCCCTTTCCAGGTGTTGTCTTATCTTCAGACATAAAGGCGGCCTTCTGCAGCTTTGGGTATCGCAGAAATGAAGGGCCGGTAGCGCTGTGAGCCTGGCAAGGCCTTTCCAAATGCCCACTTGAGACCCGTGGTCTCCCCTTCCTTCTAGGTTGTCCCCCCAGGGGATGTGATGCCACCACCGAGGGCGGCGAAAGAACTTTCCCTCTTCCTTCAGGACTCTCCCGTCTCCATCCAACTCCGTTGCTTGAAGGCCGACAGCGCCCATCCGAGCCCACGCCTCTCCACCATCGTCTTTCTTTAACCCAGTTCAGCAGAAAAGGATGGAGAAGGAAGCCCATCGACAGGAGACGTTTCTCCAGAACTCGGGCTGCTTGGGGGAGAAACCGGGGTCCTTCAAGCTCCAAGGCCACGTTAGAAAACAGAGGGGTAGATGGGTATTGGTTTGTTTTTAATGTTTTGACGTTGTTCCTGTGGTTCTCCCTCCCTCACAACCCTAATAAAATTTAAAGAAAGAGATTGTCTTGGTGCCTGGTCCCCTGGGGTGGCGAGTTCAGACGTTGTGGACGTTGGAGGTGGCTCCTGGAAGGGAACAGGCTAGCCGAACGGTGGGTGTGAGAACCATGGTTTCTTCGTGGATGGGTAAACAGACTGGCATGGTTTCGTACAACAGGACCGGCAACAATCGCACGGCTTTCTTTGAAGTGCGCTGTGACTGAAGAACCTCCAGGCCACGTTAGAAAACAGAGGGGTAGATGGGTATTGGTTTGTTTTCTCTCACCACCGGAGGTCTTCAAGAGGAGATCCGTCTGTCCAGAACGGTCCATGCGACCATCCGCCATAGGAACCGATTGCCAAGCATCCAAATTTTGATCCCGTGACCTTGGGGGAAGGCTGCAGCAGTCGCTAAGTGTGAAAAACGGTCCGGTCACATTTTTTTTCACTGCTGATGTAACTTCAAAGGATCCGTTGTAAGTCGAGGACTACACACGTTTTAACTAAATTTCCAAAGCCGGCAAGCCCTTTACTGATTCTATACAAGCTTTATTAAAGGCTGTTTTCTTCAAAGCAGCAGCAAGCGGGTTCAAAACGATACAGTTCGTGGACAGGTCTCGGCTACCGGTGAGCTTCTTGAGCTAATTTTTAATTTTTTTATTTAAAAAAAAGAAAAGTGCTGTAGGAGATGGAAGGAGACTTTGGCAGGCCACACCCTTTCCTCCTTCCAAAGGATTAAGAGAAGGAGAGGTCTCTTCCTTCAGACAGCCAGATCCGCCAAAGCCCGCTCCAAAGGATCCACGTTCCAGTAGTCGTCCTCCCAGCCCAGGAACCAGCCGGTGAAGGTCGGCGGTTCGAACCCTTGTCGGATGAGGGTGATGGGTGTCCGGCGATCGCGGTTGGCCGGGTCAGTCTCAATGTATCTCCGTGCTGTAAAAGGAGAAAACGGCAGAGACATAATCAGCACAATCAACCTTGGAGGTGTTGACCTGCCAGTGAAGAGTTGGATGATGTAAAGATTGAGATGGGATCGACTAACCTGAGGTTTGGGACTCCGTCTTCTCCTCTTCTTGGGCGTCTTTCCCAACCCACACAAAGACCTTTGAAGAAAAAGCCAAATTAACTTCACGTGTGCTACGGCCACCACGGATGGTCAGCTCTTCACGAATCATCTCCACCTTATTCTGCCCATTGGGTAGGTAGGATGGCAAAGGGTTCAACAAACTGGGTCTAAGAGATACATTTGGGTGCCTTTATTCTGCTGATGATGAACTTAAACGTAAATGATTGTTTTATGAGTTTTAGAGAAGCACCTGTAATTATTATTTTTTAAATCGAATCAATTGTACACTTAAAAACAGAAATAGACATTGATTTGCTGTTGAGTTACTCAGATTTTAATATTTGAAAACAAATGTTTAATGAAAATGGTATTTGTTTTTTCCCCCCTCTGATTTCTGTTTTGACATTTTACAGATCAAGAAAAGAGGTTAGATATATTTCCTGAGGGTTAACCGCAATTTAAGAAAACTTGGCAAGAAAACTTGGCCAAGACAACATTATGGCCCTTTAATAAGTACCTTTGCTGTAGACGATTTTATGGTGCAGAGCAGAGAAAATTTCATTTATTAAGGAGTGGGGTACTTACCTGATCCCAGGTATCTAAAAGCATGACATCATCTGTTGCCAAGTCATCTTGAGTCAACTCTCCAGGTACTTCTTCAATCTAAGAAGTTTGAAATGGAAAATGTAAAAACAATAAGATTAAGGGATTTCGTTCTCCGGCATGAGCCTGACAAGCAACCCCAACGGAAGAAGCTTCTCAAGTGAATCCAGAACGTTGAAAATCAGGTCCATCTCTGAATTCCCAAAGAGTTTTAACATTTATTGATTGGTTGATATTATTTTAAATCTATTGGCCATCTATTTCAGTAGGGATAATGTGTGTACCACAGCTAGGACCCCCAATATAGCCAAATTATTTGGTGTGGTTTTGGGTGGTCTCAAGGAGGTGAATGTCAGGAAGAACTTGAAGAAGCTTCTGTGAGATGGAAAGTCCAGTTTTCACAGTTTGTCCTCCCGCAAGAGGCCCCAGTGCATCAAAATTCAACCCTCTTGCTATCAAGGTTTGGAAAAAATGCCTCTCAGGAAGTTTTGCCCATTCTTAGGACCTCAACACCCTTCCACTGGTGATGCCCGTCACCCTGCGGTTGTTGGGCGAGGGGGCGAGAGGTTCTTTAGTTGGAAAGTGACCCATCCGTAGCAGAGAGTTTGCAGAATGTGTGTTAACTTGGCAACCAAGTTAGCTTCAGGTACTCACTGTGAAGCGTCCACTCTTGTTGGAGCAGGCAAAGAGGCGAGGGGGGTGAGCGTCCATCTTCTTGTCCTTCAGCCGCGGGGAGGTGCGGTAGGCCGCCCTTCCACCGAGGGCGTCCCAGAAGCTTTCTGCAAAATAAACCTGGAGCTTGAATGAACTTCCTTGGTCAGGACGTCCGTTCCTGATGTGGAGGGCAGCTCAAGAGGGAGGCAGACTTGCGGGCAGAAGATAAGCGTTACCCAACCTGCCTTGAATCGAAGGGGCCCTTGGCGCTCTCAGAGCTTGCAGGCGTCTTATTACCCAAACTAGGTCACGTCATCAGTGCTGCAGGTTGAACTGGAGGTGAACATTTCTGACCCAGGCTTCCCCAACAGCACGAAGCCGACTCCTTGTCCCGATAAACCCCCTTTATTTAGTCTACAGTGAATTTCCCTCCAGCAAAGTCCCGGCCAACAGTTTTTCAAGATATTTCACTATTATAGACTTTTATTAGGCTTGGAGAGTTGAACAAGCCACAAGGGCCTGGTTTTTCCTTCCTCCCAGCGCGCTGGAAGTGGATTCACACATCATGGTGCACCACAACTGAAAAAAACACCTTCTCTTTAGCATGAGGTGTGAACCTGAACTTTTAATTTCGGACATGCATTTCAAACCTGGCTCTCGGCCTTCAGCAACCTGAGTTGCCCGCACTCCCAAAACGTTCAGTAGCTCCTGGGCTCCCGATTTTTCGGTGTTGCTGGCTCCCTGGCCCACCCAGACATAAGCCGTAGTTGGGGTCTTCAAGACAAAGACGTCATTGGAATTCAGTTCTTTAGCAGCTGGGGTGATCTGTAAAAATATGCAGAGGACATCAGGGTCAGCTGCCATTTTATGCTTGCTTGGGCTTCGCTGCTGTGCGGTGAATGGACACTTGGGGAAACGAAGGCAAGTGCCGCATCTCCTCAAGACGCGGCCTCAAAGCCACCCAGCTGGAAGGAGAAGGGAGCTACATGCTAGACGTTGCTTGGATTGCCTGTTACGGAGACAGTCTGCATGGTGATGCCACGGCAGTGAGATATAGTTAAGGAAGGGGAAAGTAGAACGTGGGAATTTTGGCATGCAATTCCAAGATCGGGTTTGCAATTCTGCAATAGACCTGATCTCTAATAAACTATACCTTTCTCAACAAAAGGAGCCAAGGACCACTTGGAGGTCTAGCCTGGGATTCATTCCCACCAAGACCCACAACCATTTTGGCTCCGTTTCACTGACACCTGGACTTTCTTGTCCTCCAATTCCTTATTTCGCGTCATGTACCTCAACAGCCCGGGTTGCCCCAGATGTGCTGGAACGGACTTGGAAGAGGCGTGTTGGTGCCGGGCTGGTCTGACCACCTTCTCTGGAGGTGCCCCCTTGGAATACGATCAGAGGCTTCCCACCGAAGATGCTCATGAGGTGAGGCGGTTCTTTGCCCTGGACCACTCGTTTCTATCAAGGAAAAGGAAAACAGTGTCAGTCCGCCAGGTCGGAAAGGTTTGGGAAGCAGGATGTCGTGACAAGGGTGGAAATGCACATTTATCATGCTGGGGGTCACAGCAGATTAAGGATCGGGGGGATCTTTGCTGAGCTGTGAGCTGGCTGGTTTTCTTGCAGACGTTTTATTACCAAGTTAGGTAACATCACCAGGACACCCAGTAATCATCAGGAATAGAAACACCACAAGAAAACCACCAAGCTCAGCGAGCACCAAAGAGCCCTCACTTCAACTCTGAGCCACAAATCGTCTCCTCTATCAAATGAAGGGTCTATTTTGCAGCCAAAGCAATGACTAAACCGATCGTTTTCAATTCATCCCCCCGCCCCCCGCTGTTTCTTTTGTCTGGGGATACCAAGTTTCCGTCTAGTTTTCTGAGCAGGGATGAGTGTTCAACTTTCAGATTCCCCCCTGGAATTTTAGTCATGCTTGTATGGAAGATCCGGATCTTTTCGAAGCGTTGAAGACAGCATGAAGCTGTGTTGATCCTGCCTCTCTTGGGCCAAAGAGGGCGGCAGACGTTCTGCCTTCTCCAACATCCGTTCTGCCTCTGGCCCCTTTCTCTGCTTGGGCCTCTGATGGGGTTGCCTCTTATGGAGGGTCTCCGCGAGGCTTCCCACCTCGAGAAGGGGAGGTTTTTGTCGTTGTCTTTACCTGCACTGCAGTGCCACCCAGCTGTTCATCCAGCTGGACGGTAAGAAACGCTGAGGTGGTAATCTCGTCTTGGGTGGAATCTGCACCCTGCCTGCAAAGAAGAAGAAGAAGAGAAACTTGCGAATGGATCAATGCCAGTGGACACAGGAAGGCTCTCTTTCAGGCCTTACAAAATATAGAGCTTACAAGAGTTTATTTAGGGACCATCTAAAGCTACAACAGCACTGGAAAAAAAGTGACTTATGACCGTTTTCCACACTTAGGGCCATTGCAGAATCCCCATAATGAATTATGACACCCAGAAACCGAAAAGAAAAGTTGTCAAGGTGAGTTTAGAGCCTGCGTTACTCTCCCTTGGCCATATTTCAAGAGGAAAAGCTGCCTTACCAAGTATAAATGATCTTCCCTTGCTTGCTCCCGTGCCTGTAATTGTACAGGATGATGTAACTGTCACCCCCGTAGAACTGGCCGTAAGTTGCAGGATCCACAGCCACTTTCGCAGAGCCTTCTATTCTCCAGATCTGCAGAAAGAGGGAAAGGAATAAGAGCCGCTCAGGGCAGTCGGAGAAACAGAAAAGGGGAAACGGCGGGTGGGCGGAACACGGGTGCTGTTGTGTTTCGTAAGCCCTTGAACGAAATACCCTCTAGACCAGGGTAGTGCAGGGTTGAAGTCCTCCAGGCTTAAAGTGGCCAAGGTTGGACACCCCTGCTCTAGACCATTCACTGCAGGGAATCAAAGGCCCTCAACCAACCAGAACTTTTGGAGTTAATGAGAAGGGAACCTCGTGGCTTTTCCATCCTGAGAGCTCGTCTGAGTTTCGAACGGCTACTGAATGCGAAAGGGGAAGGCCAGAGTCACGGCAAACATCCACTCCGCTGGATTCTTCCACGTTCTGCTTTTGTGATTCTCCCTCCTTCTATTTTCACGTCTGGGTCTTGAGATCCAGGCTGTTCACGAACACACCCAACTCTTTAGCCAGCCGCCAAGACCTCCCTACCTCTTTTTCTCCAGTGCCGTCATCTTCCATGCCGTGTTGGGCTGCCATGGCTGGCGAGGTGTGCAGTGTGGCTGCATCAAAAGGTATTTGCTCAATTTTGGCCACCTGGCCAGAGACATAAGCCACTCCCATCCCCTCCGTCTGGTCCCTGTCGTGCCAGTTCTTGAAGAATTGCTTGAACAGGGGGGTCTCCCCGCCCTCTGGGAGGACCTGGACCTGGAAGGAGAGAAAGCCCTAAGCGTGAGCCACGGTGGTGCGGTGGTTAGAAGACGGTACTGCCTGCTACTTCTGCTGACTGCCGGCGGCCAGCAGTTCCATCCTGACCCGCTCAAGATGGACTCGGCCTTCCATCCTTCCAGGGTGGGTAGAACGAGGACCCAGATTGTTGGGGGCAAGAGGTTGACTTGGTAAACCGCTTAGAGAGGGCTGGAAAGCGTTGTGAAGTGGTATAGAAATCTAAGTGCTGCTGCTATTGCTTCCTTCCCTCCCTTCTTTCTTTCCTTCCCTTTTCCCCTTCTTTCCTCCCTCCCTTCCTTCCTTCCATCATTCATTCATTCATTCACTCATTCATTCACTCATCCCTTCATTCATTCATTCCCTGGGGGCACAGTGGCTAGAAGGCAGGATTGCAGGTTAACTCTGCCCACTGCCAGGAGTTCGATCCTGACTGGCTCAAGGTTGACTCAGCCTTCCGTCCTTCCAAGGTCGGTAAAAGGAGGAGCCAGGTTGTTGGGGTGCAACAACTGGCCAACGTCTCCCAGGCAGCATCCATGGTTGAGGAGGATCTCTTTTCCATAGTTCCTACGTTTCACTTTCTAATGGCAGGCGATTACTTCCATCCTTCCATCACTCACCTGGGTGTGTCTTGGATAATTCATCTTGCTGATGAACTCGGAAGCAGTTTTAAGGGCGGCTTTCCTTTCTTCAGAATTGGCATTTCTCCCTGTTATTAACATGGGAGGAAAGAGAGATACGATCATTTGCCGGTTCTTAAGGTAACTCCTCAAATCCTACTGTGATTTAAAACAAAACGTATTTATTTATTCTCTTATCACCAAAGATAAAATACAAAACAAAGAAAAGGAAGAAAAACAAATTAACAAGCACCCAACACTAACAACAAAAAGAAAACCCCCAAATATCAAATATATTAAACACGAGAACAAATTCCACCCCGGCTGAACACTGAAAGTCACATCAAGAAATCTAATTTATTCCCCTCCCCTTTCATAACAGGTCTAAAAACAGCTACGCTGTGATTTACTCAAACATTTACGATATTACAGTGCCATATATGATCACCATTTATGAGGTTCCCAGCCTGATTTGCTTAACGGCTGTGCCACTCACTTAACAACGGCAGTGTGATTCATTGAACAACCATGGGGCGGGGGGGAAAGAGTAATAAAATCAGGCACGTCACAGCTGCTTTGTTCAACAACAACAAAATTTCTGGCTCCACTTGTGATCGTAAATCAAGAGCTTTGCAGCCCCCTAAAATTTGAACTCCACAACCGGTCTCTCTAGCACACGTTTGGCTTTCGTTTCCGGATGTACCTTTCCAGACAAAAATCTTGCCGTCAGTGCCGTGGTCCAGAATGAAGCAATCATCAGAAACCAGGGCTGCCTGGGAGAAGGGGTTCTCATCGGCCACCAAGGAAACCGCCATGTTGCCTGCGCCATTGGAGACCTGCAGCAAAAACACAAGCCCAGAGGTCTCTTTCTTACCACTTGGAAACCAAAAGTTTACTCCTCCCTGATCTGGAGTTCTAAACCTTGCTCTCTCTTGTTTCCAAAGGAAGCTGAATGAGGTCTACTTTGGAGTAGGCATGTATGATGACCCCATGTTGGACTTCACGCACTGAATGGGCCGAATAAGACCCTTATAGCACTAGTACTCAGCCCTTAGACTTATATACCGCTTCACAGTGCTTTCCAGCCCGCTCTAAGTGGTTTAGAGTCAGCACTTCTCCCCCAATGATCTGGGTCCTCATTTTGCCTAGCTGGGAGGGTCTCTCTCTCTCTCTCTCTCTCTCACACACACACACACCACACACAACTGGGTGGGATGCAGTTCCTGATGTCTTTCTTGATTTATACCTCCTCGTCTTCCTGGTATTGATTCACCTGTTTTTACTCCAGTTAAAGGAAAGGATGTGCCCTACCTCCTGGAGGAACAATCTCTTCCGGACTTGGAATTCTGAGTCTGGGTGTGCAAAATTTGCACTACTTAAAACGCGAGGCCCCTCCCTGCTCTCAGTTCCTGACTATGTCCCCCTGCAGTTATTCCAATGTTACCCCCAACAGAAAGCAAAGATAATACAATCTGTAGGGAGAGGTTTCATCACCTGTGTTGAAATAGTGGAGTTTAATTTAGTGGTCCAAAGGTAAATTTTGTATTTGCTCTGATGCGATTCAGTTTTTGGCCTGCAGCCCTCGGCATGCTACCCGAGACCCAAATATGGCCCTCAGCCAAACCAAATAGGCCAAATTCCGGCCTCCCAACACCCCATAGGATGTTTGTAGACTTTCACAGCCCGCCTCTTGAAGCCCCTGTGTCACAGTTCACCATTTGCTTTTGGTTATACCTTGTAGAGCTTAGCCAGCCTTCTGTTGGTTGCGTCAGCTTGGGTGTCATCGGTGGTACCTGCTGGCAGAGTGGGTTTGGGTCCCAACACCTGAAAAAACGCAGCTATGTCAGCCCTTCCAAGTTATTGCTGTCTGTGGTCTCCAAAACTTTCTTCCCCAGATGAGTTGGGCATGGAAAAATAATGATCCGTTACGATCGTTTGGGGGGGCGGGGGGCTCTCCATCAACTTGGGTGACCAGACTGATGGCAGTTATAAAGGGGACAAGGAGAGAAAGGAAAGCGGGACCAAAGAAGAACTATGGAGAGGAAATTAAATCATCGCTGGTTGGAACAAAAACTACTCAGAAAGGGAGATGGGGAAAAGAGCCACGGGAGAAATCTCCGTCCACGATGGGGACGATGAGGGAGGAGTTCTGGAGAAAGGCTCGGAAGGGGTTCAAATCTACGATGAATAAAGACCTGGATCATCTCGTCACGTTCGGCCCCATCATCTTCGACGAAGACTCTGGCCCGCCCGCTTCTCTCGTTGTCCCGGATGCCCTTGGCAACTTGGGTGGCCTTCAGTCTCTCAAACCGGTTGGCGTCAGAGCCGCACCACTGGTGAATGTTCTGCAGGAGATAAAACAACCCGGGGCGGGGGGTCAGGGGGCAAAAGGAGAAGGCCAGGGCTGAAGGCCTCTGTTTGGGTACACACAAGCACTGCAAACTGGATGTCTCAGGGCAAACAAGCCAGCTCAGGTTCTTTGGGGTAGATGCCCGCTCACCTGTTGGTCAAAGACCGGAACAATGGTTTACCTACCAAGATGGTCGCCTGCTACTTCCCCCAAATATGTTTTATGGCTTCCGCAGCCGGGGAAAGACCACGTCTTCAACATCATGTAATTTTTGCCCCCGATGCCCAAATCCCCTTGCGAATGACCCTGTGGAGCACTTACACTGCCCAGATCCAGGATAAAGCAGTCGCCCCTGTTGAAACTGTCCCAGGTGACGGGCACCTCCGTTGCCCGTGTGGTCCTCCTGCCTTTGACTTGCAAGAGTCTCTGGACCGTGACTTCGTTGGGCACCACGTGTCGAAAGCCCGAGGCCACCCCGCCGGCCTAGAACAGAAGAGAAACAAATGACCAAAGATGACCATCGACGCATCTTAAGTCAGATCTACGGGAAACATCTGGATGAGATGAGATTTCCATCTAGGACCAAAGAGAGCTGCGTTATTGGCTTCCCTTGGATCCGGGTTCTTTGCTAACAGGGTTCTAGAAGAGCACCACTGAGCAAGATCTCCAGCAGACACCTACTTTGTACTTCAGTCCCGATTTGAAGTATCCTAGGAAAGTGGACGACTCGTGTCCTTGCACTTCCCGGTGTTGGATCGCCCTTCCCCCAAGGTAGTCATCCAGTTGTACTGTGAAAATGGCGGCGGATCCGCTTTCATCCTGGCTGCACTCGTTCCCTGGGAAACGGAGAAGGAATGAAGCCAAAGAGCTGGAAACCTGCGAGAGGGCTCGTCTAGTTGGCCTCAAGCCAAGAAGGATACGTGGTGATTCTTCCAAGTTGAGTTGTTTTATTGTTTCACGCCTGCAGACAGAATCTTGCCAGGCTGAAGACTCAACTACCTGAACCTCTAATGCAGGGGAGGACCTCACGCTCTCTCCCACACCCATATCTGAGCTGAGCTGCCTCTTATGGCCTCTCTCCCTCCTGGAGATCTTGCTATTCCCAGAATCCCTCAGCCACCACGTGCGGACAAACTCCCAGCATTCATTGCCTGCTGTGTGCGGCCTTCAATTCCCAGAATTCCCCAGTCCATGTGCAAACCAAGAATGACCTGCAATGAGTCTTCAGTCCTCAGAGATGGGAGCCCCACAGAGCTCTCCTTACCTAGCCAGAAGTGAAGGTCGTATTGCAGATTCCCATTACGCTGCCGGATTGTGTTAAGGATCACATAAGCGTCCCCCACAAAAAAGTCGCCGTAGAGGTTTCTCGGCACTGGGACCAGGTCGAACTTCTCAATCCTCCAGATCTGAAGGCCCGGTTGCTTGCCAGCATTCAGGAACTCGGCGTGTTCCACCATGCTCCCCGGCTGAGAGAGGAGAGAAGGGGATAAGAAGGTTTTAAATTAATTGGCATATGTGACTCACCCACTTTCTTCCGCTGCTTCCAAAGCGAAAGACAGTGTCTTATTTCCAGACAGCCTGTCCTTAAAATAACAAAAGGCAATGGATTTGACCTCGCGAATGAAGGCAAAATATATATATATATCATGTTCATTTAATGGCCCTATAATTCCTGGCGGGGTGAACTGAATGGAGCTAGCAGAGTGTTTACCGGCCGGATGCCTTTCCTGTCACCAGTGCGGAGTTTTGTTCAGCGGATATATTCTCGTTGTGCCCCGAGAGAAATTCTCTCTCTCTCTCTCTCAAGCAAGGAAGTCCAGTTGCCTTTTGAAAAAGCCCCTTTGGGGCAACCGGCACCTGGAGGATCTCAGTAGATGCTGAATTCCAAAAGGTTGCGTTTCTTTAGCAATGAGGGGGGAAAAAATTGCGGCAACTGGTCAAACTCAGCGAGCGCCATCTGGTTCAGTGCTTCCAGGCCAAATCCCCAAGTGGCCTCCTTTTTTTTTCTCCCCCTGATCCATTGACAGAATTAGATTGCCAAGACTTCAGTCTGGCTTTTGGCCCGTCCTGCCTCGAGATTCCAGGCATTGGGAAGACAGGACTCTGTGCGAGCTAGAGATGAGCCCTGAAGTCCAGCCCGCTTCTCACTTGTCGCCCTGCTAAAATTAAGGTACAAGCCGACGACTCTGTTGCAGGAATGCTGGGAGCGAGCAGATGCTTCCCGCTAAAACTCCGTTCCCCACGACCAAAGCCTACTTTATTGAACGCACAAGTGTCAAGGGTCTTGCTGTTGTTGTTGTGTTGCTTCGGTGACTCAAGGAAAGGCACAAGAGAAACATATGTGCAGTTCTGTCACCGTCCTAGAAAGAATTGACAGCTTTCTGCTCATAATGGTTCTCAGGACGTCAGTAACTTTCTCGGGCTGGAAAGAAGGGAGGTGGCGGACTCACCAAACCAGTTTGGCTGTGAGATGAACAACAAAAATACTTTCAAAAAGAATGAGTTGGTTTCACTAGACATTCCTTCCAGTCTCGTTGTTCTTCGAGAGTTTGTTTTGCATCAACCAAAGGGGTAGAAAATGACAGGTAGATTTCTCACCTATTAGAATTAGAATGAATGTCCAAATTTTGATCTCGTGATCCAGCGCGTGCTGCAATGGTTGTGTGAAAAACGGTCGTAAGTCCCCCTTTTCAGTGCCGTCGTAACTTCGAACAGTCACTAAAGCTTGTAAGCCACCCAGTCCCATAATCCTATAACCCCATACCAGAATTCCCATCAATGCTACCAGATTAAATGGAGTTAAAATCCACATAAGCGGGTACCAGATTCCGCGAAAGGTTCCACCGAAGTTTCCGAATGTGTGGCTTTCAAAAAAGAAAAATCCATCCTTTGCTTCCGGCTGCTTCTAATTGGCATTTTGAACGCAGCACCAGGAGGGCAAGGAAGTGCCAATTATTTCTGGAAATTGGTGCCTCAAATTAAAAACAGAACCGATAATGAAAACAAGGCAGCCTCTTGCAGGCACCCCTGGCAAGAAAGGCAGGCTTTGATATGGAGCATCGTGACCAAAAATGTCTGGCTTCCAAACTTGAAACTGTTCACATGCCGTGCCGATGCTCCGTTACTCAGCTCTAGCGATGTCGCTTTGTGGTACCCCAGAAAAATATGTGCATATTGTGTGCGATCAGATCCGCAACCTTGCCGATTTGAGATCTGTAGACGTTTCTAAAGGGTGAGAAGGACTGTTCCGGCCTGTTTGGATTAAAAGCTCGGGTCTTATGAGTGGTGATGGAAAGAATGCAAGGAATCTGTTTTTTTTTAAAAAAAGGCAGCTGAAGGGCACCACACAAAAGAGGCCACAGAGACAAGGATCAAGAGCTATTCGGTCACGTTGGGGAAAACAGGAAACAGGAAGGAAGGGTTATAGGCGAAGGAATTTTAAGTTTTAAGGGATTGGGGTTTGGAGAGATAGATAGATAATCTATCTATCAACTATCACATTTTTATCATCTATCTCTATCTACTGTTTATCTCTCATCTCTCTCTGTATCTCTCTCTCTATTTCTCTATTTCTCTATATCTATCTATCTATCTATCTATCTATCTATCTATCTATCTATCTATCTATCTATC